>OX101755.1:102491021-102833179 GCA_944452675.1 Tachina lurida | reverse complement strand
TATAAATATATATATTCTGGATCCTTATGCATAGGGAAGACGAATAAGCGATGTCCGTCTGTCCGTCTGTCCGTCTGTCCGTCTGTCCGTCTGTCCGTCTGTCCGTCTGTCCGTCTGTCCGTCTGTCTGTACGTGAAATCGGTTTTCCGAAGCTCCCAGAAGAGCTAGAGACTTCGTTCTTGGACTGGTGTGTCAGAAATTTTCCAAAATAGATTGGTATTGAAATTCAGCAAAATCGGGCAGACGATTGCAGAGCTGGAAAACTTAAACTTCATTTTGCCATATAAAAGTAACTCCCGAAAACAAATTTTTATTTATTTTTAATAAATGTACATATTTTACACTTCAGTACGACTAAAATTAGAATTTTAAATTAAAAAAATACAAAAAAATTAAAAAGACGTTTCCAGGGTTGGAAAACTTTAACTTTTTGTGTTATGTAAAATTAACTATGTCTAAAACTATATTAGTATTTTCTCGAGAACCGTAAGAGCTGCAGACCTGAAATTTGGACACAGTATGTAGACCTTTGGCCGCTACAACAACAAATACATGATAATTGGAAATTAAAGGGTGTTCCAAAACGAGCAACGAAAAATTTTAGAATCCCATGTAGTATATATACAAATGTATGTATATACACTTGAAATTTGTAAGGTTAGTGTATTTTTATACAGACTACAAAAATTAACACAAAAATTAAAAAAAATTTAAATTAAAGGGTGTTCCATCAGTTAATGCAATTTTGACTATGTAATTTTGACAATTTGCTGTATCTTGGAAACCGTAAGAGCAAAACTCTTGAAATTTTCAAAAACGGTAAAACTGAAAAAATAAAAAATTATAAAATCGCCAAACCGAAAAAATCGCCAAAAACAAGAAAAAATCGCCAAAACGAAAAAAAGCACCAAATTAAAAAAAATTCTAAGACTAAAATAAATCGCACAAAAAAAACGGAAAAATTGCTAAAATGAAAACATAAATCGCCAAAATGAAAGAAAATCGCCAAAATGAAAATCGCCATAATGAAAAAAATCACCAAAACGAAAAAAAACCCAAAAAAACAGAAAAAATCGCCAAAATGAAAAAAAAAATCGCCAAAATGAAAAAAATCGCCAAAACGAAAAAAAACCCCAAAAAACAAAAAAATCGCCAAAATGAAAAAAAGCCAAAAACAGAAAAAAAATCGCCAAAACCAAAAAAGCACCAAATTAAAAAAAAATTATAAAACTAAAATAAATCGCAAAAAAACGGAAAAATGCTAAAATAAAAAAAAAATCGCCAAAACGAAAAAAAAGAGAAAAAAATCGCCAAAATGAAAAAAAAATCGCCAAAATGAAAAAAATCACCAAAACGAAAAAAAACGCTAAAAAACAGAAAAAAATCGTCAAAATGAAAAAAAAATCGCCAAAACGAAAAAAAGCACTAAATTAAAAGAAAATTTCTAAGACTAAAATAAATCGCAAAAAAACGAAAAAATTGCTAAAATAAAAAAAATCGCCAAAATGAAAAAAAATAGCCAAAATGAAAAAAAACACAAAAACGAAAAAAAAAACCTAAAAACAGAAAAAAATCGCCAAATTAATAAAAAAAATCGCCAAAATGAAAAAAATCACCAAAACGAAAAAAAACCCAAAAAAACAGAAAAAAATCGCCAAAATGAAAAAAAGCACTCAATTAAAAGAAAATTTCTAAGACTAAAATAAATCGCAAAAAAACGAAAAAATTGCTCAAATGAAAAAAAAATCGCCAAAATGAAAAATATCGCTAAAACGAAAAATAAAACCTAAAAAACAGAAAAAAATCGCCAAAATGAAAAAAAATCGCCAAAAAAAGAAAAAAGATCGCCAAAACGAAAAAAAAATCGCCAAAATGAAAAAAATCACCAAAACGAAAAAAAAGAAAAAAATTGCCAAAATGAAAAAAAATCGCCAAAATGAAAAAAATCACCAAAACGAAAAAAAAACAAAAAAATCGCCAAAAAAAATCGCGAAAAAAACCCAAAAAAACAGAAAAAATCGTCAAAATGAGAAAAATCTCCAAAATGAAGAAAAGCCCAACAACAGAAAAAAATCGCCAAAATGAAAAAAACCTCCAAAAACAGACAAAATCGCCAAAACGAGAAAAAAGCGACAAAACTGAAAAAATCGTTTTAACTGAAAAAAACTTCAAAAAAGCAAAAAACCTTCCTTTCGTGCGCGATTCAAAGTCGCACTTAACTGATTTTTTTAATATTAAAGGAATTAAATGAAACTAAGTTTTTGCTTATTTCGTTCTTGCTTTTTTCACTTAACATATTTTATGTATTTTTTAAAGAACTAGATTGGTAACAATAATCAGAAAAATCCAAAATTATGACTCCAGGGTTGGAAAACTTACACTTTTTGTTTTTTTTTTCTTTTTTTTTATAAATTGAATATATTTTATGCTTCTGAAAGAAAAGTTTGGTGTATGAAATTTGAAAAATGAAAATTATAGCTCCAAAGATGGAAACTTTAAAAAAATGATAAATTTTTTCACAAAACAAATATGTATGTACGTGTCTGTATACTATATATATGTACGTACGTTGGTAAAGGGTATATAAGATTCGGCACAGCCGAATATAGCACTCTTACTTGTTTTCTTTTTCTTTATAAATTGAATATATTTTATGCTTCTGAAAGAAAAGTTTGGTGTATGAAATTTGAAAAATGAAAATTATAGCTCCAAAGATGGAAACTTTAAAAAAATGATAAATTTTTTCACAAAACAAATATGTATGTACGTGTCTGTATACTATATATATGTACGTACGTTGGTAAAGGGTATATAAGATTCGGCACAGCCGAATATAGCACTCTTACTTGTTTTTTGTTTAGTTTGTATATAAGAAAAATTCAGCTATTACGTCTGTTCACTATGAAGGTACAACGAGGAACTGAATTTTTTTTTTTTTTATATATAACAATAAAACAAAAATTAAATTTAGCGAGTTACTTTTATATGCCAATAAAAAGTATAAGTTTTCCAGCTCTGAAACAGTCTTTTCGATTTTGCTAATCTATTTCGGACTAGCGACTAGGTTTTCTGGGAGCTCCGGAAAACCAATTTCACGTACAGGCAGATGAACAGACGGACATAGCTTATTCGTCTTCCCTATTCATATGGACCCAGAATATATGTATATACTTTATGTGCCGCATAATAATATTGTAGAAATTACACACGGAATGACAAACCTATATACATGTACCCTTTACCCTTTACCTTAACCTTAATAATCGTTTATGAATACCGGCATTAGTCCATAGCATTAAGTTTTCTATTTCCTACAGAGAAAATAAAAGTTTGTTAACAAAAAAAAAGTATTATTTTTTGTTCTTCATTGTGTGATAAAAACAAATAACAACTAAATTCATGCATGTGAAGTAAAATTTATTTTTAATAATTGTCAAAATGTTGTCTTGAATTAAATTAGTTTTTGAAATGCAAAAATAAGGATTAAAATAATTGTATTGCCTGCCTGCTTTAACAATGACAAGGACATTTTAGAACACAAGTTCTTTTCCACCTCTAACGTTTTTCTCTACAAACTGAACTTGAATTCATGCGACATATTTATATTTTTTTTATAACATATTATATTTAATATAACTTTGTACATAAAACTTTGCTTTAATATCTTTTAACATTGTGGGAATTAATTTAATTTGGTTTTTTGTTTGTTTGTTAATGTAAATAATTTATTTTATTTTTTTATTGTTAAGTGACTCTAATTAAAATGTTAGTTTAAGCAGTTGCACAACTTTAAACAATTCACTTAATAACCGCACAATAAACACGCGACATGTCTGCCGTGTTTGTTGTTTATAATGAAATAAAAAAAGTATTCTCTGCATAAACAAACAGTGGGCAAAGAAAAGAAAATATTTGAAAATAATCTTAACATTACGTTCAGGCGAAAATGTTGAAAACACCATTTTTGCTTTTTAAGTTATTTTTACCAGAATCATTTACCAGACCATTTTTTACAGTATAATTTAGATATTCTCCACTAACAATAATGTTTTTCTTTTCTTTTCAGGTAAGCACAAGTCTGCTAATTTTTATGTAACTAAGGTAAAGCCATCTTTTTTATAACATACATACTCGTATTTAATTAAATTTAAAAACTCCCACAATTTTTAAGCATTTTAAAAATTTTGCAATTCTATTTGATTGGGTAAAAGTTATATTGTGAGTTAAGCCGACATTCCACTAATTGGCGTCAGGTACCGATTTTCGTCTGCTCACTGCGAAATGGGTGGGTGTTACATTTACTCACTAATGATCACAAGCACAATCTTCTGACCATCTTCGCAGGAATGTCTGACGTTGTTCAATTGCAATGTGGACGGCTTTTTGTGCCATTTCGTAGCCTAGATCCAAAACAATACACTAGAGATTAAACACTACCCAGAACAGTGGGTGTTTCGGGTGAGGGCATTTCACACCGAATCGGACGGCTTGGAAATTTTTTAATTTCTTCAATCTTGCAATATTTTTAAGCGCCCCTTTAAGGGGCTTTCTTGGTAGATTTGGGTAGTTTTTGATTTAAAAGACATTTCAAAATGTCACTTTTTCAGTGTCTTGTCCTTAATTTTCGTAATAATGGTCTTATTTTTTTTGTGAAATGAAAAAAAAAATAGAAAAGAAAAGAATAGCCCTAATTCAGTAAGAAGATTTGGGACGTTTTTGTTTGAAAATGCTTCTCAGTTCTTGTCTTTGAATTCTCTAAAGTAATTTCTTCAAAAATTATTGTTGCATTTGATAATGAAAAATATAAATATTATTACCATGTTTTTAAAACATAAAAATTAAATTAAAATATTATACAATAGTTTGAAAAGTATATGAAACAAGTAAGAGTGCTATATTCGGCTGTGCCGAATCTTATATACCCTTTACCAACGTACGTACATATATATAGTATACACGTACATACATATTTGTTTTGTGAAAAAATTTATCATTTTTTTAAAGTTTCCATCTTTGGAGCTATAATTTTCATTTTTCAAATTTCATACACCAAACTTTTCTTTCAGAAGCATAAAATATATTCAATTTATAAAGAAAAAGAAAAAAAAACAAAAAGTGTAAGTTTTCCAACCCTGGAGTCATAATTTTGGATTTTTCTGATTATTGTTACCAATCTAGTTCTTTAAAAAATACATAAAATATGTTAAGTGAAAAAAGCAAGAACGAAATAAGCAAAAACTTAGTTTCATTTAATTCCTTTAATATTAAAAAAATCAGTTAAGTGCGACTTTGAATCGCGCACGAAAGGAAGGTTTTTTGCTTTTTTGAAGTTTTTTTCAGTTAAAACGATTTTTTCAGTTTTGTCGCTTTTTTCTCGTTTTGGCGATTTTGTCTGTTTTTGGAGGTTTTTTTCATTTTGGCGATTTTTTTCTGTTGTTGGGCTTTTCTTCATTTTGGAGATTTTTCTCATTTTGACGATTTTTTCTGTTTTTTTGGGTTTTTTTCGCAATTTTTTTTGGCGATTTTTTTGTTTTTTTTTTTTCGTTTTGGTGATTTTTTTCATTTTGGCGATTTTTTTTCATTTTGGCAATTTTTTTCTTTTTTTTCGTTTTGGTGATTTTTTTCATTTTGGCGATTTTTTTTCGTTTTGGCGATCTTTTTTCTTTTTTTGGCGATTTTTTTTCATTTTGGCGATTTTTTTCTGTTTTTTAGGTTTTATTTTTCGTTTTAGCGATATTTTTCATTTTGGCGATTTTTTTTTCATTTGAGCAATTTTTTCGTTTTTTTGCGATTTATTTTAGTCTTAGAAATTTTCTTTTAATTGAGTGCTTTTTTTCATTTTGGCGATTTTTTTCTGTTTTTTTGGGTTTTTTTCGTTTTGGTGATTTTTTTCATTTTGGCGATTTTTTTTATTAATTTGGCGATTTTTTTCTGTTTTTAGGTTTTTTTTTCGTTTTTGTGTTTTTTTTCATTTTGGCTATTTTTTTTCATTTTGGCGATTTTTTTTATTTTAGCAATTTTTTCGTTTTTTTGCGATTTATTTTAGTCTTAGAAATTTTCTTTTAATTTAGTGCTTTTTTTCGTTTTGGCGATTTTTGTTTCATTTTGACGATTTTTTTCTGTTTTTTAGCGTTTTTTTTCGTTTTGGTGATTTTTTTCATTTTGGCGATTTTTTTTTCATTTTGGCAATTTTTTTCTCTTTTTTTTCGTTTTGGCGATTTTTTTTTTTATTTTAGCATTTTTCCGTTTTTTTGCGATTTATTTTAGTTTTATAATTTTTTTTTAATTTGGTGCTTTTTTGGTTTTGGCGATTTTTTTTCTGTTTTTGGCTTTTTTTCATTTTGGCGATTTTTTTGTTTTTTGGGGTTTTTTTTCGTTTTGGCGATTTTTTTCATTTTGGGGATTTTTATTTTCATTTTGGCGATTTTTTCTGTTTTTTTGGGTTTTTTTTCGTTTTGGTGATTTTTTTCATTATGGCGATTTTCATTTTGGCGATTTTCTTTCATTTTGGCGATTTTTGTTTTCATTTTAGCAATTTTTCCGTTTATTTTTGTGCGATTTATTTTAGTCTTAGAATTTTTTTTAATTTGGTGCTTTTTTTCGTTTTGGCGATTTTTTCTTGTTTTTGGCGATTTTTTCTGTTTGGCGATTTTATAATTTTTTATTTTTTCAGTTTTACCGTTTTTGAAAATTTCAAGAGTTTTGCTCTTACGGTTTCCAAGATACAGCAAATTGTCAAAATTACATAGTCAAAATTGCATTAACTGATGGAACACCCTTTAATTTAAATTTTTTTAAATTTTTGTGTTAATTTTTGTAGTCTGTATAAAAATACACTAACCTTACAAATTTCAAGTGTATATACATACAATTGTATATATACTACATGGGATTTTAAAATTTTTCGTTGCTCGTTTTGGAACACCCTTTAATTTCCAATTATCATGTATTTGTTGTTGTAGCGGCCAAAGGTCTACATACTGTGTCCAAATTTCAGGTCTGTAGCTCTTACGGTTCTCGAGAAAATACTAATATAGTTTTAGACATAGTTAATTTTACATAACACAAAAAGTTAAAGTTTTCCAACCCTGGAAACGTCTTTTTAATTTTTTTGTATTTTTTTAATTTAAAATTCCAATTTTAGTCGTACTGAAGTGTAAAATATGTACATTTATTAAAAATAAATAAAAATTTGTTTTCGGGAGTTACTTTTATATGGCAAAATGAAGTTTAAGTTTTCCAGCTCTGCAATCGTCTGCCCGATTTTGCTGAATTGCAATACCAATCTATTTTGGAAAATTTCTGACACACCAGTCCAAGAACGAAGTCTCTAGCTCTTCTGGGAGCTTCGGAAAACCGATTTCACGTACAGACAGACGGACAGACGGACAGACGGACAGACGGACAGACGGACAGACGGACAGACGGACAGACGGACAGACGGACATCGCTTATTCGTCTTCCCTATGCATAAGGATCCAGAATATATATATTATATGGGTCGCTTATTGATATTATAGAAATTACAAACGGAATGACAAACCTATATATACCCTTTTACCATTTTTGTTGGTAAAGGGTATAAAAATATGTGTTGCATATATAATTTTTGGAACAAAAGCATAAAGCAAATACACCAACCTTCTAGCATAGACAATAAATAATAATTGTTTTAAAGAATCACAACTGCTTCTTTTTTTTCCATACACAAAAAAAAAACTGTATCATAGAATCAATAAGATTTTCTCTATGAAACGTTTTTAGGCTAAATCTTATTAATTTTGTCAAGAAGAAAACCAAGAAAAAATCTTATTATTCACAACTTTTTTTTACTCAATTTCCGTTATTTTTGGCACAAAAAAACAATCCATAGAGAAAAACTTCTTGATTCTATTAGGTTTTCTTATAAATTGTAAACTATAGGGATTTCTTATTGATTTTATTAGGTTGCCTTCTTGATTTTTTCAATAAGGGTTTCTTCTTGGTTTTATTAGGCTATCTTATTGATTTTTTCAATAAGGGTTTCTTCCTGATTTTAATAGGTTTCTATATGATTATGTGTAAAGCATCTTATTGATTTTTTTAATAAGGAAATCTTCTTGATTTTATGAGGTGTCTTGTTATTTCATATCTATAAATAGACATAGAGAAAATTTTTTTCATGATCTTTTTCATTTTTGTATAAGAATGTTTGCACAATAATTTCAATAGTTATTCAGGCTGCTTGTTAGCATATTGGTTAGAGTGCTTGTCTATCAGGTAGAAGTTTGCTGGTTCAAAACTTGGTGAGTAAGTTAGTTAAGAATATAACATAATGTTTTTGTATGTATGTATAAATAAATAACATCTATAATATACTACATACATACATACATACATATGTATATGGTATAGAATTTAAATGAAAATACATAAGTACAGAGAATAAAGACGCAATTTATTTCTATTTTTTATTGAAAAAAACAATAAGATAACCTCATAAAAACTACAAGATTTCTTCCTGATTTTTTCAAAAAGGTTTTCTCTATGAAATTAATAAGATTTCCTTATTGAAAAAAAACCACAGATATTTCTTATTAATTTTGTTCTATTTTATGAGGTATTTAGTAGTCACTGTTTTCTCTGTGTAGACAAGACGATACTATGTCGAACAGAATTAGGGCATAAGATTTTTGGATTTTAAATTTTATACCGCGTTTTTGAAAATCAGTTTATCCATCTATTTGTGTGAAAATGTTTTCATACATACAACAACTTTTAAAAATGGTCTGCTAGTGGCCATTGCATAACTAGCAGCCTTACCAGATTTAAACATTTATGATTAGGCTAAGGTTCGTATCGCAAATACCTCCAAAGTTAATTGTAAATATTCTGACAAACACTAGCTGAACGGAACAACTAGCTGTGTTCGGTCCACTGTGTGTGCTGTCAGTTGATGTAGATTTCTGCTTTATCTCAGTTCTCAGTTTTTAGTGCAAATGGAATATGTGAATGGGTTTGATTTTTCGTATTACAATTTGCTGAGTTATTTTTTGTACTGAAATCTCTATTTTAGCATCTCTAAATTTACAACAGTCTTGCCATAGTAGTTTGTTCTTTACTAGTTATGCACATTCCTATCAACTTGCTTATTTTTGTTCTACTTAAGACAAATTTTTTTGGTTTATTACTATTTAATTTTATTTAATTTTTGCCACAAATAATTTTATTATTAATTTTAGTTAGCTTAAATATTATTGTTCGAACTTTATTTGTTTCTATATTTATGATATGATGACGTTATAGTTCGTATCGGTCTGTAAGCCAAATAATTTTCAAGGAACAAATAACACCACAGTCAATGGTAAATATTGTGACGTTTGTGGTTGAAAATATTTTTGAATTTTTCTTTAATTCTGAAAATAATTTTATTCAAAAATGGTTGTTGTCTTTGATAAAGAAAAATCTAATAGTGAATTTACACTGTCTCGAAATCTAGTACTTTCGAGATTTCGAGTTCAAGCAAGGTAATTTCTTACAGATTCCCCTGTACAGCAAAAGGTGATTGAATTAGCTAAGGTCTGCTTATAAAAGTGTGTGAATTGGCTATAATGCAGTTGTTTGGTTGTAGTTTTGGAAACAAATCATTTGTTGGGTCTTGTTTTGGATAAAAAAACTTAATAAATGTCAAAAAAAGTTGGTGTAAACGGTTTAAATTTTCATAAAGATTTTAATCAATATATGCTACATTTTGTGCTGATGTAAATGCCCTATAAAATATAATCAACATAAAATATTGTTATTGTAAAAGGTATGCTTTTGTAGAAAACAAATTTAACAGGCTTAAAATAATAAATAGTTGATAACACTATGAAACAAATTGAGGTTTTTGGAAAAACATACGGTCCTGTCCGTTAAGGTTCGATAGTACTACTAAAGGATGGTAAAACCCTATACCCATTTTGGCAATTTCGGTGGTCAATATTTTTTTGTGGGCCTCCAAAGATTTCGAAAATCAGTACACCCTCAAAAAATGGTGTCATCAGCTTTTGGTCAACAGACTTAGTGATAGCGCTTACACGCAAGGAAAAAAATATGGTTGGGGTAACCATAATCAAACAGCAACATACTATGATTGAATTATATGCTTGCAGTCAAATCATATTATTGTCAATGGAAAAGCAAAGTTAAAATAATATTATTTTCTGAGTTAATAATAATATTAACTACAAAAACAATTAACTTTGTTGTGCCTAATCTTATTATTGTAAATAAGACAACACTATTGTTAGATGTGACTAAAATATTACTGAGACTTACCATACCATGTTCTTATATTATAATAATATTGCTAAATACGGCCATAGTATAATTTTATGTAATAATAATATTTTGTTTTTTAATCATATATTTATTGGCAAATCTTTTGTTTAAAAAGGCTTTGCGGTAAATCCGAAATAAAAATAAATTAATATTGTTGAAATAAAATGTATGTATGTATGTATAGAAATGTATACTTACATATATGTGTATACACGAAATACATACACATCTGTATAAGGAGATATACATACATACATATGTACATATTATTTTTATTTATCTACCCTTTTGTTTATACTTTTTTTATTTATTTAACACCACGCGTGCACTTCCAAGCTATCGAAACACTGGACTGACAGAAGATGTTTCTGAAAAACATTTTTTTCTTAAACTTAACACAGTATGGTTTTGAATAACATTATATTGTTATTTACATCATATTATTTTTACACAATAATACAAATTATATTGTTGTTATAAATTTTTAACAAAACTATATTGTTAAACTCTAACCATATCGCACTTTCTTTGAATATAATAATGTAATTATTAAATTTAAACACTTTGTTTATCGTAACGAAATTAATGTTTAAAATAACAATAACTAGTTTTCAACGACCACACATTTGTTTCAGAGAACATAATATTGTTTTCTCAACCATTTTACAACCTTACCTTTTCTTTGCGTGTAGCTACATATATATAGCGATAATGTGGCTAAGAGTCTACCAAGCAAATCTTGCTAACAGCTTACGCCAAAAAAAATATTTCTCCGTGCACTTTTTTTGTACAAAAATTGAGGAAACACAATTTTTTTCAGAATAACTTAAAGGGACTGCTAAATTTTTGCTAACAATATTTAGAGCACAGTGTAATTATAATGATTTTTGTTGAACTTGGCTCAATATATGTAAGAAAACTTATGTATTCGGTATTTGATGTAGATGGTCTTGTGTAAGTGTAAATGCAAAATACTGAAACTTTTCTTTAGATTTTATTTTTGTTTTATTTTAAAGAAAAGCTAAAACAATTTTGCATTTACAACTATACAAGACGATTTCCATCAAACAGCGAATACCGTCAATATAAAAATTAACAAGTAAGAGTGCTATATTCGGCTGTGCCGAATCTTATATACCCTTTACCAACGTACGTACATATATATAGTATACACTTACATACATATTTGTTTTGTGAAAAAATTTATCATTTTTTTAAAGTTTCCATCTTTGGAGCTATAATTTTCATTTTTCAAATTTCATACACCAAACTTTTCTTTCAGAAGCATAAAATATATTCAATTTATAAAGAAAAAGAAAAAAAACAAAAAGTGTAAGTTTTCCAACCCTGGAGTCATAATTTTGGATTTTTCTGATTATTGTTACCAATCTAGTTCTTTAAAAAATACATAAAATATGTTAAGTGAAAAAAGCAAGAACGAAATAAGCAAAAACTTAGTTTCATTTAATTCCTTTAATATTAAAAAAATCAGTTAAGTGCGACTTTGAATCGCGCACGAAAGGAAGGTTTTTTGCTTTTTTGAAGTTTTTTTCAGTTAAAACGATTTTTTCAGTTTTGTCGCTTTTTTCTCGTTTTGGCGATTTTGTCTGTTTTTGGAGGTTTTTTTCATTTTGGCGATTTTTTTCTGTTGTTGGGCTTTTCTTCATTTTGGAGATTTTTCTCATTTTGACGATTTTTTCTGTTTTTTTGGGTTTTTTTCGCAATTTTTTTCGGCGATTTTTTTGTTTTTTTTTTTGTTTTGGTGATTTTTTTAATTTTGGCGATTTTTTTTCATTTTGGCAATTTTTTTCTTTTTTTTCGTTTTGGTGATTTTTTTCATTTTGGCGATTTTTTTTTCGTTTTGGCGATCTTTTTTCTTTTTTTGGCGATTTTTTTTCATTTTGGCGATTTTTTTCTGTTTTTTAGGTTTTGTTTTTCGTTTTAGCGATATTTTTCATTTTGGCGATTTTTTTTTCATTTGAGCAATTTTTTCGTTTTTTTGCGATTTATTTTAGTCTTAGAAATTTTCTTTTAATTGAGTGCTTTTTTTCATTTTGGCGATTTTTTTCTGTTTTTTTTGGGTTTTTTTCGTTTTGGTAATTTTTTTCATTTTGGCGATTTTTTTTATTAATTTGGCGATTTTTTTCTGTTTTTAGGTTTTTTTTTTCGTTTTTGTGTTTTTTTTATTTTGGCTATTTTTTTTCATTTTGGCGATTTTTTTTTATTTTAGCAATTTTTTCGTTTTTTTGCGATTTATTTTAGTCTTAGAAATTTTCTTTTAATTTAGTGCTTTTTTTCGTTTTGGCGATTTTTTTTTTCATTTTGACGATTTTTTTCTGTTTTTTAGCGTTTTTTTTCGTTTTGGTGATTTTTTTCATTTTGGCGATTTTTTTTTCATTTTGGCGATTTTTTTCTGTTTTTTTTCGTTTTGGCGATTTTTTTTTCATTTTAGCATTTTTCCGTTTTTTTGCGATTTATTTTAGTTTTATAATTTTTTTTTAATTTGGTGCTTTTTTGGTTTTGGCGATTTTTTTTCTGTTTTTGGCTTTTTTTCATTTTGGCGATTTTTTTGTTTTTTGGGGTTTTTTTTCGTTTTGGCAATTTTTTTCATTTTGGCGATTTTTTTTTTCATTTTGGCGATTTTTTCTGTTTTTTTTGGGTTTTTTTTCGTTTTGGTGATTTTTTTCATTATGGCGATTTTCATTTTGGCGATTTTCTTTCATTTTGGCGATTTTTGTTTTCATTTTAGCAATTTTTCCGTTTATTTTTGTGCGATTTATTTTAGTCTTAGAATTTTTTTTAATTTGGTGCTTTTTTTCGTTTTGGCGATTTTTTCTTGTTTTTGGCGATTTTTTCGGTTTGGCGATTTTATAATTTTTTATTTTTTCAGTTTTACCGTTTTTGAAAATTTCAAGAGTTTTGGCCTTACGGTTTCCAAGATACAGCAAATTGTCAAAATTACATAGTCAAAATTGCATTAACTGATGGAACGAACACCCTTTAATTTAAATTTTTTTAAATTTTTGTGTTAATTTTTGTAGTCTGTATAAAAATACACTAACCTTACAAATTTCAAGTGTATATACATACAATTGTATATATACTACATGGGATTTTAAAATTTTTCGTTGCTCGTTTTGGAACACCCTTTAATTTCCAATTATCATGTATTTGTTGTTGTAGCGGCCAAAGGTCTACACACTGTGTCCAAATTTCAGGTCTGTAGCTCTTACGGTTCTCGAGAAAATACTAATATAGTTTTAGACATAGTTAATTTTACATAACACAAAAAGTTAAAGTTTTCCAACCCTGGAAACGTCTTTTTAATTTTTTTGTATTTTTTAATTTAAAATTCCAATTTTAGTCGTACTGAAGTGTAAAATATGTACATTTATTAAAAATAAATAAAAATTTGTTTTCGGGAGTTACTTTTATATGGCAAAATGAAGTTTAAGTTTTCCAGCTCTGCAATCGTCTGCCCGATTTTGCTGAATTTCAATACCAATCTATTTTGGAAAATTTCTGACACACCAGTCCAAGAACGAAGTCTCTAGCTCTTCTGGGAGCTTCGGAAAACCGATTTCACGTACAGACAGACGGACAGACGGACAGACGGACATCGCTTATTCGACTTCCCTATGCATAAGGATCCAGAATATATATATTATATGGGTCGCTTATTGATATTATAGAAATTACAAACGGAATGACAAACCTATATATACCCTTTTACCATTTTTGTTGGTAAAGGGTATAAAAATATTGTTTTCGTCCCACCACTCTATTAGATTTAATATCGATGTATCGAACAAACATAATTGATTTTTAATCCTAACATTATCCAATTTTTAGGGTTCCGTACACCAAAGGTGAAATGGAACCCTATTGTTTTCGCTACGCTGTCCGTCTGGCCGTCTGGCCGTCTGGCCGTCTGGCCGTCTGTCCGTCTGTCCGTCTGTCCGTCCGTCCGTCTGTCCGTCACAGGGTATTTTCTCGAGAACCGTAAGAGCTACGGACGTGAAATTTGGACACAGTGTGTAGACCCTTGGCCGCTACAACAACAAATACATGAGAGTTGGAAATTAAAGGGTGTGCCAAAACGAGCAACGAAAAATGTTAAAATCCCATGTAATATACATACAATTGTATGTATATACACTTGAAACTTGTAAAGTTAGTGAATTTGTATACACACTACAACAATCAACACTAAAATTTAAAAAATTTTAATTAAAGGGTGTACCATCAGTTAATGTAATTTCGACTATGTAATTTTGATAACTTGCTGTATCTTGGAAACCGTAAGAGCAAACTTCTTTAAATTTTCAAAACCGGTAAATCAAAAAAATCTCAAAATTATAAAATCGCCAAACCGAAAAAAATCGCCAAAATCAAAAAAAAAATCGCCAAAACGAAAAAAAGCACCAAATTAAAAAAAAATTCTAAATCGAAAATAAATCGCAAAAAACCGGAAAAATCGCCAAAATGAAAAAATCGCCAAAATAAAAAAAATCGCCAAAATGAAAAAAATTGCCAAATTAAAAAAAAAAATCGCCAAAATGAAAAAAATCGCCAGAATGAAAAAAATTGCCAAAATTAAAAAAAAAATCGCCAAAACGAGAAAAAAGCAAAAATAATAAAAAAAAAATTATTTCAGCTGAAACGTAAAAACAACACTATTAAAAAAATGCTCAAAGCCAACGTACGGAACCCTTCGTGCGCGAGTCAAAGTCGCACTTTACTGAATTTATTTAATATGATAAAGAAATTGTTAATTATTATTTTCCCATAATTATATTTTTTAGAGCAACACTTGCACTTATTTCATAGAAAAGTGCAAATACGTCGTCATTATTATAATTTTACAGAAACCTATTTAAAATATTCATCATATTGCAATGCGAACTTATTATACTCACCGAGATACATTATGTAATATTTAGAGATGCATACTACCATACAATTACGATTGCATGCATGAAAACAACAACAACAATAACAACAACAACAACTAGCCAAGCAGCAAACATAAATTGTGTTACACCTATTAGCACAATTTTTTACGGATTCTGCACTTCAGTTAGTCAGTCAGTAAGTTAGTCAGACGTTCACTTTACTCTATACGACTCTATTTCGACTAAATAAACTGACCTACAGCAACTTTTTGTTTTACTTCGCTGACTTGGTTACTAACACTAACACTAACACTAACAACCAACACTAATACTACTTCGGTATTGCTTGGTTGTATCTTTGCGTTCATTCATTCCGCAAACAAAACAAAATTTGGTAATACCAAAACCAAACTTTAATGTGTGAATGTATATAAAATACATATTATAAAAGCATTAAAAGAGACAAAAACAAATAAGAGCACTATATACATTTATTAAGTCGAGCCGAATATTTTGTACCCTTAACCAGTCATTTAAATAATTTGCATTCTAATACATACTCGTACAAGGAATCTCTATGGGCAGGAGACGGGGAACGTAGCAACTAGAGACATGCACAATAATTAAGTGCCTATAAATCAATATCGCCAGATAATTTTAAGAATCTTCTGGTAAAGGGTTATATCCAGGGAAACCTTAAATATGCAATTGCATGTTTTTTCTTGTGTAACGTATTAACGCGGGGATAAGATATTTATACGATTCAGAACTTTTTATGAATTTTGACATCGATATGTTACTGCATATTTTTGCATATTTTACCCTTTAAAGCATATTTTTGCATACATCAGTCTTACACGCATATTTTTAGCATATTTTCGAATTTTTAGAGCATAAGTTACGATTTTAGGGCATATTTTAATACTTTATAGACTTTTTTTATTTTAACCCTCTTGCACAACCCTCCTTTCAAAAGGACACCCTATTCCTCCAAACAGAAATTATATATTTTTTTTCTAGAAACTTATTAAAATTAAATTTTCGTAATAAAAATTTAAGATTTAAAGAAAAAATTCTTCCGGAGCTATCTGAATTAATATGCTTAGAAGTTAAGGGGTTGGTCAAAATTTTTATTTTTATTTGTATTTTTCGCCATCTAAATCTCATTTCCAACGTTCCATGTAGTGTATAAAGTTTTCTTATATAGCGCGCAGTTTTAAAAATTCAGTTTTGCTATTTGTGATGGACTCTGTCCCGAGTAGACGTTGAAGGAACATTGTCAATGTATAAAACTTTATGTAGAAACGATTTTTTTTTAAATTCTAGGTCAATATTTTATTGTTTATTGTAATAAAAACTATAAATAAAAATCCTGTCTTATTTATCCAAAATACAGTTCCAAAGCCTTAACCCTGATATCGTGATCTTTTGTAATTCAAGTTAAATTCTTATGAGAGTATCCAATAAATATTTGACTGCTTTGCAGGAGAGCACTTTTAAGCGTTCAAGTCCATTTTCAGAAATTTATTTCTTTTACATGTAAATTGGAAAATTCTCTGTTAGTCTTTATTTTTTAAACAAATATCGTTCTATACACTGTAAATAATACATTTAACTTAAAATATACCAAAGTATAAGCTAACTTTAGCTATTATTCCAAATGAGATTTGAAGTCCTAAAAAGATAAGCAGCAATTCATTTAGCTATAACTTCTTGAAAAATCACACAAATTAATTCCGATTTTTACGAGGGATACTTTCAAATATGCAGATTACGGATCTTCCATTAACTCAAAATTAGCTTATCTCGACTTAAGCACTTTTTCCTTTTCGCCACAGAAATATTAATTTGCATTATTTGTAATTTTCTTTTAATGTCCACTTCAAACTAATATTATTTTTTTAGAACGGCAGTTATTCTTTGTTAATTTTTTTATTAATTCTTAATTCCTTTTTTTTATTTTATTTTTGTCTGGTTTTATATGCAAATGTTGTTGGATTTTTAAATTTAAAATATATTATCGTTTACAAATATACCAATTTATTTTTAAGAGCATATTTTTTAGTTGTTAGTGCATATTTTCAAGTTTTCATTGCATATTGAATGCCTATAAAACGCTTTTTTTAGAGCATATTTCTGGTTTCCCATTGTTATATTCAACATCATAAGTTGAAGACGAATGGGCACATCCTTAAATGATAACATAATGACATATTCAGTAGCGCGATAGAGCAGATAGAACCCACAGGGAAACTGAAGAAGAGGACGTCCTGTTCTCACGTAAAAAAGACGGGCTGATGCAGAAATATCCGCTACGAATAAAAGCTGGAGTGAAGTGAAAACGATGATACAAGACAGGAGCACTTTCAAACTATTTTTTAAGCCCTATGCTCCTTAAGGGATCCCTGGAAATATATTACGTTATAATAATAGGGAGGCAATATAATGATTGTCACACATTTAAAATTTTGTGGTTTAATTCTTGAGAACTCAGTGGTTTTAATTATGGCCTTATTTCCATTAAATTCGAAATTACTGCCGATTTAGTTTTTATGTAAAATAAAAAAAAATTGTCTCTCATTCATAGCCTGTTCCACGATGTCGACAATGTTCAACTTGTCGCACATTTACATTTAAAACAAAACCAAAATTTTAAAATTTGTTGTTTTTTGTTTGAATGTAAGTGTGCGACAAGTCGAACATTGTCGACATCGCGGGACAGGCCCTAAATAAATCTCGTTATATTCATACTATGCTGCAATAAATTTAATTATTTTATGGGTTTGTTATATATATACCGTCTTGGTATCAAAATTAATTCAAAAATGTTTACTGTGCACATAAGTGGAAAAAGTTCATAGCCAACGATGGTTAATACCATAGCTGTTAAGTACTGATCAGTAATCGTAATGATTAATAATTTGATTACTTTTTTTTTTAAATGTGAAGTAATGATTAAATTACGATTATATTCAGTTTCGTGTGATTACTAATTGATAATGATTAATAATAATGTAAAAGTAATCTGAATTACTTAAAATTACTAAAAATAATCAAAAATTAATCCGATTACTTCTAAGAATTACTTTTGATTCTTTTTGATTATTTATTAGGAATCAAAAGTAATCTTTGAAAGTAGTCGGATTATTTTTTGATTATTTTTAGTAATTTTAAGTAATTCAGATTACCTTTTGATTATTAGTAATCGTAATCAATTATTTATCAGCAATTCGCTTGAAGGCAATTATATAATCATTATAATTCTTTTTAAAATGTAATCTAATTGATTACTAATCGTAATAGAAATTTAACAACTCTGGTTAATACATCCCAATAGAATGAACTTTTTAGTAATTTTTCAGGACCAATATTTCTATATCTTCTAAAGAATCTGTATGAAAAATATACATATAATTAGTAAAGCAGCGAAAAAAGGTTTATATTAGTTATACGAAATTTTTAACTGTTTTATAGTCTTAGAAAATACTCACGATATTAAAAAAAGGAGAGAGGTATCTTGGGAGATCCGGTTATAGCTATGCTAACAATGCAATAAAACTATATTATATGATGATGTCAAATTCGCTGCAAATATCTTAAAACGTTTAAATTAATGTATTGCTTGTGGCCGGCAGCGGTGGTTAGCCGCCATACAGCCCATTGGCTGTGTTCTCTGTTTTGTGCTCATGTACAAAAACAATACAAAAATAAAATGAGCAATCTTGCTCATTGCTTTTGTTTCACTCACTTTAAAGAATGAAACAAAACAAAATCAAACAATTTGTTTCGTTTATTTTCAATCAAAACAAAAATAAATTTATAAGTGTAATAGTGTAGATAATTTTTGTTACAAAAATCACGTTCTAGCTCATGTGTTGTGATATAAATAGCATAGCTATAAAAAAAATAGAAATCAATTTTCTTTAAGAAATGTATTAACTAGTAATCTTCTATTTTTTTAAATCTTTACTAAAACTTACATTAAAAAAAATTTAGTTTGGGCTTAAATTCGCATAAAACTAAACGGTTTTATGTATTGTGTCGATATTGTGTAGTAGAATCATAGGCGAAGTAAACTAACCAATAAAATGGATACAATACACAGCTTTAAAGAAAATTAATACGCCTCATTGACACCAGAGGCGCTGCATCTCTGCATTATGAAAGAAAAACGTTCAAAAAATCTGGGGCTCAAATCGTCACATCCGTGATCGACAATCGTACGAAAGTGATATGTCAAATGTATAAACTGAATGGGATTTCAATACTTTCACATATGTCATAATCCGAGATGGTATTTTTACGTGACGAGTTGCACGCTCACGGATATGACGATTAGATCCCTGAGTTCTACAATAATGAAGTTTTCCTCCAACTCTTCCTTATCCAGCTGTTTTCTCTACCACTTTCCCTTTCCTAAAGAAAGTAACACCTAGTAGTAGTCATAAATTATCTGATTGTTAATTCTCTTTAAAAAAAATTATTTGCAAAATTGGACAATTTCTTACCTTTTATTCCAAAGAAAAATATTATAGGACACCAAAAAGGAAACTGCTTCCTTAAAATCGCTTCAAATTTGGTGATTAGGAATGGTAAAGAAGAACTCGCAACACTTATTAAAAAGTGAATAAAAGCGAAAAAATAAGAAAAAATGCACTGGGTAAGTTTGTGAAAATTTATTTTCACCGATTTGGAAAAAAATCATCTTTAAATTTTTTCCTTAAATATGTTAGAAACACAAACGTAGAGACAAACGGTAGATACCTGTAGTAGAGTGTATAACAAAATAACTTGTTGTTTTCAGTCTGCATAGAGTAGACGCTTAACTTTTAGCTTTTGAAACGAAAAAAAGTCTCCACTTTCGGTGGAAGCGTCCACTACAGTCATTGAGTTTGTGGTGTTTCTTTAATTTAATTTACTTTTGAGATTGTTTTATTAGCTTTTTATTCAATACATTTAACAGAAGTTAATGTAAAGTATGGCTGTTGTTATTTTTTGTTTTTCTCAAAAAGTCTACAAATGAATTGTAGCCACCTTAAGCGCATGTGTAAAAGAGTTTGGAACGCGATATGTTTTGTTTTCAAATTTTAGTTCTGTTTTAGATTTAGAAGTAAACGTGCGCAAAACAAAATATTGTTTTATATCAGACGGCAATTGGTACAAAAAAAGGTTAACAAACTCAATTGTTACTTAATAATACAAAAAAAAAACGTATATCGTAATAAAATTAAAATATTTTAAGAACTAAATAATAAAACAAATTGTGATTTGCTTCCCTGGAATTCAGTTGCATTTTTATATGTAATTTTTATTCTATAATAAATAGTTCATTTACAGAAAATTTAAAGTTTAAAAACAATTTAAACCTTGACCAGGTTTTAGATCTGGTTTCGATGCGGTGAACTCGTACTTTACTCCATGTAAATAAATATTTTTAAAGTTGAAACATTAAAAGCTTTATTCATCTGTATATATACGAGTAAATAATAAATCGCCGCTTGTTAGTCTCATTAAAACTCAAAAATTATTGATTTGAGTTCGTATTTTTTTTTTGCCTTAAAACAGACTTGGTTTAAAAATAAAAATTATAAGGAAAATCGTAAAGCCATGTTAATAAAATTATATAAGATTCTTATAGTTATTTTGAATCGAAAGTAGCACTACATTTCGTGATTGTCTAGGAGTGGTTATATATGAGCACTGCTTGGCGGACCCCAGAATTATGGGTCCGATTTCTAAAACTTTTTCAGCAGAATACAGAATGCAGCCTCCCCAAGACATATAATATTTATTTTCCCGTCATTTTCCTCTATGCTTAGCATAGGGTTAAGTGCCGGTAAGGCCCTTTAACGTTTTAGCATAAATCTATTTAAGCGAGAGTTTTATTTTTTCTTAAGGAAACACATCTAAAGCAGAGATAAGTTTGTTTGCGGAAAAACCCCATGTTCTATGGCGGGAATTGAACCCACTACCTCTACTACGGATAGGCTATCATCCCTACCACTCAACGACCCCTACTCAAGAGAAAAACAGAACACTGTACATGTGTGGTTGCTTTTCACCCACCAGTTTGTCTGTCTGCCTTTCAGTCTACATGACCACCAACCAGTCCGTCTGTCCGAATGCAAAAGTAGTTTCGTTGGTTTGTTACTCTTAATGGACTAAACTACTGAACTGATTTCGATAAAATTTAAAACTAAAAAACTAATTAAAAAAATTCATTAGCTCTTAAAAAAGCTCAAGAAAGGAAAAGAAAAATAAAACTGCCCAGCGAAACTAATCCAACAGGCGTTATATATTTTATAAACAAGGACCCCAAGGCGGAAGGGGCCCAACAACTGCATTTCCGCAACTTTTCAACTAAATTTTTTTTTATACAAATTGAAACATTGATACACCTGCATTCAAAAAGACACACAGGCTTCATATCATTGAAAACCTAGGACCGAGGAGGTGGCAAGGGGAAAATGTCTGCCCCACAAAACCATCCAATTCATTTTTATAAAAATCAACGGATATATCTTTGTATCTAAAAAGCCACTCAGGCTACATTTTATAACTAGGACCAAGAGGGTGGCGTTCGCTGAAGTAGTTAGCAAAACCGAAGGTTCTGGGTTCAATCCCTGTATCCAAAAATCATTAAATAACAACACCACGCATTTGTCTGATGTGCATTAGTGTCCCTTTGTATCAGTTGTTGTAGGAAAGTTCATGTGATGAAGGCATAGTCACTGGTCACTGAACTATACCGACTTCAGCAGATAATAATCCTAATGTAACATCAGAGCGCCCACCTTCGTTGTGTAGCAGAATCATCGGCGAAGTAAAATAATCAATAAAATGGCTACAAAAAACAGCTTCAAAAAATTAATACGCCTCATTTAACATCAGAGGCGCTGCAACAATTCATTATTAAAAACGTGCAAAAAGCAGAGTTGTAAAATAATGAAGATTTCCTATATCTCTTCCTTCACCACCTGTCTTCTCTATCACTTTCCCTTTCCTAAAGAAAAGGTAACATCTAGTAATAGTAGTAGGCATTAATTGCCTGAGTGTTACTTCTCTTAAAAAAAAAAAAAAAAAAAAGATGGGTCAGAGGGCGATTTACGCCTCACCTCAACTATCAAACAGCTTTTTATGAAATTCAGAACACATATATACATACATACATACATACATCCGCGTCTGAAAAACATAAATTATATCTATACATTAAAATAATTTCAGTAAAGTGCCACTTTAACTCGCACATATAGGGAAGGGGTGGGGACAGGTTTGAGGTAGATTCCTTGCCGCGCTTGTTTCTTTTTGGAGAATCTTAGGTTTTTGGCGATATTTTCGGTTCTTAGTAATTTTTTTTAGTATTACAATTTTTAGTCTTGGCAATTTTTTTTCGTTTTGGCGATTTTTTTTTTGGAGATTTTTTAGTATTTTTTTAGCGGTTAGTTTTAGGGTTTTTTAATTTTTTGTGATTTTCTTAGTTTTTTGTTTTTTTTACAATATATATTTTAAGTTAAAGCGAATTTTTTAACTTTGACGATTTTTTTTCTGTTTTTGGCGCCTTTTTTTCGTTTTTGTTAGCTTATTGTCGACCTTTTAACTTTATTTTAGCTAATCTTTTTCATTTGAGTGCTTCTTAATTTTGACGATTTTTCGTTTTTCCATTTATTTAACATTATAATTTTTAAATTTGGCATGGACATTGTAGCGAAAACAATAGGGTTCCTTTTAACCCTTAAAAGGGTATACAAAAATGTGAAGTGGGGAATTTACTTCCCACCGAAACTGCATCACCTACTTTAAAAAAATTCACAGCCCGAGCTGTCAGATTTGGCGATTTCTCGCCAAACATGGCGATTTTATGGCTATTTTTAAACAACATTGAACTTCAAAATTTTTGTATATCAGGACATTAGTTTGTTGAATTTGTAGTTTCAAAAGGAAATCCTACGAAAACTCGTCTCCAAGAAATTAATGCCCTAATTCAGTAAGAAGATTTGGGACGTTTTTGTTTGAAAATACTTTTGAGTTCTTGTTTTTGAATTCTATAAATTATTTGCCTCAAAAATTATTGTTGTCTTTGATAATGAAAAATAAAAATATTATTGTCATGTTTTTAAAAAATAAAAATTTAATAAGGCATTCACACCTGCTCCAAATCGAGCAGATTTTAATTAAAATCTTAATGAAAATCTATACCGTTTATACCAACTTTTTTTTTGACATTTATCAAGATTTATTTATCAAAAACAAGACTCAATAACTGAAAAATTTTCAAAACTACAACCAAACAACTGCAATTTAGCCAATTCACGCACCGTAGCTAATTCACTTATCTTTTTTTTATAAATATGTTGCACAGGGTAGTGAAAAATAAATAAAAATACTAGATTTTGATTAGATTTTCTACAAATAGATTGACAAAATAGGTTTCGTTTTATATGGGAAATCTAGTAAAAAGCAGCAAGACTTAGCTTGAAATCTCATAAGCGCTAGATTTCGGGACAATTTAAATGGCCTATAAATTAAAATATTGCACAATAGTTTAAAAAATAAATGAGAAAATATGTGTTGCATATAATGTTTGGAACAAAATCATAAAGCAAATACACGAACCTTCTAGCATAGACAATAAATAATAATTGTTTTAAAGAATGACAAGTGCGGATTTTTTTTTCTTCCATAGACAAGACGATACAATCGTCGAACAGAATTAGGGCATAAAAGAATTGAATTTTTATGATTTTTTTATATTAATTATGGTAAAATTAATCCCTTTTGAGTTAAGATCAAAAAAATTTACAAGAATTAATTTTTGTCGATTTTATTTCTGCTGTTGGCGATTTTCTGCTAATTTCTTAGACGACTTTTTTTATAAAAAATTATAATGGGTTTTTTTTATTGAGGTATAGAACTTTAAGTTGGCATCACTTTTTTAACTGGCGGCCATTTTGTCAGCTGTCAAGTGATTGATATTTAGTTTGGTTTGCCATTTCATCATGAACAGGTTGACAAAAGAACAACGCTTGCAAATCGTGCAAATTTATTTCGAAAATAATGGTTCAGTTCGCGAAGTTTACCGCAAGCTCCGTCCATTTTATGGTCGACATAATCGTCCATCAGAGCAATTAATTCGGTTAACCATGGATCGTTTTCGCACTACGTTTACTCTATGTGATAATACGCATCCGCAGAGACGTCGAACAGTGCGCACCGAAGAAACAATTGCCGCTGTAGAGCAAAGTGTTGAAGAGGACCCGAATGAATCGATTCGCCACCGTGCACAGCAATTGGAGCTTTGTCCATCAACTTTATGGAAGATTTTGAAGATTTTGAATGTGGATGAGTTGTGGTTCCAACAAGACGGCGCTACATGCCACACAGCGCACGTCACAATCGATTTATTGAAGGAAACATTCGATGAGCGCATAATTTCGCGGAATGGACCTGTCAATTGGCCACCAAGATCGTGTGATTTGACACCATTGGATTATTTTCTTTGGGGATATGTGAAGTCGCTCGTCTACGCCAGCAAACCAGAAACGTTAGGGGACTTGGAAGCCAACATTCGTGGCGTTATTGCCAACATACGGCCCCATATGCTCGAAAAAGTGGTTGAAAATTGGACCTGTAGAATTGGCTTTATTCGAGCCAGCCGCGGCGGCCACATGCCCGAAATCATATTTAAACATTAATGGCATAAAATTATCCTTCCAATAAAGCCAAATTGATGGACATTAAAACGATTTTCTTGTGTTTTATTTCAATTCGAAGTTCTATACCTCTAAAAAAACACCCTGTATTAAAAAAAGTGTTATATAAAAACAAATTTTTATGAAATACATTCTAAGAAAAACTACATGAAACTGAGTTAGGCGAATTTTTGGTGGATTTTATAATTAATTTGTCGAAAATGCTCGGAAAAAACCTGACAAACCTGTTCATAGCATGTATTCTGCGTATACAAGGACATATATGCTAAGCATATGATTAAAAAAAACTAGCTAATAAATTAAACTAATAATTAAAACTTAATACTTTAAGAACTCCACAGGATTTCCAGATTAAACGAGTTTTGCCCATTTTTGGCGATTTTTTTAAATTTGGGCGATTTTGCCATAAATGATGATTTTTATATGTCTACGCAAGCGATTTGGAAGAAAAATTCTACTTTAAAAAATTTAACAGTGGTGCAGAATCGTAAATACACGAATACGCCTCGCACGTGGTCAAAATTTATTAAAATTGGAAACAAAATAGCGCAGAGTTAGTTAAAAATTAATTTCGAGCAGACTATTGCCGGGCGTAGCTAGTAAATATCATAATAAGTTCACAATAAAATATCTCATATAAAATATAAATAGCTACACAAAATTTATTTTGTTAATTTTTTTTTATTTTTTTTTATGTACTGCAGCAAATATTTTAAACTAAAATTAAGACCATGATTTGATTTCTTTGCCTTAAACTATAAAACAAATATATAAATATGTAACTATATTATTATTCTATAAATACATTGAAGTGCAAATAAAAGATTTAGTGTCAAGGTTGTCAAGATAGTTGGTTGGTTTGCTTGTTCCATATTT
Source organism: Tachina lurida (assembly GCA_944452675.1). NCBI lineage: Eukaryota > Metazoa > Arthropoda > Insecta > Diptera > Tachinidae > Tachina > Tachina lurida. The sequence continues at coordinate 102,807,393 of OX101755.1, read as the reverse complement.
AGGTAAATAAATGAATGCACAAGTGTTTAAAGATTTTTGAAAACTTATTAAACAAAAATGCATGAACAAATCGAAAACTTACGTGTATGTATGTGATCGTATATTTGAAGAAATTTCATGATAAATTTTTGTGAAGGTCATTGAGTTATTTAAGTTTCATTTAGTTTTTAACTTCACAATTCATTTTAATGCTATGAAATATTTTTGCATGTACATACATGCATACATATGTACTGGTACGAATGTACATCAGAGAACAGCGATGAGTAGTGAAAAAGTGAGTAGAGTTGAATCGTGACTTATAACTTCTTGTAATTATGTTGTCTATGAATCATATTCACTCGAAACTTATACTTAGCAACATTTATGACTAGACTTGTGTCCAACAGCTCTTTTTGAACTAGTTTGAGAGCGTTCGAACCAAACGATGTTTCAAACCCATTTACTTTACATTGACGCTTTTGACCGAACTTGTGTCCCACAGCTCATTTTAGTTCAAAAGAGCTGTTGGACACAACTCTTATTATGACGTTTTATTACTATTGTATACTACTTGTAAACTGTTAAATGACTAAACTTTTAAATAAACATGATGTGAGTGAGCTGAATCAATGTGAGTAGTATAAGTACTTGCTTGAAATTAGAAATCAAACTGAGGTGATTTATGAGTGTGAGTGTGGTATGACTATGATGTCGACGTCGCACTCATACTTAACTCCACATATACTTATAAATTAGAGTTGTGTCCAACAGTTCTTTTAGAACCAGTTTGAAAGCGTTTGAATCGATATTTTTGAATTAATGTTTTTGACTGAACTTGTGTCCAACTGAACGAACTAGTTCAAAAAGAACTGTTGGACACAATTCTATTATAAATCAATATCATCGTGAGTATACGTAAATCAGAGTAGTTGAGGTTAAATGATGTCCATTCACTTATATTGAAAATTTTATGAGTCAGTATGAATAGCGAAAAAAGGCTTCATTGCCGATCACTGATGTACATAGTATCCCATAAAAAAAAGTTGCAGCTAATTCCAAAGGTTAACCACTTTCATTGCATACCAATTACTACATGTACTGAACTCAGTATTCTAATGCTGGTATTTATATCAAAAAAATTTCAACACCACCATTCAGTTATTTGGATCACTTCTGTCCTACGATAAGCCTGTGCTAAATTCACTGATGTTTCACCAGAAATTGAAATAAAATTTTTTTGTTGTTTTTTATCTTTTTGCATTTGGTTTAGATGCATTTCGTTGCAGCTAATCAATACGCCTAAATAAAAATAAAATATTGAAATCATTAGAATTTGTCTATTATTACCGTAATATTTTAATACAGTTCATTTCCGAGACTCCCAAAAAGAGTTCGATTTTAGTTATAATTCGTTATAAAGTGAATTCACCACTATACAATACAAAATACTACTGCAAAATAGTTAAGAACGGCGAAGTTATAACCATTATTCGTTATAAACGGACTTGACTGTAATGTTAATACTACTTAATATATACAACTAAACTAAATAAAATCCAATCCACAAAAGCGAAAATGTTGCCTTAACTTAAAAAAAATGGCAAATAATAAGCACCAGTGCGAACCAGCAGAAACAACACAAAAATATCGCTCAAATGAAAAAATTATTTAAGCACAAAAAAAATCACCGAAAGAACAATGTTCAAAAACTCCTAGATCGCGTTAACCAAGACCATAAAAATCGCTAAAAAAAAGTAAAAAATCATCAGTATAAAAATGTAGTTCAAAAGAAAAATGGCCTTGACAAGAAAATCGGTAACAGAAAAAGTGCCAAAATTGAAGATAAATCCTTAAAGAAAAAAAAATCGGCAGAACTAAAAACTTCGAGAACCAAGCAAAAATCGCCAATTGGTATTTACTTTTTCCTATTTATTTTTCGGGCTTTCAAGGTCATTTGGGTCTTTTTCCATGTAAATAAAGGATTATTTATTCATTTTTAAATCCTACGTTTCGTTGGTATTTTCCAACTTCTTCAGGGATTCTTTATTACAATCTGGCAACCACAAAAAAATTTCGAGAAAATTAACCCATAAGAAGACTAAAAGTTACGACGAAAAATCGACCCCAACCAATAAAATCGCTGAAGCAAAAAAAACCAATGCAATAGAAAAAAATTGAAAAAATCACTAAAAGGAAAAAAACGCTTAAATAAAAAATTGCTACAACGAAAAAAATTGCAACAACGAAAAAATCGCTACAACGAAAAAATCGCAACAACGAAAAAATCGCTACAACGAAAAAAAATCGCAAAAATTAAAATATTTTAAAATTGATAGATGGTTTAACCCCTAAATGCATACTGTTGCCAATTGTCTACATACCAGTTCTAGTTAAATTTCTTTATGTTCCTTTATGTGTGTACGTTCATAAAAGCTCGTTGCTATGCACACACAAGGAATATGAATGAAAAAACAAACGTTACATTGTTTCTAGTTGCTTTGATTTATACTTAGTGGGCGTTTTCTGCGGTCGATGACATAGAAAAAAAAATGTTTTCGATCCAAAACAAAAAATCATGCATTTTCAAAATAATAATCGGCCTAACAAAAATATCATTTAGTTCAAAAATCGATTTAACACAAAAATTGTAAATAGAAAAATTGCCATAAATTTCAAGAATGCCTAAAACATTTCGCACACAAATCAAAAAAAGAAATCTCCTAAATACAAAATTCGCATAAACAAAATTGCAGGAAATCGCTCAAAAGAAAAAGGAGCCTGAGCAAGATCTTCTTTCTTCTCTCCTACAAACTCAAGACTTTGCAAATTAAACTTTTCTGGTGGAAAAGCCGTCTAAGACGCGAAAATAAAAAGCTGCCGAAATTGATAGATTGTATACACAGAGAAAGTCGCCAAACCAAAAAAAATCGCTTAAACGATAAATTACGATAATATATAATTATTGAAGGGAAACAATTGCTGTTATAAGAAATTAATCATCGTTATTCCTGTTGTCGACATCACGTCGATGACTTAACCACAATGCCAAAAAATTGGGGCTTGAATACCCCTTGTCTAAAACATTTGACTCCTGTTGCTATTTGCTAGACCTTAGGCAACGGAAATAGATTGTCAGTAACACACAATTGTGGAATAAGGGTGAATGTTCCATTTTGTTTATTTAAATTATAAAATGTTAGAATATTTATTTTTCGTTTTAATTCCTTAAAATTTATCAATTAACGTTCTTTGAAGTATGCAAATAAAGCAGGTGGTAAAACTCTCATCTCCCTTCACATGTTTATAGAATATGTACATATATATATGTATCATTTTACTCAAAGATATTAATGACTGACTAATGAAATTAACTTTTCTGAAATCAAAACTTTTGCACAATTACAAAACTTTTCTTTGAAGCAAAGCTAAGAATGTCTGTCATTAGTATTTAGTGTGTAAAAGCAACAAATGAGATTTTGTGTGCTAAATACGATTAATTGACCAGCGTCCCCCACTTATCAATTACCACCTGTCAAAGTCAATACATAATGCTTTTTCAGTAGTTGCTGTCAATTTACCGGTAAAAATAAATTGTTTAACCTTCAGAACAAAAGCAACAAAAAAATGAGCCTTAAATTAACACAAAAGTAAAACTCAATTGTGCACACACCCGCCCGTATACATTGCCATAGCAATCGGTATAACCCAGTTGGCCATGTCCTTAAGACATCTGAAATAATGGGTATAAGACCATAGACGGCAGCTCAAATAAATCGTAGACGAAACTTTCAAACAAATGGCTCTGAAATTTATGCACGATCACACAAGCGACAATGTCCACCGTCATATCGTGGTCGTTCACAAAATCATAGTGTGAGTTCTTGAGCGACAATGCTCCCCAACAGAAGAGACTTTAAGTAATATTTTTAACACAGAAATTAAATTGTTTTTTGTTTGACTGACTTAGCTGGGATTCGAACTCAGGCTGTATGTTTATAAGTTTTCCCGCTTACCACCTGGCGACAAGAGGCCAGCATATTCAGGTGTTTGATTGAAGACAAAATACACGACTTGTCGCTCAGATTGTCATCATGTTTAATTGAGGACAACATGCAAGACACTGTCACTCAGATTGTCTTGCACGACGATTTCTTTTAAATTGTCAACTAGAAAACTAAATAAGAAAGGATAAGTTGTACAAGAATCATAGATGAAAATATCCTGCGCGGCAATCTGGCGAACTGGGAAATGAAGCAGAATTTCCCAGTTGGCCAAATCGTCGCAGAAGACATTGTCTTCGACGATTAATGTACGACATGTCGCCTGTCGACTAGATTTTCTAATCGGCAATTTAAAGGAAACTGTCGTTCATGACTATCTGAGCGACAATGTCATACATTCTGTCTTCAATAAAGCTTTGTTGAGGACAATCTGAGCGACAGTGTCATAAGTTTTGTCTTCAATAAAGCAGTGTTGACGACAATGTGAGCGACATTGTCGCTCAACTCGTCTTGTGTGACCTCGACGCCATTTGTATGAAAATTTCGTCGACGATTTGTATGGAGCAGCCTTCAATATGGCTGCAACGATTTACCATTGTCTTGTATCCGTCGTCAGAGATGTCTTAAAGACGTGGCCAACTGGGTTACATCAATATCGGCATGTACATAAATATCTAAAGGGTGTTTTTTATTGAGGTATAGAACTTTAAGTTGGCATCACTTTTTTAACTGGCGGCCATTTTGTCAGCTGTCAAGTGATTAATATTTAGTTTGGTTTGCCATTTCATCATGAACAGGTTGACAAAAGAACAACGCTTGCAAATCGTGCAAATTTATTTCGAAAATAATGGTTCAGTTCGCGAAGTTTACCGCAAGCTCCGTCCATTTTATGGTCGACATAATCGTCCATCAGAGCAATTAATTCGGTTAACCATGGATCGTTTTCGCACTACGTTTACTCTATGTGATAATACGCATCCGCAGAGACGTCGAACAGTGCGCACCGAAGAAACAATTGCCGCTGTAGAGCAAAGTGTTGAAGAGGACCCGAATGAATCGATTCGCCACCGTGCACAGCAATTGGGGCAACTTTATGGAAGATTTTGAAGATTTTGAATGTGGATGAGTTGTGGTTCCAACAAGACGGCGCTACATGCCACACAGCGCACGTCACAATCGATTTATTGAAGGAAACATTCGATGAGCGCATAATTTCGCGGAATGGACCTGTCAATTGGCCACCAAGATCGTGTGATTTGACACCATTGGATTATTTTCTTTGGGGATATGTGAAGTCGCTCGTCTACGCCAGCAAACCAGAAACGTTAGGGGACTTGGAAGCCAACATTCGTGGCGTTATTGCCAACATACGGCCCCATATGCTCGAAAAAGTGGTTGAAAATTGGACCTGTAGAATTGGCTTTATTCGAGCCAGCCGCGGCGGCCACATGCCCGAAATCATATTTAAACATTAATGGCATAAAATTATCCTTCCAATAAAGCCAAATTGATGGACATTAAAACGATTTTCTTGTGTTTTATTTCAATTCGAAGTTCTATACCTCTAAAAAAACACCCTTTACATATAAATGATTGTTTGTATGCACTCGTATTTGGTTTTTGGGAGTATTTGAAGTTATTTTATAAAAACGTTGACACACGTTGCAACGTTTGGTGTTTTAACTTGTATTAACAGACAAAATAAACTAAAAAGTAATTTTTGTCATCACGTAGATACTAGACAAAAACACAAAGTGGCAAACGGTCGATCTGTATATGTATATGGATAAATGACTGCAAGTGTTCGATTCCATGCGTAAAGTTTCTCAAATGCGTATTTTGTATGTCTAGTAATTATTCACTCGTTGCTCGCTTTGCATGATTTAGCAAATATTCTATTTTTTTTTGTGGCAATTTTTTTTTTGCTGCGCAACAAAAGTGCAACCAACAAACAATCATTATAACAATGGCTCAAATATGAGGTTCAAAATATTAACATAATTTCGCTGCCAAATCAACGTGACAAGAGATATTTATCGCAATTGAAGCACGTTTTAAGCCAAACACAAATTTTTTGTTGTCTTTACAGAGTGAGAATATGTAAAATTTTCTAAGCTTTTTCGACATTTTAGGTTCACTTTGAGCCTAGCTCATAATTACACAGAAAAAAAACTTATTTTGTATTTAGTTACTTAATTCAAAGTATCAAATAATAGTTTTACTGAAATAGCACCTACCACAGAATTTGTAAAAATTTAATAAAATGAAAAACAAATTTTCTCCATTAAAATAATGTAGTATATATATTTGTGGTTATTTCTTGGGAATTGTTACAACTTAAGTTTAACAAATTATTATTTTACTTATTCAGTAAAACGTTTTTTTTTTATTAAAACTACATTTAACTTGATTATTGAAGGAATAAGGTGGATCCTATGCGCATTCCACTATTGCTAGTGCAAATCATCAGGGAATCTTTACTTAAAAATTTCTTAGCACAGCTAGAGATATTATATTAGACTTTCATTGAAACAAATGAGAAGTTCAAATAATATCATAGTAGAAACAAGAAAGAACTCAATCATCAAAATGTTTTTAGTTTTCTTAATTTACCATTGCTTAATTTACAGTGGCTGAGTTCTTTCAGCTCGAATTGTAGTTTTAAAAAGTATGTAACGCATACAAAGTATGTAGTTGTAAAAAGTATGTAACAATAATCAATAAGTCTAGTCCGTGACTGTTATATGTAATGCAACAGTGTTTCCACCAAATACCACTTGCTAATAGACTACTGTCAAATTTTGAGCAAGTGTCTTCATTTACTTTGCGTTTAACAGCTATTCAAAACATACAAGCTCGTGTATTTTTCTAAAAATGAAAAAAGTGAATTTCGAGTGCTTATTAAGCATTTTTTTTGCGAAAAAAAACGTCAAACAAACCAAGAAAAAGCTCGATAAATACTATAGGGACACTGCACTATCGCTTTCAAGGGTAAAAAAGTGGTTTGCAGACTTTCGATATGGTCGCACAAGTACCAATAACGCTGAACGTTCTGGACGGCCAATTGAGGGCAGTACACCCGAAAATGTTGATAGAAATCCACGATATGGTGTTTGCGGATCGATGAGCAATGGTGCGTGTGTTTGTTGATATCATAGGCATTTCTTATGGCAGTATGCTTTCGGTTTTAAATGATCAGCTGAGTTTAAGAAAGTTGTCTGCATGATGGGTGCCACGTTTGCTCTCACAAACGTAAACGTGTGACAACTTCAAAGGATTGTTTGGAGTTGTTTAACCGCAATCCGAATGAGCTTTTGCGGCGTTAAGTAACTGTGGATGAAACATGAACTGTACTCCGGAGACTAAGCAACAGTCTAAACAATGTGTTTCTCCAGGTGAACCTACTCCAAAGAAGACCAAGGTGAGTTTGTCGGCCAATAAGGTGATGGCAACACTTTTTTGGGATGCGGGATAATCTACATTAATTATCTTCAAAAGGGAAAAACAATAAACGGCGAATATTATGCCAATTTATTTGACCAATTTAATGAAGACTTAAAAAGAAAACGACCCCATATGTCCAAGAAAAAATTTCTTTTTCATCAAGATAATACACGAGTGCACACGTGTGCCGTCTCAATGGCAAAACTCTAAGAATTGGGCTATGAATTGGTACCTCATTCGCCATATTCTCCGGAGGTACCCCCTAGTGACTACTTCCTATTTGCAAACCTAAAGAAATGGCTTGGTGGAAAGAGATAAGCTTAAAACTTCTCTTAATAAAAACGTGAACCCAGAAGTAGAAATTTTCTTTTATTTAAATCGCCATAGTATTTTAGAAAATTTGTTCACGGAACAATTCCTATCAATTGAGATATATTATAAAATTTTTACAAAAAAAAAATTATTATTCTGTCAGGTTCAAATATTTTTATTTGAAGGCAAAGTCATCAGTGTATAATAAAATTAGATTACTTTATATGCTCAACACTGATATTAAAACCTTTGAAAACACATAATGTTAAGTTATTTACTGCTGAAACACCACGATGTTAACTTGGATTTTCTTTATATATGAGTGACTGCCTAGCTTGGCTGATGCATAGCGCTTTTTATACTTAACATTAAGCATCTAAAAGAATGTTAGTTACGGTTCCCACACAGCAATTTTAGTTGTGGCAACTTTTTAGTACATGGGTGAAAGAGGAAAATATGATGGCTATCCTCTTCATTACCTTCCCCTCTTTCTCTCTCGCATAAGCTGAAAAGCTGCTTAAGTAAAATTTCAGTGTGTAAGCGAAACCGTAGCAAAATCCAGAAAGTATCAGCATATTTAGTAGCTGTGGACCAGGACTGCTAGAAGCTTTGCGAAGAAAATCATCGTTTGTCATAAAGAAAATCATATTTTGAAGAAAAGAAATCATCACAAGACCAATTTTTTTTCAAATAAATAAAGCAACAACAATTGACATATTTATATGAAAATCAAATTTCTCATCATGATACAATAATATAAAGGTACAACCACATTTGACGTATAAAATTAATTTTGACTTTTACCAAAATTGTTTGATTGCTGTTTTTTTGTAAAGAGAGAGGAAAACGTTGCCACACGAAATTACGGGGAACTTTTTTTTAGGAATGTTTTTGGAAATGTGTAATTTTAAGTTTAGAAATTATGGTTTAATACACATTTTTTTAAATGTTGTATTAATTGGATACGTGGATAACGAAATATGCATGTGTATAATATGATGTAGAATGGATGAGCGTGTTTCATGCATATAATACACATTTACATACACTTCGTGTGCAAATTTATTGCAGCTTACAGTACGAATTAATGCTTTTTTGATGGGCTACATCTTAATAATCTGAACAAAAAAGACATGCAAAAGAAATAGTTAATGCAAGGGTTCTATTGCTAATGAATTGGTTCAATTTAGGTGCAGAACGCATGATTTTAACACAAGCGTGTCATTGACGAGCATGGGCTAACATTTAGCAAAACTGCTCACCATTCCAATGAGTGCTTAGGCTCTAAGCAGGCATACTCTGATGATTGTATTTGAGGCAAACAGCTTTGAAAGCTGTTAATTGTGCTGTTGTTTCCTTGCAAATTAAGAGGAAGCATTGTTCTCGCCGAGATCTGATTGGCAATTGTGCTCTCGCTCTTTTAAAAAAGTTTGCACATTGTGCATATCACTTGGACGCACCTGATGTAAAGAAATAAGCCAAAGTAGTACGAAGAGAAAGTCCCACCCTTGATTCAGAGGCTTTTCCGTTGGTAATTTCCCTTGAATTGTTTATGCTGATGTACATTTTTTTGATAATTATAATTTAAATACACGTTCTTCAATATTTTTCAATAAATAAAAAAGAACGTCAAAAAAATAATCAAAAACTCGGATTTCATAAATTAATAAGGTAGCATTAATTTTGAGAGTAAAAAATTGTAGGCACAAACGTCAGAAGGTTAATATGGCGACGAAAAGAGAGAACGGTTGTACCTTTATATTATTGTATCATGTTTCTCATTATAAAGGGTAATTTTTTAAGTGCTTTCGGATTTGATTTATAACAAAACACATTTACAAATTTTTATTTGAGTCTGTAGAACAATCTATATAATTCGATGTTTAACGAAAATTTCAAGTAAATGTTGACCGCGGCTTCGCCTGAAATGATTTATTCGATTTGTCCAATTTTGGCATACTCTCGCCAACATATCGGCCGGTATCTCAAGAATAAATTCTTCAATATTGTTATAGACATGAGCCTCTACATAGCCTCAACAGTAAAAAGGCTAAGCATCAGTCAAGTCCAGCTCTTCCAATTTGGAGGAAAAAAAAGTAACAGAGACCCAATTGCTACTAATGGCGCCGAATCAATAATCCACGGCCATCAACAGCACTGGCGGACACTGCAGCGATATTTTCCTCTGACCACACTCTACATATGCGTGTTTGTGGTTTAATATTCAATAATGTAATTTTGGTGCGAAATATAGTCACAAGATTCCGAATAGCCGCCTCAGAAGGACGCCTAAACTGACCACAAAATGGAAGAAGTGTACGATGCACTCCCCTGTGTGACTGCCGAAGACCGGGTTCTAATCCCGGACCTTAGGTTTTACAGTAAATTTTTGGACATACGCTGTCATTAATGAAAACTTCAAAAATGTAGTGAAAGGAAAAACAATAATTTACAAAATTACAAATCATCATTCTATAAAAAAAATCATGAAATCAAAAATCATAAAAAATATGATAAAATCATTATTCTGGCAGCACTGTGTGGGACATTCACGTCTTTAGGGTTGGTTTGTGTGTATGTACATTGATAGTAACATGTGTTTAGAACAGTGCTGGCCTACGAGAGTAATGTATTAGTGTATGTGTATTCATTTGTATTCCGGGCGAATTTCGGCACTCTGGTGCTACTTTGGCCGACTATGGTATAGAAGTATTACAGTTGGTAATGTTCTTGTCAGGCGTCTGCACTGGCATATCTGTTTGTGTGGTTGTACATATTTTTCGTATCACAGCTGCTGTTGTGCTTTGCAGGTTTACTTCATCATCGACTTTTACATATGTATGTATGCTTGCGTGTCATATTCTTTAGCTAATAATATTTGCATCATTATTATTAGTGATTTTAGAGAAAGCATTTGTTCCTTTGCCCGGGTTATAGCACGAGAAAATGTTTTTATTTTTCCTTAGGTTTTGAAAGTTTGTATAAAATATAAATCGTAACACTGTTTTATTGCTTAAAACATCCATACGCACTCACTCATTTGCTATTAGAAAACAACAAAATGATGTATAAATTAAACGTCATAATGGCTTTTGCTTGTTTGATGAGTTTGATTGTCATATGGCCAAAGCAAAAAAAAAAAAAGATGGGAAAAATTTTAAACTCTGAAATATGACGTTTTTGCTTTTTTTTGTGCCTGAATCGTAACGCTGAATAATGCGTGCGTGTTGATTTTATTATTAAATATTTTAAATTCAAATGACTTGCATACATTTAAACTTCAATTTTAGTTGAAATTTTATTCGTTTTTGAAGCAGCCTTACTGTGAGCAGACGCAGACATGAGTTAAAATTCGTTTGGCTATTTCGAGTAAATAAAAATCTATGAGTTTTTAAAGACAAAGTCAAGGTTAGTTAAGTTTTGGGTTTTTTTTTTCTATTTAAAATTTAAATAAGTGTGGCTTTAAATACAAATATCAAGGCTAATGAACTGCTTAAATGTTTATATTTATTTTAAACTAAAAATTGTGGTGGCGTGGACCATCACCTAAATAATCTAAGGGCTTCGAGAAACGTTTTCACTCAAATCGACTTTAATTACAGAATAAATGTTAAACAACTTCCCTTTTCATTAAAAGTCATAAAAAACTTTAATTTCAAAATAAGTTTTCTCTATCCCCATTCCGCAATTACACAAATAGTAAAAGTTCTTATAGAATTATGGCACATCAAATTTTTTTGTTTACACTTTTGTGAAAAATATCTTGCACATTTACGAGTTTAAGAACAAACAAGGGCACACGATAACAAACAACTCCCTTTAGTGTGACCATAATTCATAATGTGATACAAAGACAGAAAACATATTAAAAATGACCGGTCAACCGGGCAATGAACAACATACATATCGTTACCTTAATATAGAGAGACCCTAACTCATTATTTTTTGAAATCGCGTTTTTTGCATATTTCGTTAGAAGGACATCTAATGTATCGAAAAATGCACAAATCGCGATTTCCAGAAAATAATGTGTCAGGGCCTTTCTATATTAAGGTAACGATATGTAGGTACATATGTATGTATACTCATATTTGTAAACATTTTGTTCATATCTTTTTGAACTATAAATAAATAGGATTGAAAAAAAGACAAAAACAGCACATATGGGCATTTCTCCGAGAAATTCCACTTTTTTTGTAGCGTGCGACAGCAAGCAATTAACCTTGTATTACCGAACAACGTTACGCGATTTATCTTAAAATTTTACCTAACGTAAGGCTGCTGACGGCCTATAAAAATATATAAATAAGCAAAAAAAAAGTTTCGTTTTCTTTAAAAAAAACAAGCATATATGCGCTTGGTGTCGCACGCTACAAAAAGTTGACACTCCTGTGGAAATGCCCATATGTATCTTTTGCTAGTAATGCATTCTGCTAACGTGCTCCTGTAAATTTTCACATTAGAGGTATAACTTTTTGAAAATTTTGTTGGCCAAAAAAGTGTTCTAACCAATCAGACAAATACCAACAATTGACAAATTTATTCTCATCTTCTCAAATTTGTCTATGATTAAGCACTTTCTAGTTTTGAATTTAAATAAAATAAATTGTTGCCAAATATACTATATAAAGGGCGTTTTTTTATAGAGTGACACAAGTTTAAATCACAATAAACCAAAGAAATATATTTTTAATATCAATGAAACGGGCTTTATTGGAAAGAAAATTTTGTGAAATTAATGTTTAAATATGATTTCTGTCATGTGGTCGCAATGGCTGGCGCGTAGAAGGCGCATTCTGGAACACCAATTTTCAACAACTTTTTGCAGCCGTATTTCGCCCATAACTCTTCGAATGCTAATTTCCAGGTGTTCAATTATTTGTGGTTTATCGACGTAGAAAAATTACTTAACATAACCCCAAAGAAAATAGTCCAATGGCGTTAAACCACACAATCTTGTTGACCAATTAATGGGCCATTAGGTGAAATTATTTTTCCATCAAAATTTTCTATGAGCAAGTTAATTGTAGCACCCGCTGTGTACCATGTGGCTTCGTTCTGTTGGAACCACATATCAGCAAGATTAATGCCACGTAACTGAGGTACGAAAAAAATTCCAATCATGTTCCTATACTTTTCACCATTGACAATAACATTCTGACTATTATCGTTCTTGAAGACATATGGGCCAATGAGTCCGCCTGTCCATAAAGCGCACCAACCAGTAATTTTTTGTGGACGTAATGGAGTTTAGACAAAAGCCTGTGGACTCTCCCCGCTCCAAATGCTACAATTCTGTTTATTTATGCACTCATTCAACCAGAAATGGGCTTCTAAGCAGACTACGCTTATTTTGCTTCTGTGATTTTCAAATATATTATTATTTTTGTGAATTCTCAAACAGTTTTTGAAAGTCTGTGCCAGGGAAGGAAAATGACTTCTTGGATTTTGTACCAACTGTGAAAACAAAATGTACTTTTTGGACCATGACGGCACCATTTTTTTAATATTTATTAATAAGAGCGGAAACGTAAAAAATGTGTAATAATTCAGAAGTAAACAATAAAAAACAGAAACTTAACAAAAAATTTTATAAAAATTCAGTATAAAAAATTAAAAATAACATAGAAAAATATTAAATATTACATTCATAATGGTACATTCTCAGATTAGACTTGTTGGAGATCGGTTATTATAAATAAAACACACACAAAAAGACAACATAGGCAAAATTAATGTTAGCATAGGTATAGTGAAACATTGGCATTTTTAAATTGTACCAAGTAACTCGCGGTAGTACCACGGTACCAACGAGGTCAAAAATGTACCATAAAAAGTACAATTGTACCATGATTTCCATCCGTGGTCTGTGCTTAATATAAGAGGTTAGTGACTGTTCAAAATGTGAAGTTGAGGCCTACTGACGATTTGTTACAGCAACAATGAAATGCATATATACAACGCTGAACCAACTGCAAGTAAATTTCAAATTAAAATAAACTTATGACAATATGTCGAATAATAAATTTCTTAATGGTGAATTTACACTATCTCGAAATCTAGTACTTTCGAGATTTCGAGCTAAATCAAGCTGATTTTTTTCCAGATTTCCCATACAAAACCAAATCTAAGTTTTCATTAGATTTGTAGGAAATCTAATAAAAATCTAATGTTTTTATTTATTCTTTACTACCCTGTACAACCAAAGGTGAGTGAATTAGCTACGGCCTGCTTAAAAAAGTGTGTGAATTGGCTACAATGAAGTTGTTTGGTTGTAGTCTTGGAAACAATTCAGTTGATATGTTTTGTTTTGCATAAAAAAAATCTTGATAAAAGTTAAACAAAAGCTGGTATAAACGGTATTAGACTTGGGTCGAACTCGTTCACTAGTTAATTTTTGCCACAAACCAATGATCAAACCCATTTAAATTACATGGTTCGACCCAAGTCTAAACGGTATAGATTTTTATATAGATTTTAATCAAAAAATGCTAGATTTCGTGCTGATGTAAATGCCCTATAAATCTTAAATTTATTTTTATCACACAAGTAAAACAAAATATAAATATTTATTTTCTTTGTTTTACAACGCTCCAATAATACCAAATTATTATTTTACTTATTCAGTAAAATATTTTTATGAAAAATACATTGAAATTGATTATTGAGGGGTTAAGCTGGATCCAATGCGCCTTTGGGAACCTTTACCCAAAAATTTCTTAAAACAACTAGAGATATTAAGATAAACTGTCATTTAAACAAATGAGTAGTTCAACTAATATCAAAGTTGAAACAAGAACTCAATAATCAACATATTTTTTATTTTCTTATAATTTGAGATTATTAGTCCGTTATAAAAAAAATATTAAGCTTAAATTGTAAGAACTCCCAAATAAAAACACTAATTAAAATATAGATATGTTTTCCAAAAATATATTTTATTTAAAAAATGTTATACATCTAATTTAAAATATGATATGTACTTGCTAAATATATTTCTACTACACATACATACATACATACATACATACATAAATACATACACATAGCTATAACCAGTTTTAACATCCTTCAGCATCTCCTTTTTGTAGAATAATACATGTCAGTTTTACAGCGTGGCATAAAAAGGAATAATAGCAAATGAATAATAAATGTTAATAAGGTAAATTGCATACATGCCAGAGATAAAATAATTTTTTTACTATTTCTCCCCAGCCCCAACTTTCACCTGAAAATAAAAATAAGCATGTATGCTTACATACATATCGTCACCTTAAATGCAAACGGACGTAACTACACTTTTATATTTTTTTACAGGAGAAACAAAAAACGTTGCAAAATCAATAATAATAAAGTATTCTTAAAAATGTTCTTCGAAATTTACTTGTAGTATGGATACTTATATGTTTTTAACCATTTATTTCCTTTTCATATATATTAAAGCTTTTATGCTAGTTACGTTCCTTGCAATGAAAAATAAATGCATTCGTAATTATGTCCGTTTGAATTTCTTTAATAAAGAGAGGTCTAAATATTTGCGTGAACATGTAGTTTGATAAAATGAACCATAATCAATCTAAATCTCGCTTTCGAATTTTTTTTTGTAGTTACGTCCGTTTGCATATAAGGTGACGATATGTACATATGATATGATATGCAGCCATGTATGTATGTATAAATATGAGCATATTTCTATTTATAATAAAATTAATTTTTTTCAACGGAAACTGAAAGAAGATTTAAATCTTTAAGATAAATACTGAATGAAGTGTACTTCAGCCATGGCAGTTGAAATTTTCTATTGAAAAAAATCAATCCATCAGTTCTTATTTGAAGGCAAGCTGAGGTTGAATTTTTACAAACTTGATACATGTCGAATAAATGTGTTCGTATTTTAAAAATAAATATGACTTAGTGAAATCGCTTCCCAATTATTTTGTCACATGGCTTTTTGCAGGTCTTTTAGCTAAATTGCTGATTATTTTTGATGTCATAACATATTTATGTCATAATATAACGATACCGAATCTCTAAATAGGAATTTAATTCCTATATATATGCGATTACAATACCGATATGCATATTAAATTTAAATTCAAGTTAAAATTAATAAAACTCAAATAGAGTAATTTTCTTGTTATACAAAATTACAGTGTCAGAGATTATGAATATTTAAAATTGATAATTATAAGCATTCAGAAAAAATTTTGAAATAAATTTTAATTCTCGATGAAATTAAGAAAAAATAAATTATTTCTTCATACAAAAAATTGTTGCTCAATTCACAACAATTTGTATCGTTTATCTTGTATCAAATACACTTTCTCTTTTTATACCATTTACCAAAAATGGAAAATGGTATGTATATGTTTGTCATTCTGTGTGTAATTTCCATAATATTTATATGCGACCCATAAAATATATATATTCTGAGTCCTTATGCATAGGGAAGACGAATAAGCGATGTCCGTCGGTCCGTCCGTCTATCCGTCCGTACGTCCGTTCGTCCGTGCGTCTGTTGTACGTACGTGAAATTGGTTTTCCGAAGCTCCCAGAAAAGCTAGAGACTTCCGTCTTGAAGTGGTGCATTGGAAATGGTCCATAATAGATTGGTATTGAAAATCAGCGAAATCGAGCATCCGATTTCAGAGCTGGTAAACTTAAACTTGATTTTGCCATATAAAAGTAACTAGATAACACACATTTTTTGCTTTTTGGTTAATAAACTTATTTTATATTTCGATACGAATAAATTTTGTATTAAAAATATAAAAAATTAATAAAAAAGGCGTTTCCAGGGTTGGAAACTTTAAACTTTTTTTATATAAAAATAACCTACTAAAACTAATTTTTTTTCTATAAATTAAACATATATTATATTCTTAAAAGAAAGAGATTAGTGTAAGAGATCAGAAAAATTAATAAGGAATGATTACAGGGTTGGTAAACTTACACTTTTTATGATATACAAAAGTAACTAGGTCTAATTATTTTTTTTTCTTTTTCTTTATAAATTATATATATTTTACGTTTTGGAAAGAAAACTTTGGTATAGAAAATTATAAAAATAAAAACCACAGCTCCGGAGCTGGAAACTTTTAACTTTTTTTCTGGATATTAAAGTAACTAAATAAAAGTTTTTTTAATTTCTTTTTTTTTTTTTGTTCACTTAACATATTTTATAAATTTTTTGAGAACTATGTACTAGATTGGTACAGGGAATCAGAAAAAAAAAATTATGATTCCAGGGTTGGAAATAATTTTTTTATATAAAATTAACTAGGTCGAATTATTTTTTTCTTTTTGTTAAATCGTAAGAGCTACGGATCTTAAATTTGGACAGAGTATGTAGAACTTTGGCCGCTACAACAAGAAATACATGAGAGTTAAAAATTAAAGGGTGTTCCAAAACGAGCAACGAAAAATGTTGAAGTCCCATGTAATATACATACAATTGCTTGTATGTATAATTTGTAAAGTTAGTGTATTCTTATACAGACTACAACTATTAACACTAACATTTAAAAAAATCTAAATTAAAGGGTGTTCTATCAGTTAGTGTAATTTTTACTATGTAAATTGGACACTTGCTGTATCTTGGAAACCGTAAAAGCCAAACTCTAGAAATTAAAAAAAAAACGGTAAAATTAAAAAATCGCCAAACCGAAAAAATCGCCAAAAACAAAAAAAAATCGCCAAATAGAAAAAAAGCGCAAAATTAAAAAAAAAATCTGAAAATAAAATATATTGCAAAAAACCGGAAAATCGCCAAAATGAAAATGAATCGCCAAAATGAAAAAAATCGCCAAAATGAAAAAAACCCAAAAATTGACAAACATCGCCAAAATTAAAAAAATCGCCAAAACAAAAAAAAAACCCAAAAACAGAAAAAAATTACCAAAATGAAAAAAATCGCCAAAATGAAAAAAACGCCAGACACCGAAAAAAATCGCCAAACTGAAAAAAGTAGCCAAATGAGCAAAATCGCCAAAATTAAAAAAAACCCAAAAACATAAAAAATCGCCAAAAGGAGAAAAAAGCGACAAAACTGAAAAAAATCTTTTAAACTGAAAAAACCTTCAAAAAAGGAACATTAAAAAAATGCTCAAAACCGAATGTACGGAACCCTTCATGTGCGAGTCAAAGTCGCACTTTACTGAATTTATTTTTAAATTAAAGAGAGTTCCGAGATTTAACTTTCTTCTTTATTAATGCCTTGACAACAGCTTTACTCTTAGAAAATATACTCTACGTATATATATGTTATACTCTGTATAAATTAAATGCTTACCATAATGGCGTTGATGTTAGTCCGAACAACTGAGTTATGATCCGGCAGACGATATATCTTTAAAGTATAAAAAGATCCTTATTCTACAATCCTTTAAGCAATTTAAGCATTCCAATTTAGTAGAAAAATGCCCGGTTCAGGGATAAAATCTTTTAATCTGATAATACTGGCCTTACAAAACGTTTGTGCCTCGTTTAATTTGATATTTACTCATTTGTACGAAGTACTGGGAAAGAATAATTTTTTTTTGCAAGCAGCAGTTGATCTGTGCTATTTTCACTATTCATTACAGTTCATAATTTTGTCATACTTATCGCCCAAAAAAATTCAATATTTCTATGAAATACTTGATTTTCTATATGTTCTTGTATTGTCATGAACATTATGCTGTTGATGTTAATATACTCTCTTCCTTTTGTCATTAAAAACAAAAGCTCTTCATTTTTTTAACTTAATTTAAAGCAGAAATTTTAGAGCTTTGACAAAACTTTTCGAATTAGTACCTTCATACTCGTATTTAAGGTATGAATAAATACCTTAATAAAAAGAAGTCTAGCACATATTTTCCTACATGAGTTTGCACAAATCTCGCTTATAAAATTTAATAAATTTACTTACATAAACACGGTTGGTGATAATATGTTAACATATAATAGCATTTACACTTTATGTATTAAAAACCGGAATATAAAATTTACATAACAAAAAATTCTATTTTACTAAATGTGTATGTTATATGAAAAAAAAATTATATTAATATTTTCCTTACATTTTAGTTAAGGTATGAATGGACTTTCTAAAAAATAGTGCAATAGGAATTTATATTTATATCTACATATAATTTCTTGAGTAGCAGAGTTGCCAAGAATAGTTTATTTTTATTCACTCCCAACTAAACGATTGTAATACAAATCTTCAAAAAATCTGTAAATATAAATTTAATAAGACGGTGAGTCGTAACTCTGTAAGGAATGTGACAGCTATTATAGTCGATAAATTTTAATCGCTTTGTTAAACACAGGACGAATAAGAAAGAAATCTTAATTTGTTGAAAGTTTATTTCGATTTAGATCAGCTACGTCCAAGCCAAAGGTAGAATGTGCGAGCTTTTGTAAAAGAACTTTGTCGTTTAACACTGATGGGAGTACAACACCCAATCAGATTTCGGCGACAATAATGCTTACTGCTTACATTGCAAAGAAACAAGAACAAAGCTTTCAAAGCTTTTTACCACAAATACAAATAGCTGTTTTACAGCAGTCATCCGCAAAATAAAATATGTTTGTATTGGTGGAAAAAATTAGATTAAAATAAAGTTACACTTGAAGAAAAGTTTTCTTATTTTTTTTTGTAAATAAAAGCTTTTTCATAAAGGCACAAATAAAAAATATAAAAAATCTAATAATCGCATAATAATAATGTAGTGCATAAGTTCCAAATTAAATTTTTTTCACAGCTCTGTGAAAACTATTACAATATCTTGTTAAACTATCTTCCCTATTATTTTTAAATGTGTCATAGCATAAAATGCATTGCATTTTGCCAAATGCCTATTTTATCACGAAATATCTCTTAGCTTCAATTATTATTTTTTGTTTATTTTTTGCTGTATAAATTTATTAAATTTGAACTAATTTCGTTCCGTGTGCTCAAAAAACTAAGCAAAAAGCCAGGAAAAAATTCGTACATGCGTGCCCAGCTTTATTCGTGTCTTTCTCAGTGAAGACTAAATGAAATAACATAAGCATGTGTGAGATTTTCTTGTCCACAATTGTGGTATGGCGTGTGGCTCACTGGCTTAGATATTCATCACACTATATTCATATTATTTGAGATTATATTTCATTTCATTTAATTTCGAACATTTTATAATATTAATTCTATTTATCCAGAATAATATACATATATGTATGTAAGAACTCATATAAAAACTTTCAATTCCTAAATAAAAATTACTGCCTTCCTTCATCATTACTTCTCACAGCAAATCTGTCAACTCTGCTTGCAAAGAAAGGCATAGATAGTCATAATGCCAGCAATGTTGTCTAGCCTAAAGGTGACCAAGACACCATCAACTGGCTCAATAGGCAACCAAGCAACAGACAATTTTACATACAAAATAACCAATTCAACCGTAAGTGGGAACCATTTTGTGGGCAAAAGGGTTGAAAAATCAAGCAAAAAATAATTTCTGTAAGGGTTTTTTACCTTATGTACATGAGAAAGGAAAATAGCCAAAATCATATTTATTGTTAAATTTTTGCTCACATGCTCTCAACCGTAGTAGATAAATATTTAAAAAGGTTTTCTTGCAAAACCTAATTTGCGGCACTACAACTATAATTTATTTAACATAAATATTAGCACACTTTAGTTAGCTTAAAGAAATATTTACTTAGGCCAAATTTACTCCTAAATAATGCACAATAAACTTATGACGTTGTTAAATGTGTTCACACTGGTGCAGCGAAAAGCTTTAAATAAAAACAGTTTTTTACTTAAAAATAAAAATTTTATTTAACAAAAAAACTTTAAACAATAATTTTATTTATACAATTTAGTTGTTTTTGTTTAAACTTAAATATTTTCGTTTTGCTCCATGAAGTATGTATGAATGTTAGTAGATTTTGTTGTCAGTGTAAACGCTAGTTACCTTACCTTACATACACCTAATCATAATAATGGTTAATATTACCCAGTTGGCCAAATCGTCACAGACGACATTGTCTTCGACGATTAATGTACGACATGTCGCCTGTTCATTAGGTTTTCTAATCGAAAAATTAAAGGAAATCGTCGTTCATGACTATCTGAGCGACAATATCCACCGTTTTGTCTTCAATAAGACTTTGTTGAAGACAATCTGAGCGACAGTGTCATATAAGTTTTGTTTTCAATAAAGCAGTGTTGACGACAATCTGAGTGACATTGTCGCCCATCTCGTCTTGTGTGACTTCGGCGCCATTTGTATGAAAATTTCGTCGATGATTTGTGTGGGGCTGTCTTCAATATGTCTTCTACGACTTACCATTGTCTTGTACCCATCGTCAAAGATGTCTTAAAGACGTGGCCAACTGGGTAGCTTTAATAAAAACACTATATACACACATATACTATATATTATGCTTTCCGTACGTGATGTATTATTTTAAGTAATAATTCATAAAATATACTTTTTCAAACTTGAAAATAATGTCGGACAATGGGAAGCATAAGAAAATGTTAATAGAATCTCTTGGAGCTGGATACTGCTGACGTGATTGGCATTAATAGTACACAGAAAAAAGAAATTATTTTGTATTCAATTACCTAATTAAAAAAATTCAAATAATATTTTTACTGACATAACTAGCACCTACTCAAAGAATTCGTAAA
This sequence comes from Tachina lurida, assembly GCA_944452675.1. Taxonomy (NCBI): domain Eukaryota; kingdom Metazoa; phylum Arthropoda; class Insecta; order Diptera; family Tachinidae; genus Tachina; species Tachina lurida. The sequence continues at coordinate 102,785,988 of OX101755.1, read as the reverse complement.
ACTATTTAGCAAAAGTTTAGATTTTACCATCAGAACTAGCGGCCACAAAATGCCTTACTTTTCTGCTTACCAAATTTCATTACTCGCTTACAAATCACATTACATAAAATTAAAAAAAAAAATTAAGTAGAAGTTGAGAGAGTGGCGTTGGCTGAAGTAGTTAGCACGTTGACTACAAAAGCCGAAGGTCCTGGGTTCGAGCCCGGTCTCCGACAGTCATTAAAAATAACATCATTTCATCAGTTGTAGTGATGCAGGCATATGGCACTGATCACTAAAAAATATACCGACTTCATCAGATACTAATCCTAATGTAACATCAGAGCGCCCTCCTTCGTTGTGTAGCAGAATCATTGGCGAAGTAAAATAACCAATAAAATGGCTACTAAACACAGCTTCAAAAATTTCATACGCCTCATTTGACACCAGATGGCGTTGCAATACTGCATTATCAAAAAATGTGCAAAGAGCAGAGTTGTAAAAGAATGAAGCTTTCCTCTCTTCTTCTAACAGGTAGCACAAAGGGATCATTGTATTGGACCCAAGTGAGCTGGACTCTAAATTTCACCCTTCCTTACCAGCAGCCTGCTAACCTAACCAAAGTAGAAGTTGACTGGTGAAAACAATGATCTTTTTTTAATTTTAATATATTACGTTAACTTATTGCCAAATAAAAATAGTAAGTAGTTCTCAAAAATGGATTATTTTAGTCTCACGCCTGGTTAAAGTTATTACGTTGGTAATCCAATAGGGAAGAACTTCCACCACAAATGCTTAATTCGAAACCCGATCACCTTTCTTGGTTAATCTAATTTATTTCTTTATTTAAATTTCGGGATTTTCTTTTTGTTAAATAATATGAAATAATTTTAAGCTTTCATTCATTCCATATTTACTGGCTTATTTCTAAAAATTGTTAAGGCTTTATAAAGGTTTTATAAAACAGATTTTCCTACAATAAGATTCTTATTAAGCCTTTATGAAGCCTTAACAATTTTTATAAATAAGGCCAGCACTATATTTGTTCATTGTCGCCAACAAAAATATATATTAAGGCCTGTCCCCTGGTGTCAACAACGTTCGACTTGTGGCACAGTTACATTGGAAGCAACAACAAAATTTTAAAATTTGTTTTTGTTTTGAATATAAGTAAGTGTACGACAAGTCGAACGATGTCGGCATCGTGAGACAGGCCCTTAGTTTACTATTTTTGTATTTGTTGTGTCCGTCACTGGCTGTATTATCTGGTTTGTGCTCATGTGCAAAACCAATACAAAAACAAATTCAGCAATCGTTCTCATTGTTTTCATTTTGTTTTTGTTTCAATAACTTCAAAGAACGAAACAAAACAAAATCCAACAATTTGTTTTGTTTATTTTCGTACTCTGGTTTTAAGTACAAAGAAATCAAAACAAAAATATATTTATAACTGTAATGGTGTCGACTATTTTTGTTACGAAAATCACGTCCTAGCTACTGTGTCGTGACATAAATAGCCTAGCTATAAAAAGTTCAGTATTAATTAAATTATAAAATGTAGATGACATTCTGCAATCAAAAGCAAAATTAAATACTATAATCCATTGTTCCACTGATGGCATTGAACTGTCATAAGAATGCCAGTGAAACACTTGAAATACCAGCAACAAAGATTTGAAAATTAATCCTTGCAATATTGCAAACTATTTATACAGATTTTGCTAAATCTATTGTGCACTTTTAAGCTTTCAATAATTTGCTTCGTAGAAAAAGTTCATGGCTTACAACCTTTAGAATATTAATGAAAATTGGTATGATGAGAAAGGAAAATAAGAAAAAAAAGCAAGCAAGTACTGACTTGCACATTAAGAAGTTTTAAAGAATTAATTCTCTATTCTAAGGGAGGAAGTTTATTAGCAATGTTTTGGGACATTAACTTTTGCAACCAATTATGGTTCATATTATCTGTAATAAATACAGAAGTTTAGTATAATTCTATAAAAATTTTCGATCTAGTTGGGGTACTGCTTGAGCAACAAAAAAGAAGAGATGTGTCTTAAGACACCATGCTATAGCTATGCTGCTTGGGGGAGAGACGATAGGAAAAGAAACGAGTACTCTGTACTGGTTTTACTGGTTATAATTACAAAGAAATCAAAACAAAAATAAGTTTATAACTGTAATAGTATCGATAGTTTTTGTTACAAAAATCACGTCCTAGCTCCTGTGTCGAGATACAAATAGCATAGCTATAAAATCATACTCTGGTAGTAAAACGTAACATAATGGTATCCTATCGTGCTGGCTCTGTAGGGAGCTACATACAATCATTAAAAGTCTAACCTAACCAATATTAGTAAATGACTTACTAAGAACTTATTTTTTCACATGTCTGATTATTAACAACAGACCCAATAAATTTTTCTTTTTGTTAAAAAAAAATCAAAGAATTTCTTAAATTTTTTTTTAGTCTTTGATTTGAAAAATAATGATAAAACTGAATGCTTTTGTGTATTTTTATCATCTTGCAAAAGTCCACTATTAAAATCATTATTATTTAAAGGTAAAGGATAAAAAAAATGGATCAAAACACAAAGAAAGCTGCTGGAAATATAATCAAAAGTAAGAACTTTTCTAACTAAGAAAAGCACATTGCCAAAGTTAAACAAAAAGGATGCTATTGAACAAAAAATAAAACAGTTAATTTTTTTTTCTAACAATTTTATATTGGCTGCTATTATACGCCATTAGGGTATAATTAAAATCCTCAAGTATGCCATCGGTAAGACCAACAACTCGCAACTGCAGCTACAACAAATAAAACAAGGATATTATTATTCGATTACTTCTTGTTGAATTCTTAAGAGCAAAATTAGATGCATGATTGTGGAAGTCATTGAAGTGTTAGTAAGTTTAAGTTATATAAATAAATGAAAGTTTGAGTGACTGTAAAAAACCAGGGTTGGATATCGATATCGGATATAGGAAGATCTTTAGTAGCCTGTGTGTAATTAAAGTTAGGACTCACTATCCTACAAAATCGTAAGACCTTAAAACATGTAAGAGTGCCGAATCTAAAATACCCTTCACCGAAGTACGTTTATGGAAAGTATGCATATGTAAAAATGTATATGCAAACATATGTACATAAATACATATTTGTTTTGTGAAAAGAATAGATAATTAATTTTTTGGTATAGTGCAATTTATAGCAAGTGAGCTTTAGATATTTTTTCACTAAAGAATTTGATGCATAGATTTTATTTTCAATATTAGCAATACTTGAATATTTTATTCTACACTATGTATTTCCTAATTTTTTAAATTATATTAGTATTTTCCCTTTTCAAAATGAATGAGGAGAGACTTTAAAAGAAATCAGCCTTCTCTAAAGCAACTTGAAGGTGCATATGTAAAAGCTTAATACTTTTTTTGGCAGGCTGTACCATATTAATACCGATACGGACTGAAACTGAGCAAATTAAAAAAAAACTCTTGAGTAAAGATATGTTTCATTGAAAGAAAAAAGAGTAGTTTTTAATTATTTACTTTTTTTTTTACAAAAAAAAGTTTTAATTTTCTAGCCCGTGAAACCATATTTTTGCTTTTTCTGATCTATGATATTGATTTATTAAAAAAAATATTTAATTTAACATAAAGGAAAAAGTTTTATATAGTTACATTTGTATACCAAAAATAGTTGAAATGATCCAGGTCTGAAGATGTGTTTAGTATTTGTCTAATTTTTTATGCAAAACTAAGTTTTTTCTAAAACAAAATATATAATTTATAAAAAAAAGTAATAATTTGATGTTGTTACTTTTATTTACCAAAAAGTGTGGACTTTCCAACCCTGGATGCATTCTCTTAATTTTATTTTATTTTATCATACCAATTTATTTCTTTTAAAAGTATAAAATATATTTAATTTACAAAGAAAAATAAAAAATTAGTTTTAGTTGATTACTTTTATATCCCAAAAAAAAAGGTAAAATTTTCCAACCCTGGTATCGTCTGTTTATGTTTTTTAATTCCAAATACCAATTTAATTCTTACTGAAATATAAAATAGTTTTAATTAACAAAAAAAAAAACCAAAAATTAGCTTTCGTTAAATACTTTTATATAGCAAAAAAATATTAATTATCCAGCTCTGATACTGTCTTTTTGATTTTGCTCATTTCTAATGCACCTGTCTAGCACTTCAGTCTCTAGATTGTTTTTGAGCTTCAGAAAACCGATTTCCCGTACAGACAGACTTACTGATGAACAGACGAACAGACAGACAAACAGATATCGCTTATTCGTCTTCCTTATTCATAAGGACACAGAATATACATATCGATGGTCACAAGTGGAAAGGCCCTTACTCGTATTTTCACAAAATTGAGTTTTTCAGTGATTCCAATACATGTCACACAAATACACCTCCTCACAAAAATTGATATCAATGGTATAAAAAATAACGCTTTTATAAGCAGTTGTATAAGACAGTTTTACATTCACCCTTATCGGGAATAAAAGGCGAAGATTTTGTTCACGTGAAATATTTATGAACAAAATTAGAAAATAGTATACTGACACAACAAGAAAGCAAACATTGGCGATCACAATTTTAGGGAAAGTGAACACATTTTACGTATCAGGGTGATTATGTATCTTCTTCTGTAAAGTTACATTTATTTGAGTTAGGGCCTTTCTGCTTGTGACCAACGATATATACCCCTATGTCTCGCATATTAATATTGTGGAAATTACTCACGTAATGCCAAATCTATATATGTATATCCCCTTTACAATTTTTGGTGAAGGTTATAAAAATACAGACAAATTGACAACCTCCTCCTATTTTAGAAGTCGGTTAAAAAACAATTGATTACACAACAAAGAAAATTTTTTTATTAACAAACTCAAAAATCTTATTCAAAATCAAACGTAATTAATGAAAAAAAAAAAAATAGAAGAGAGGTGTCTTAGGACACCCGGTTATAGCTATGCTGCTTAGCTATGTAAAACAAATTTTATGTGTTAAATAACAATGCAATAACATTATATTATATCATGATGTCAAATTCGGTGCAAATGTTACAAAACGTTTCCATTTATTTCCTATTATTTTCTTTTCTAGCGGCGTACAGTTAAATAAATGTATTGCTTTTAGCCGGTGGCGGCTGTTAGCCGGCTTACAGCCGATCGGCTGTGTTGTCTGGTTTGTGCTCATGTGTAAAAACAATACAAAAGCAATTCTTCTTATTGTTTTTGTTTTAGTCACTTCAAAGAACGCAACAAAACAAAATGAAACAATTTGTTGCGTTTATTTTCGTACTCTGCTTTTAAGTACAAATAAATCAAAGCAAAAATTTATTTTATGTAGGTTATTTATGTTTCGAAAATCACGTCCTAAATCCTTTGTTGTGACATAAATAGCATAGCTATAAAATATGTGTTCTTACGCATATCACCTTCCTTTGTTGCAAATGAGTCATAACATGAAAAAAATTTAATTCCGCAGAAAATAAGTTTTAAGTTTTAAATTTATAGTCAAACTATTTTCACTTCTTTAAAGGCTTGTACATCTTTTTATATGAAATTTTTACACAAAACTAATTACGACATGATGATTTTTTTTGAGTTAAAAATCTCATTGATTCCTTTTAAATAATCATTTAAAAAACCCCGATAATTTAGCTTTTTAATTTGAAGGCGATTTTTTTACATTTTTAATAAAATAACTAGTAGGGAAATTTCTTTTACAAATTGTTGCTGTTAGTGATACGAACATTGGAACTGTTATTTCAAAGATTGCGTTGGAGGACTCTCAAAACCTAATCTCAGATTTCCGCTGGATTTCTTATTTTATAATATTTTTTAGCAAGAGTTCTTAGTTTTTTAAATCTTTATTAACATGTTTGTATACAAAAAAAAAACTTGCAGTTAATTCTAATGCAGTTTTTGTCCTTAAACATTCCATTGGCTGCATTACTGCTTCATAAAAAAATGTATAACTTTTTATAAAATCGATTACTGAACTTTTGTAAACCTAACTTTATTTCCTTTTAACTATTCTTCTTTTCTTTTTGTTATTCACAGCATATTTTTCCAGCTTAGAACACCTGGAAGGTGTGTCTATTATTATTGTCTGTAGTTTCTTTTTATTTCTCTTATGCACTCAATGGTTTTATGCATTTAACCAATATGAACCTTATTTTAAAGTATAAATAATGTATAATAATGGTATTTTGTGGCAGCTTAGTGTGATGATCATAAATTTATTAAATAAAAATTTCCCAAAAATTTATTTAAAAAACATAAAAATATGTATATACATAACGCCCATTTACTCAAACAACGTCATAACTCGAAAAAACCTAGTTTGCCAGAAAAAGAGTGTAAAATTTACACTGTTGTTTTAACTAACTGACCTAACTGACATTTTGTAAATTTTACAGGAGAGGAGCTTTTATGATTGTTTTCTACATGTATTCTTATGGAAACGTCTGAAATATTTTTACTATTATAGGCTCGACAGTAATGCTTACAGCCATAACAATTGTAGACAAGGTCTACTATGACTCATAAAGTCTAATAGTGGACTTAACTCATTTTTCAAAATGATGTCAGTTAGGTCAGTTAGTTAAAACAGCGACGATATGTGATACAAACTAATTTTTTTGTACTATGATTACAGCGTCCATGTATCATATATGAAAAAACAAAATTATTTTTGATTTTAAATAAGTTTTTTTTTTAACGCAGACGAACGAATTGAAGTTTTATTGTTTGGACGTACTGAGTATATTATCTAGTTTGTCCTAGTTTACACTATGAAAGTCTTATTGCTAAGCTGATTAGTTTGTTAGGGGAGAGAGACGAGGGGAAAATTAACGTTTCTCTCTCCTAGCAAACTAATCAGCTTATCAACAAGACTTGCATTGTGTAAACTAGCACTTTGTAAAATTTAAAACCGCGAGAGATTTATAATTTTTATATATTTTGTTTTAATTTTTTTAAATAAATTTTCTTTTATATATGTATATAATTTGATCAGGCTAAGGTTCGTATCGCTTTGTAAGCCAAATTACATGTGATAATTATTAATGAACAAATAACACCAAAGTCAGTTGTAAATATTCTGACAAACACGTAGCAGAACGTAACAGCTAGCTGTTTTTGAAGGTTGCCACAATTTTAACATCAGCGTTCTTTATGTTTGGTCCACTGAGTGTGGTGTTAGTTGATGTAGATTTCTGCTTTATATACTCAGCCAATATTGCAAATGGAATATGTGAATTGTTTTGATTCATCGTATTAAATTTTTGCTAAAAGGTTTTTTCTAATGAAAGCTCAATTTTACCATCTCTTAATTTACAACAGCTAATTGTTCCACTCTACTACATATTTGTCAGAATATTTACAATTAACTTGGGTGTTATTTCTTCATTATCAAATAATTATCACATGTAATTTGGCTTACAAAGCGATACGAAGGTTAGCCTGATCAAATTATAAATATAGAAACAAATGAAGTTCGAACAATAAGAATTGAAATTAACTAAAATTCCACGGGCCTGTGGCAAAAACTAAATAAATATACAGTGAAACTTCGTTACAACGAACTTCTTTATAACAAAAAACTTTTTCATACAAAAATACACTGTAGCTATAACGAACTAATTCTGATCAAAAAAGCCTCTATATAGCGAAATATTCCTTCAAATGCCTCAATATAATGAAATCAGAATAAATCCTACATGGTAAAGTCCCGAAGTCTAAATGTATTTACAAGCGAATTTGTAAAGCCTCTATACCACGAACTACTCGTAAGAATAAAATTATGTATAGCGAAATGGTAATTTCCAGTTATCAAAAGAACGAATTCTTATTGTATGTACTGTTTTATTTTTTAATTTCCTCATGATATATAAGCTTTTATTAACATTCTCATGTTAAATAGAATTTGAATAAAGAAAACTATAGTTATAACGATTTTTTTTCGCATTACTTAAAATTTCGTTGTATCAAGGTTTTTCTGATTATATTTATAGCGAATTAATGGCTATAACGAAGTATTTTCAGATCCCCTTGGAATTCGTTATATTGAAGTTTTACTGTACTTAATAGTAACAAACCAAAAAAGTTTGTCTTATATAGAACAAAAAATAAGCAAATTAACTGCATAATTAGTAAAGAACAAACGACAATGGCAAGACTGTTGTAAATTTAGAGATGGTAAAATTGAGCTTTCATTGCAAAAAAGCTCTCAGCAAGAAAAATGTACTTTTGTACCTATGGAGACAGGGAACCTTTTCATGGGAAAATTTTTTTTCCCTCATGAGTTGATTAAACGAGATATTTTTATGAAATTTTTATACAATTATGAAAAACGATATGAGGATTAATTCTGCATCATTAGCTTAAAAATTCAATTTTTTGAGTTATGACGTTGTTTGAGTATATGAGCGATATGTAAAAGTGAAACTTTGACAATTTTAAGATATCCTTACACTGCTCGATATTACATCTACTCGTAAGTGGTTTGTGATTGCGCTAGTACTTATGTATTATTAGTAGAGTTTTTCTTTTCCCGGACTTTTTCATATCCGGGGAAAGCGGGAAAGATTTTTTGGTTTCCCGGGAAATCCCGGGAATATCCGCCCAGTACAAAACAACAAAAAATATTTTTAAATTTAATTTATTTCAACAAAAAAAAATTACATACATGAGATCGATTAAATAATAACGTTTTATACACACATTAGTCAAAAAATAATACCGTTTCCGTTCTTTATATAATAGTAATACATAGATACCAATATTATAATAAATTCAGTAAAGTGCGACTTTTACTCGCGCACGAAGGGTTCCGTACGTTAGGCCTTGAGCATTTTTTTAATACAGCTTTTTTACGTTTTTTCAGCTGAAATAATTTTTTTTTTTGATTATTTTTCGCTTTTTTCTCGTTTTGGCGATTTTTTTAATTTTGGCATTTTTTTTTAATTTTGGCGATTTTTTTAATTTTGGCGATTTTTTTTTATTTTGGTGATTTTTTTTTAATTTTTGCGATTTTTTAATTTTGGCGATTTTTTTCATTTTGGCAATTTTTTTATTTTGGCAATTTTTTTTAATTTTGGCAATTTTTTTTTCATTTTGGCGATTTTTTCATTTTGGCGATTTTTTCATTTTGGCAATTTTTCCGGTTTTCGCGAATAATTTTCGATTAAGAAATTTTTTTTAATTTGGTGCTTTTTTTTTGTTTTGGCGATTTTTTTTTTGATTTTGGCGATTTTTTTTCGGCTTGGCGATTTTATAATTTTGAGATTTTTTTGTTTTATCGTTTTTGAAAATTTCAAGAGTTTTGCTCTTACGGTTTCCAAGATACAGCAAGTTATCAAAATTACATAGTCAAAATTACATTAACTGATGGTACACCCTCTAATTAAAATTTTTTAAATTTTAGTGTTAATTGTTGTAGTCTGTATAAAAATACACTAACTTTACAAATTTCAAGTGCATATACATACAATTGTATGTATATTACATGGGATTTAACATTTTTCGTTGCTCGTTTTGGCACACTCTTTAATTTCCAACTCTCATGTATTTGTTGTTGTAGCGGCCAAGGGTCTACACACTCTGTCCAAATTTCAGGTCCGTAGCTCTTACGGTTCTTGAGAAAATACCCTGTGACGGACGGACGGACAGACGGACAGACGGACAGACGGACAGGCGGACAGCGTAGCGAAAACAATAGGGTTCCTTTTTCACCTTTGGTGTACGGAACCCTAAAAATGAAAGCTTTCCAAAATGTTTGAGGCCTTATTCAGAAAAAAAATAAGTTTGGTTTACAAAACGTTTAATAAACAAATTTCCATACAAAATTTGTTTTGCAATAATTTTTTCTGAATACGGCAGTTAAGCTTTTCATCATACTTAACAAAAGCTAAAGAAATATGCTTGCATAGTTCTATGTCTACTATATATACGAGTTTTTACAATAAACGCATATGTGACGTGCAAAATAGAAATGGACCTAAGGGTAAAAACCGGTTTTGTTCAGGAGAGCCATTTTAAAGATTTAAATACGTGTATCTTTGGTGTACCATCACTGAGCGTGTTGGTATTGGTCTCATTTGAAAGCGACGCATCTCATGACGTCAGGAACGTGTTGGGATACCTTGAAAACGCGCGTAGGTCGTCCCTAGCTCTTGTTTTGTGTAGTTGGTTTTTACTGTTTTCTACCTAGCGCGCTGTTTCCCTGAGTCTGATATAAATTTTGCTCGCGTTTTTTCGAATCCAGGTTTATTTTCAGAAATTATTAATTGTGAATTATAATAAATACTCATTTATAATTCTTTTAAATCGTGAATATCACTCTGTTAGTACGAAAATTTTTTTACATAACCTTAGAATCGTTTCATAAAACGCGCATATCTCTGGGAGGCAACACTTTTGGGGCATGGGATCGGTCTCATTCGATGCTCAGATGTTGTCCACATCAAAAAAAAAAAGAAGTGAAAATTTACTTTTTTTACCCTTAGGTCCCTTTCTCTATGCGCTGTCACATATAATGATATATAAGACAAAAATTTAATTTGCACACGATTGCCTCTTTACCAATGCAAAAGAAAAAACATAAATAAATAAAAATTATAATTTAAATTGCATTTGAAATCACACTGATGCCAAAGCAATTTATTTAAATGAAATGTAATCGGCATATAGTTATACATACCTCTGAGTTCCGTCTGGCAGTAGTACAGGCAAATACACGCACTCACACACGAATGAACTATTCATCTCACTCAGTGCTCAGACACTCTGATAATTACGATTCTGTGTGCACGAATAAGTGCGTATGATGGAACCAATATGCCTTCGCATCAGTGTCAGTCAGGGCAGTACTAAAGTGGTAATTTGCCACTAGGATTTAAGCACACACACACATCTACATATATACACACACACGAGCACATAATGCCCATGCAGTATCCTGCATTTATGCATGCATGCACAATACAAATATATATAGGCGTTCATGTCATGATAGCTGTGTTTGCATAAACAGTCTAATTATTTACATATAAAGTTGTATAAATACTTGGCACGTGTGCAGCAGTATGCTATTTTGTAAACTACCAAATTAAATAAAAAAAAAACAATCGTGTTACACACCAAAACCATGTAAATTACGAGCTACTAGAAAATGAAATGCGATCAAAAGTTTAATTGTTTAAATGTATTATGTGTACATATGTGCAGCGATGCCAACTATTTATAACCCAAACGCGCTGTAGCCCTTCTCAAAACGCGCTAGAACGCGCTAAGTTACAGCATTATCAACAATTTATAGTCAAAACGCGCTGTTTTCCTACGCGATAAATTAAATTTTAATAAAAGTCGATGTATGTATTAGTAAATACGAATACAATTCATTTTTTTAGTAACTCTTTTTCAGATTTTGCAATATTGCTTCCTCGAAATTATATCCTAAATAACTAAAGTCATTTAATACAGAATCAGACTCGCCTTCCAAATATTCTAAGTTTTTATTTTAATTTTATTTGTCAAACTTTGTAACAACTTATATAAATTGTCGAATAGTGTTGCGATTCAAATGCTTTTTGAAGTACAAAAAGAATAGATGCTTAATAAGTTATATAAATTTTTTGGGTCACGAGTGCGAGTACTTATTTTTTACTGTGAAATTTCAAAATATTTACCATTTACAATATTAAAATGCGTTTTAAATTCTATCCACAGTCAAGCTGCAATGCTGCCCTGCTTTGTAGGATATCCGTCTGCACTTCCTTGGCAGAATATCCTGCAATAGCTTGTCCGAGCTATCGGAAATAGGACTTAGAAACCTAAGGCTATACTTTAGGAGCAACGGCTGGTATGGCCGCTAGCCTTCGTCTATGGCATGTGTATGTACTAGACCCTCTCCTGTCCCACTTCTTCTCTCCTTTACTCTTATTCTACAGAAACTCTCCATCTATACCCTCTCCATCTATATCCTCCCTATACTCCCGGTCTCCCCCTTATTCTTACACTTTCAACTTACAGGCAGCACAAAGGGATCATCGTATTGGACCCAAGTGAGGTAGACCCCTTAAATTTTCATTCTTCACTAGCAGCCTACTAACCTAACCTAACAGTCAAGGGAATTTTATTTCCAACATCTGAATCATTAACGAATTTAAACAAAAAGTTATATTTTTGATATTAGACAAATGTTAAATTTACACAAAAAAAGTAAAAAGATTTTGAACTGAAATGATATTTTTGACTTTAATCAAATCGCGCTAATTTAGCGCTTTTTTTATTAAACGCGCTAAGACGAAAAAAAGCGCGTTTGGCATAGTTAAAACGCGCTAAAACTAGCGCGAAAGGCGCTAAATTGGCATCGCTGCATATGTGTTATTATACGAGTACAGATGATCAGCAGGGTTGTCAGATTTTTTCCGAGCCCATTTCGCCAAAGTGATTAAAAAATCACCAAAATTTTGTCAAAATCAATTTTATGTAATTTTTTCTTAATAAATATTTGATAGTAAATTTGTTTTTACATAACACATTTTTTTTATAAAAATTTTTTATAAAATAATCGTATAGAAATTTAACAGAAAATCTTCAAAAATTACTTCTTATAAATTTGTCTCATACAAATTCAAAAAGCATTAATTACGTGTACTATAGTTAATACAGTGAAACCTCTCTTAAGCGGACACACACTGTCGCGCTGTTTTTATCCAGTTATTAGAGGTATCCGCTTATGAGAGAGGTACACATTTTTTGGTAGTTTATTGTAGTTGAAAAATTATATTAATATTAGACTGCTTCAACTTTGGTTTAATATCAGCTGTTGGATTTAAAAATGAATTTCATTATTTTTATTTGTTGGAAATGCAATAAAGTCGTCTCTAGAAAAATGCTTCGAACGGACAGTTTGTGTGTATGTGTAAGCAATGTAGCAATTGTTAAAATACACCAGAAACTTTACATCTTCGCAATTTCACGCACAGAACATTTTTCTTTTTCAAACTCGTTTAAAATTTAAATTTTTTTCTTTAATTGATAAAAAAAATTTTTTCCTGTAACATTTTGGGATGCAGGGTAAGCAAATGACTTCTTTGCCGTCTTCAACGCATCAATATTTACATTTGCGTTAACCGGGGAATCACCAATATCATTAACACTAATACAAACATGAATCAGAGTTGAATAAAGAAAGACCTACTATATAAATGCAACTCTTGTTGTCGTCGTTCACCGCTTCTGCCCGCTTATGAGAGGCATTTAGAACAATATTTTAAAAAATCTATTATCCGCATGCGCTTATTAGAGTGTCCGGTTATGGGAGTGTATTTGGCATGGAAAAACTAATGAACGTGTTGGATCTGCAAAACTTGTCAGGCTCTTAGTGGTGTCCGGTTATAGGAAGTGTCCATTCTGAGAGGTTTCACTTTATAAGAAAAATCGTCAAAATCAAATTATTTTAATTTCTTGCCGGCGAATTTTGGTAGCATTTTTTTTTTTTTTTGAAATTAGTCCTTCAACAAACTAATTTTCAGAATTACAAACATTTTTTAGTTAAATTTTGTTAAAAAATCGCCAATAATTTTATATATAGCCAGAAAAATTGCCATGTCGCCAAATCAAAAATTTAGACACCAAACGATTTGAAAAATCTTCATGTTTGGCGAGAAATCGTCATATATGGCAACCCTGAGGATGAGTTTAGTCAATAAACTTTAGGGTGAAGTGTGAGTTTTTCTACGAAGACAGTTTTCAGATGACTCTATATAAAACTTTTCATTGCTATTTTCATATTTACTAATCATTTAGTAATAAAAATCTGTGGAACATTTCTATGTCGGCAAACTCGATTTTGGGCAAAACTTCGACTTGTGCGACTACTAAACCTCTTCCGAAAAATTTGAAAAAATCTCCAAAAAAAATACTGGAACCTAAAAGCCTTTAAATTATGCTTGAGAACCCATGAAAATACAAGAAAAATATAATTTTTTGGGACACACTAATGTATTCATATGTATATTTCAGTGAATGGAATATATTTCAGTGAATGGAATTCGAAAATATATCATATTTGATCATCAAACACACAGAGAAACAAGCCGTCTTAAAAAGTCGGCGACGGCGGCTTAGGAAACAATAGTCGGTGGCGGCTTGAGCCGGCTGCCACTTACAGCCGCTTTTTATAAGTTTTTTAAAATCATTTCTATAAAAAAATTAAAAAAACAAAATAATTTCTAAGATTTAGTACAAATTTGCAACTACAAAAAACAATTAAGCGCCTGCAATTTTGAGCCAATGCTAGCCGCATGCATCGATGGCGGCTTGATTTTACATTGAAAGTCGGCGCGGCTCTTGAGCCGATCGGCTTTTTTCTCTGCAAACACATCTTTTCTGATTTAAATTTTAAGCGAATCGCATAAAAATTCTTCGATTAATCGAGCGATGTTTGATCGAGATGATACTCTACCTGTTCTGCCTCACGAACGGTCAGATCACACTTGGCAATAATTTGCCCAAAAAAGGGTAACCATTTTATACTAATGAAAAACCTTCTGGCTCATTTATTAAGGTAAACAGTTTCATACATACCTAATATTGACCTGCACAAGACCATTTTTCGCTTTACTACAGCGAAATATTCTAAAATAAACGCTAAACAACACTGTTGGCAATATTTTTTTTTTAGTTCTTTGTCTTGCCAACAGTTTTTTTTAGCGTTTGTTTTAGAATATTTCGCTGTAGTAAAGCTTTTAAAAAATCTCCCATGTCTTGAAAGGTCTTATAAATAGTCTTGTGCAGGACTTTAATACCTAATTGCCAGCTTGGTAGAATCCAAAACTATTTAAAAACATTCCATGCCTTGACCGCCAAAAAATCTTAGGCGACACAAGTTTCGAACTTGCTCGATTTTTTTTTACCAAAATCGATTACTAACAATTGTAAATAATCGATTTTCAAAAAAAAAAAAAATGACAGAGAGGTGAGGAGAGCTATGCTGCTTAGCTATATCAAGCAAATTTCATTTGTGAAATAACAATGCAATAAAATAATATTATATCTGTGGCAAAAAACGCTTAAGTCGAGATAAGTTGATTTTGAGTTAATTGCACTTCCGTAATTGGCATGTTCGGAAATATCCCTGGTAAAAGTTTTAATTAATTTGTGTGGGTTTTCAGGAAGTTACTGCACTATGACTGGCGACTTATTAATAGCTTAGTTAACGTTATACTTTGGTATATTTCAACTTAAATATATTACTTATGGTCAGGGACAAGGACTTCATGTATTTAAAAAAGGTATTTCAGGCGCCTAAAATATGACATTAAAAACGCAAAATATGCACTAAAAACAATAAAATATGCACATATTTTAAAAATTGTTGTTCAAAAGAAAAGTTTTAAACTTACATACAACTAATTAGATATGTAAAAGTATTTAATTTCCTCAAGTTTAACGATTTTTTCTTTATTATCAACTCCGAGCACGCATTTTGCGATATATATTTATTTTGCAGTAAAGGACCGATACGTAAATAGAAAATGAAAAGTGTAGTTATTTATTTATTTTCATTTAAAAATTTTATTATTTTTCATATTTTGTTCATTGTAATTCATTGTAATTGTAACCATTACAATGAATTGAATCTATCTATTAGATTTGTTTTTTAAATCTGTTGTCATTTTTTAAAACAATATCAAGTTTTCGCAGAATTGTTTCACTACTTTAGGCTTTAATAACAGACAATTTCCCTTTAAATTATCAAAATGGCAATTTTCATTCAATTTGATAGGTGTGTGTGTCCTTATACAATTCTGCAACAATGCAAGCGAATAAATTTGCAAAAAAATAAAAATAAAATAGTCTTGCACTAATAACTTTTCAACAATAATATTTTTGAAATTAGAATTTTTGACAAAAGATGACACAAAACCATGTAATTATACCAAAATATGAGACAAAAATATGGATTTGTGACTAAATTATGCAAAAATATGTATTTTCAGCAAAATATGCAAAAATATGCACTAACAAATCAATGCCATTTTCACGCAAATTTAATGTTTCGTAAATATATTTCGTTCTTTCCATTATCAGGGATAAGGGAAAAAATATGCATTTGCATGAAACCTCTGTCCTTGCTTATGGTATATACCAGTAGAACCATGTTTGCTTAAAAAAATAAAGGTTAACTGGGAATTTCCCAATTTTACTATAAAATAAATAACTTTCTGAAAATCTACTTGAACGTTTTTAAAAGTGCTCTCCTGCAAAACACTAAATAATGACTTAAGCACTTTATCCTTATTGCCATAGATATGATGATGTCAAATTCGCCGCAAATATTTCAAAACATTTGTGGTCAGCGGCGGCTGTTACCCGGCTTACAGCCGATCGGCTTCGTTCTCTGGTTTGTGCTCATGTGCAAAAACAATACAAAAACAAATTGAGCAATCGTTATCATTGTTTTTGTTTTGTTATTGTTTCATTCACTTCGGAGAACGAAACAAAATGTTTTGTTTCGTTTCTGCTTTTAAGTTCAAAGAAATCAAAACAAAAATAAGTTTATAACTGTAATAGTGTCGGTTATTTTTGTTACGAAAATCACGTTCTAACTCCTGTCTCGCGCCATAAAGAGCGGTTATGGCTCGATTTGTGTGAATTAAAGCGGTTTTTATTAGCAATCGTCGTGTTTAAGATTTAACACGAACGAGCTGTTAAACACATATGTAAGTGTGAACATGGTATTACACCAGAGCTGGCCGCCGAGAGAAACACGAAAGAAATGTATTCGCGTATGTATGTATGTGTATTCATTTGTATAAGAAGCCGATTGGTGTTCGGTACTCTGGTGCTAGTTTGGGCAGCTCAGTATTACACTTACTCTATTTTTAATATTTTTATCTAATTTTTTTACCTTTTTTTATATGTGAAATTAAACTATTTTTACATACTGAATATAAACAATTCCTTTCAAGATTACCTTCGTATATAGTTTTCTGTATAAGAGCGATGCGTTTAATTAGTTCGCGCAATAATTTGCAATAACTAACTGGTATGCAATAACAACAGTAACAACTGCACAAATCCAATATAATAATGTAATGTTAAAAGTTTTTGTTGTTGTGGATTTAATCGAAAATTAAAATATATACATATGTACATACATACATATGTACGTATATGTATATGTATGTAGATAATAATGCAAATTTAATTTTGACTGCTGAATTTTATATCCATGACCATGTATCGAATACGATAATGATGACTTTCCAACACACACCACATTGACGAACTGAACCAAAAGTATTTAAAAATGTTTTTTTTTGCTCCTTGTTTTCATAAACAACGTGTTACAACAATTCAAATAACGCCCAGTGTTTTACTCGGCGATTTTATTTAACAAAGAAAGAGTTTCGAACGTGATATGCAGAAAAATACATTTAATTATATGTTTGCTTGCTCTCCAGTTTTTTTTTATTAGACAGCGGCAGATTTTTGAATTTTAATTAATTTGGTGCGAATTTAGTTCAAAGGGTGGCAGCATAGAAACAGCTGTTTGTATTCTACGACATAGTGATGCCTACTTTTTGAAACAAAAATGCACCAAGGTTGGCAAACGGTATCGTAAAAATACCGATACCGATTCAAATACCGCTAAAATTAGATACCGGTATCGTTACCGATACCGAAATCCATTTCGGTTAGAAAATACCGGTATCCAGACTACCGTTTACGTCTATACCGGTACGTACCGGTATACCGATTCCGGCCAAAAAATTAATGATAGTTGAGTTGTAGTTGCCAAATTTTTATTATGTATTACAACTTTTTTCACCATGAGACAACTGCTTTTTATCAGTTGTATTTTGGTTTTTATTTCGACCATTGTGTTCGTTTTGCTTTACTTTTCCAGACGCCAACCAATTCCATTTGTCAACCAATATTATTGCCATGTTCATAAAACATAGAATCTCAAGAAAAAATACCAAGGCCAAAACTAAAAATATTTAAAATGTTTTGTAATGGATACTATGGTTTCAAGAAATATAGCATAGATAAGAACCTTTGTTTTTCGTGCATTGTTTCGAAGTCAACTAAAATTAGCAGTTTCAATCCAACTTAGTTGAGCTGTAAACCATAATATGGGCAAAAATATATTTCAATTAACTTTCTTTCTTTGGTGTTGGTCTTGTTTATACACTTCACCGTAATATATAAGGTTGGTAGATAAGAAACTTCTAAACTTTTATATTTGAAGTTAAATATAAGATTAAAGTTGAGGTGAAGAAAAGTACTTTTTTGTACCAATTTTGTACTCTGTAGCTCGTTTCTGTATTTCTCGCATCGTAAAATTTTCCGCATGAAACGAGGGAATCGTAACAAAAACATTGTAAATTGAAACAAAAAATGGCTTTTCTCACATAAGTGTTTCTGTATATTTACTTTGCGAGAAGTATCAGTCATTTGAATAAATTTCCAGCAATTATTGGAAGGATGTGAAAAAAAGTGTTTCTGTAATATTTTGTGAAAACTTTCTCGCAAGAACTGTCAAAACAACTCGCATTTTGAATTGGTGCGAGAACAACAAAATGTGAACAAAAACATATGAATTTTTTGAATTTGTGTGTTAAAATATGAAAAATAATTTAGTCGAAAAGATATGCAAAGAATTGTTGAACTAAAATAATTATTAACGAGTCGATATGACAATGTTTATTTAGAATTTATTTTGTATTATATTCTTATGTAGAGACAATTGATAGATAAAACTTATTTCAAGTATTTTACATTCATTTTATATTCATTTTCATCATATTATTTTCATTTTCTTGTAAATTACTTAATTTTTTTGTTATTGAATAATATTTTTGTTACATTTTGTTTTCATTTGACACTTGATTACTGGAAATATTCCAGTGAAAACAGATTCAGTGTTGTCCGTTTTCACATTCAAATACAGAATGTGATGGAATTTTGTGTTTCACACTTCATGTGAGAAATTTTGCTATGCGAGAAATACAGAAACGAGGTACTGTGTTGATATACATCTATTAAATTGAACTTTCATCATCCTGGAAGCTTAAATACACCGAAAACGTATAAATAGAACGCGAAATATATCATACAGGTAGTTCTTTAACAAAAAGTCTCCTAAAAATATTTAAAACAGTCCTGCGAATTACTCTTATTCAATTATGTTTTATAAACAAAGTTGTAAACAATGTAGGTCCAGTACAAAAATATTGTTTTTACCTTTAATTGAAGATTTTGGAGGTGTCTGGAATATTTGTATGGTTATACTCGACAATACCTAGCAGAAAAATAGTAACACGTCCCAGGTATTTCGATTTCAACAAAATTTGTCACACAGTGTAATATAACAGTATAAACAAAACTTTTATTTTTACTATTTTGTTAAATTAACCAAAATGTATACTTTTTATATGTATATGTAAAGTTTGGACTGCAGTCTCCTTGTTCCACTTTTTTAATAAATTATTTTCTAATAATAGTATAAAACATATATAGAAACAAATAATTTTATACGCTTTTATACGAGTACATATGTATGTTAATGTAAAAATACTCCCTTTTTGAAGTAATTAAAAAAAAAGATTTTTTGTTATGTCCAGTGCCTGAAATAATAAATTTATCAGTAATATCGGTATACCGGTATTATTAACTCGATAACGGTATGTACCGGTAATACCGATACCGAAATAAAAAAAATACCGATACCGCTACCGATACCGAAATTTAAAAAATAATTGTACCGGTATCAATACCGATACCGTTATTTTTTTCGGTTTCCAACCTTGAAATGCACTATTCATGCATAATAAAGCTCTAAAAGCGCTAAAGGGTATGGAAAAAATATTTCTTGAAACGAATTTTCATTGTTTTTCATATTAATTTGAAGCGTTTATAAACGATTTTACAAAATCTGCCTATAAATGTAATAAGTATTTTTGTATGTATGTATATACATATAAATATTTAAAGGATATTGATATAAATTTATATTTTATTTGTACTCTTGGAGGTAACTAACTTAACTCAGGCCCTTGTTATGAGTTGCATTCGATTCTCTTTGATGGCTATCAGACATCGAAAATCTAATGTTCAATCCATATTATGAGCATCGAAAATTTCGTTCAGCAAGGAATTTTCTATCGAACAGAATTTAGCTTTCGATGAAGTATTTTAGTATAATAATTCTTTCAGACTTCAATGCAAGAAGAAGATAAGAAGAAGTGCGTGAAATATATAATTAAACTTTAATGGGCGTACCTCCGCCCATTTTTTAAATGCAAGATTGTGTTTTTTAGGGCTTAGGGATGTGTGTTAAGTTTTCTAAAAATTGGTAAAGTAGAACCACGTAAACTTAAATATTAAATTTTAATGGGTATGACTCCTCCCCATTTTTTAAATAAAAGATTTTGTGTATTTTATAACTCAATTTGTTTGGTAAGTTTCGCAGAAATCGGTTAAGTAGAACCGCGTGAAATATTATAATAAATTTTCTTAACTTTCAAATTGTATAATTACAAGAACCAAAGGTGTTTTATAGGTTTCGCAGCAATCAAATAAGTAGAATATCATAAAATTATATACAAAAATTATGGACGTGTTTCCGCCCACTTTTTTTTCAAAGGGACAAATGGGAAGCTATACCCTCTCAGACAAGAAAAAAAAAATTTTACAATCGGTCTAAAATGTACCGAGTTATGAAGTAACACACCTAAAAAAATATAGACGAATTGTTAACCTCCTCTTATTTTTGAAGTCGGTTAAAAAATTATTATAAACGATTGTTTTTTATTTTTAGAAAAAGTTGTTGCAAATTTCAAAAATCACTTTGAGTGACATTCACCATAAGGACATTCGTTTCATAATAAAAACATTCGTTCGATCAGTACTTTCGACTACAGCGGAAGGCCGAAAGTTGCTCATAATAAGGGCCTAAGTCATTCGGTATCAACGAAAGTAAAACTTAAATGAAAATGTTTTAATTTTTTTTTTGCCTTTCCAAACTTCAGATGTAAAGGGCAAATTGAATATTGTTATTCGGTCTTTTTTCACTGACTTCGTATTAAGTTTGACAGTTGAGAAGGAAACAGCTGACGCTCAGAGACTCAAATGCAGTAACCTTGACAGATCTACCTTAAGTATGCGTGTATGTGCTTAAATTTAGATTTGTTATGGTAGGTACAGACCTAGCAAACGTGTTTATGCCACCAGCCAGGTTGCATAGTCGGTGGCATAGTCTGTAGTCTTGTTTATGGTAGCGTTTGAAGTTGCATTCGAAGTTTCGAAAATATCAAAATGTTTTGATGTTTATAGGTTACATTGACGGTTGCATTGTAGGTTGTAGTGTCTGTGTTAAAATATTCGTAGACGTGTTGCGTAAGCAATTTGCAAGGTCTGTAACTACCATTAAAAATGAGAAAAATTCGTAACTGACATTTTTTGTGAAGCTACCAGACTATCAGAAATTGATATTAAGTGGCACTAAAATCAAAAAGATCTGTTTATATACTTATTAGGCATATTATTATGTATTCAAATTTATATAATGAGTAAGAATCTTAAATTTTCATTAAGACTTTGAAAAAAAATTGTCTGGCTGCTGATGGCAGGCACTGCCCTAATTTTATTTACTTAAACAGATACAATAATAATATTTCTATATGTAGTACAAAAAAAAAACATTTGATTTAAATTCCAATGTGGCTGCATTGATGTGTTGTTAATCAAAAAATAACTCAAAATAACGAAATCAATGCAATGGCTAAAATTAAATAACAATTGAATACACAAATAAATCTAATTTTATGGGAAGTAAATGGAATCTATTTTATTTGAAAATTACAGTGGGTTTTCTTTTCAATATAGATATTTAAACAATATTCGTTCTATTTTACAAAAATAATTTCCTTTTGCACTGTTTCCCCTTCATTACTCGTATGTGTCAATAACCCACAAATATTTTGCTATTATAATTTAGCATAGAATTTAAGATGATTTTATTATAATTTTTAAATTGTTTGATTTCATGCATGATTGGACAAAGTAATTAGTATATTGTGTGCAAATTAATTTCAAAATTAGTTAAATGAATTAAGTGCAATTTATTAAAAACTGTCAGAAGATAGAAATCGATAAAAAAATTGGTTTTAAGTGCCATTAATTAATATTTATTTATTTTTTTTTGATATGCATTTTCTTATTTAAAAAGGAATTATTTTTTTAGTGCAAGCAAATGCTTATGTCTTAAAAACCTTTGTATATATTTCAGTTTAACGTCTAATTTACTTAAATGTGTTTACTAGGAATCTGCTAAAATCTACTCTTCCTCTGAGTCACAATATAGCACTTTTTGTAGAAACAAGCACACTATATTATATAAAATACTAATCGCATCATTCACACCATATATTCGACTCATGCGAGTTAAGAAAAAAAAAACTTATTACAGAAAAAAGACTTGAAATATACGTATGGTTTTTATTATAGTCATAACAGCCCTTCCGGAAACTAAGTTAACTTTAAGCTAACTTTTAGCTAACTATTTAGCAATTAGTGACTG
This sequence comes from Tachina lurida, assembly GCA_944452675.1. Taxonomy (NCBI): domain Eukaryota; kingdom Metazoa; phylum Arthropoda; class Insecta; order Diptera; family Tachinidae; genus Tachina; species Tachina lurida. The sequence goes on along the minus strand of OX101755.1, from coordinate 102,763,380 downwards.
GTTTACTTTCCATTTGAAACAACTAACAATTTTATCATTGTGATGTCCCAGGCGGTAGTCAATTGCTTTACTTTTCAACTAGGTTAGGTTAGGTTAGGAAGGGTGGTGCCTACCGCACCTCCACTCGGAGACCCAACTGGGTCCATTGTGACTCCCTTCTATTGCCCATTACTGGTAATATTTACCCCTCCCATTTTTGGCCAGAAGAAATGCTATTATCCGTCATTAAGCCACCGAATCCCCATGATGAAGCCCCTGATGTCCTCTAGTTTACACTTCCCGACATCAGTGATGCTTTCATGGAAACGTCTGCTCAGCCATCTAAGCCTATGACGTTGCAGCTTCGGGCAGTGACAGATAATATGTTCAATGGTTTCTGGTTCCTCTTCATCCCCGCACATCCTACAAAAATCTGGAGTACCAATTTCCCACTTGCTGGTTCTTGCTCTAACAGAGCAGTGACCTGTCAACGCGCCTATCATGATTCGCATCGCCTTCCTATTCATGTCCAGTAGTAGTTTAGATCTTCCTGAGTCTAGTTTTGGCCAAAAACCCCTCGAGACCCTACAATCCTCCCTACTACGCCATGAACTGTTGGTCCTGCTTTCCACCCAATTACTGAGTTCCTTATAGTAATGACCTATCGGTGATTTCACCGATCTGTCAGACATTCCCTCGTCTAACGCTGATCCTATTCTTGCCAGCTCATCGGCAATTTCATTTCCCTCAACACTGCTATGGTTCCCGGGACCTCCCGCTAACTTTCAACTAACTTAAAGTTGACTTTATTTAAGTCACTTGGTAGTCAGTAATTTGCAAAAGGATGTTGCAGTGATGTGAACTATGTATTTCATACGTTGTATAGTCAACGCTCTACCTTTCCATATAAGGTATCATATAATATAATAACAGAAAAATGTTAATATAAAATTTAAATGAGTTTGTTTAAGGTAGCTGAGAGTAAATTTATTGGCCCTCACCAAATCCGATTACGTGAACAACTCAAAAATTGGTTTTGGGTCAGTTATGGATTACATTGTAGTTAGCTTTTAATTAGTCTAAGAAAAGTTAACTATAAGTTGATACTTCGACAGGGAGAAGTAAACATGTGTTTGTGCGTGTGCATGTAGATGAACAAAATATAATAAATTCAGTAAAGTGTGACTTTAATTCGCGCACAAAGGGTTCCTTTCGGCGCTTGTTTCTTTTTGGCGGATTTTTTTCAGTTTTTTAATTTTTTTTAGTATTGACGTCTATTATTAGTCTTTGCGTTTTTTGTTTGTTGTTTAATTGTTTTTTAATTACATATTTGTAGTGACTTTTAAGTTTTTGGAAATTTTTTAGCTTATTATTATTTTTTAGTTTTAACGATTTTATTCTGCTCTTGACGGGTTTCTTCGTTTTTTTTCTTTAAAATTTTGGCGACCTTTTTTACTTGTGTTTTTTTTTATTGTAACGATCTATTTCATTTTAGGTGATATATTTCATTTAAGCGCTTTTTTCATTTTGGCGATTTTTCGTTTCGACATTTTTTTAATTTTATGATTTTTTAGTCTTAGCGTTTTTGCAAATTTCAAGAGTTTGCCTCTTACGGTTTCAACGATACATTAACTGATAGAATACCCTTTAATTTTGATTCTTTAAATTTCAATGTTAATTGGTGTAGTCTGCATACAAATGCACTAACTTTGGAAAATTTCTATGTATAACATTGGGATTTCAATATTTTTCGTTGCTCTCCTTAGAACACCCTTTAATTTGCAACTTTCATATATTTGTTGTTGTAGCAGCTACATTTCTACATATTGTGTGAAAATTTTAGGTCCATAGCTCATACGGTTAGGGTCAAGAAAATAGCCTGTGACAGACAGATGGATGCACGGTCCGTCCGTAGCGAAAACAATAGGGTCCCTTTTCACCTTTAGTGTAGGCAATCCTAAAAAGGTACATAGAAAAATTTGTACTCCAAACAATTAAAAAGCAATTCAAAATTTAATTGAATTAATAAAAATTTTGCTTAAAAATTTAATTGATCAAAAGTTTAATTAAAATTGTTTAATTATACAAAATTTCCGGCGGAAAAGCTGAAATATTTCAGAGAAGCAAATCACAAATAAAACTTATTTAATACGCTTTAATAAATATTTTCTTAACACTGCAAATGGTCTTGCGTAAAAGTTAATGCAAAATATCGCAACTTTTTTTACAACCCATGAAAAAAAAATGTATGCAATCCAAGGAAGAACTCACGATGTTTTGCACTTACTTTTACACAAGACAATTTGCACCAAACAGTGAATGGCGTCGCTATACAAATGTTATACATACCTACCAGAGAATAACAATGCGTACTCTACTTCTCGTGGTGCATTTCTCTACAACCCAACAAAAAAATATATGCAATCCAAGGAATATCTCTAAGAAATTTTGCACTAATACTTACCCAATATCTTTTGCATCAAACACTGATTAGCGTCACTATAAAAATGTTGTATATACCTAACAGAGAATGACAATGAGTACTCAATAAAAATATAGCCGATTCCAACATACAAGAGCATCTTTAATTCATTAATGCAAAAAATTTAAAATACGCTACAACTAAAAATAAAAAGTCACATGAGTTTTAAACGCATTGACCCCCTCATACTTACAGTCTGAGTATGTTTATATTCAGGCTATGGATATTTAGTCGGACAGAAAAAAAATACACAAACACTCGGGATATTTATTCATCATTCACCACCATATATAACATTTATATTTGAAATGGAAAATGTGTGGCTGTTTGCAAATATGCTTAATGCGTGTGTGTAAATAAAATATCCCGGTATATACGCATGTGTATCCGATTAGTAGTCCGAGTATTTTTATACTCATTCGTCTGATTGTAGCTCACATAGTCTATACATTTTAATTCTAGTTGTTTGTGCTGCGTAATTAAAAAAATGTGTTTAAAAATAGTTGTTGTATGCTTATAATTATACGTATTCAGTTTAAAAGTATTTGTATATGTGTGAGTTTTTTTATATTTAGCTGTACTTCTTCATAATTGTTTGACGGCCTAGACCCAAATACCTTTGTCATTTTCTGAAACCTATAAGTATCAAAGTTTTTATGTGGCAGTAAAAAAAATAGTTTTAAAAGAACCTATTGTCCTCGAGAAATTCGATGACAGTAAACCTTTTAAAGTGTGATGTGAAAAAATTTTAATCCTCCAAAATGGTTCGATAATAATTATTGAAAAAAAAAGAAAAAATTAAAAAAAATATTTTTTGCTACCTACTTTTTTTAATTTATTTTAAAATGATATTTTCTCACGAAAAAAAAATGAAATTGCTTGAGAGTTGGCAAAGTTACAATTCAAAAGAGATTACATTTTTCCACAAAGTCTCCGAAAGTCGTATTTTATCGATGAAATATGATTATAAGACTGTTATCGAAACTCTAAAAATGGTCTTTGTATTTTTAGATTTTGTCGCAATAATTTTTTTCCTTCTGCAAAATTTTCTAAGTCATCGATAGGGCATTTTTTATTTTCTACTGCGATATACATACATATATATCATTAAATATCTGTTTTAGCTGAAAATACAACATGAAGGCGTTTTTAATTTTTATTTTTCTCATTGTTTGCGGTACGCAAACAAGTCATATGCAAATTAATGACAATCTTGATGAAAATCAAGAAACTTTATTAACAGTAAATAGCAAAACTACGCAGCTGCATGATTCCGCTGAGCCAAAATTACGTTCTAAAAGAGGATTTTTTTGGGATATTTTTCAAAAGATGGTGATCACCAAAAACTTAATTGTCGATGTAAGTAAGAATTGTTTTAATAAGTGTTCAAGGTTTGACATTTTTTTAAGGAAAACTAAGCATGTTTCAAGTCTAGTCTTATTAACACTTTATGAGATCACAAGGGACCCCGCTCCGAGGGGAGGTGCGTTTTTAGCACCGCCTACACCGCTACTAACACTTTATAATGACATTAACTCATTTTTTTATTTTCAACACTCATTAATAGTTGCACTGTTTTTTCACAAAATTATTTACATAAACATACCTACTTTAATGTTTCACAAATTTAAATAATTTACCGTGGAATATCATTACATTTCATATTAAAAGAACTATGTAAGTTAAGTAACTGCAACACAAATTTTGTATTGGTTACTTCAAAAACAGAAAACTTAGCTTGATATGCAACATTATCTTACATAATAGCCCATAACAGTTTAAGATGTATACAACCATCTAAAAAACAAAAAAAAAACCTAAAAAACAAAAGCGAAATCGTTGATTCATTTAAAGCTCAACAACAATTTGTACTAAAAATAAAATGGGGAATCCAAATGGTACTCGTAGAATTTGGGTTATACAAACTCATAAAATAATTTTCATTAACTGTAATCTGACAATTGAAAGTGGTTAGAGATTTCTCTCTCTCTCCCTCTCTCTATAGCAGCTACGTCCAGTCCATATGCACAATGTGCAAGCTTTTACAAAAGAGCTTTTGTGCTTTCACACCGACGAGAGTACAACATCCACAACAACAACACAGCAAACAACAATGCTTGCTCTTACTTTGCAAAGAAAGAATAACAAATTTAAGAGCTTTCAAAGCTGTTTACCTCAAATGCAAACATCAGTGGATGTGTGTTTGGACGTAGCTGCTCTATAGCCAGTTGAGTTTTCTAGCTGGTCAAGGTCAAAATGAAAACTGTACAAAATATCATCTACATATAGACATATACATACATACATGCATCGTCCCATAACCGCGGAAAACGCGCAAGCGACATAATTTTCGAAATTGATTTTTTAACCAAAATCGATTATTTGCCATCGTAAATAATCGATTTTCGTAAAAAAATGAGGTCCAAAAATATGTCGGCTAAGCTTCTTTGGCGGTTATGGCCCGATATGTGCATATACATACATATATACATGCATTCATATATACATACATAGTATATCTCGACCCAAATGGTCGAGATCGCCGCTCTATTGAAAGCTTTAAAGGAAATGAGAAACATACAAATAAGGTTAATATTAGCTTTAGCGAAAGCTCATTCATACATACTCTCATACACATACGCAAATGCATACATACATACATGCATACATACATGTACATAAGTATGTAAATAATATATGTATTCAGGGGTCTAATCGTCGCTTTCGATAACAAGCTGATTCGATCACGTTTTTTAAGTTTGAGATTACGGCATTCGATATCTAACAATATTATTACATTATTCAATACCGTACGTCCAATCTTGAAAAACCTGGGGGCAAATTATGGCATTCAATACGATTCGAAATTTTAAAATATTTCCATAGAAACTCTATTGAAATATATCGTAATTTCATTCGATAACAACGAGTGCCGTAATTTGGCCCCTGATCGAATCAGCTCGTTATCGAAAGCGACGATTAGACCCCTGAATTACATTGGTAAAATAATATGTGATTGGCTTCTGTTTGATTAGCAATACACCGATACTCATGACACCTTAAATGAAGTTTACAACTTAGTCAATGATCAATTTAGTGATCCTGCCCCTGAAAAACCCAGAAATCCCTCAACCACCACTGAATCTTCGGTAAGTTTAGCTAAAGTTTGATTTACTTAAGCCTTATTTGTAATTGTAAGTTCCGTTTGTTGTAGAAAACAAGCAGCGAAGAGGGCACTGACAGCACAGAAGTAACCACAACTACCGAACCTTATCGCATCTCTCGCTACGAATTGGGACGCATTTTAGGTCGCAATTTCCGGGGACTAAAGCGTTTGCAGGAGATTGAATTTCAGGATGCCCTTAATGTATGTATTTACAATATCTTAAGAGATTTATTGGTTTTTTCCATTTCTCTCTCTCTCTCTCTTTCTCTCTTTTAAGCAATCTCATTACAACATACAAGAATATCAGCAGGAGGCAAATAAGCAATTCGCCAATAGTTTGGCTGTGGAAAAGAAAAATCATCTAAGGGCTCTGAAGGGTTGAATATTTCAGATTTAAGTTAAAAGCTGCTTCTTTTTTGTTTTTGTATATAAATGTGTACATATCTCCTAATATTTCCTAAGTTAAATTAAGAAGAATATTATAACGCGCTTAAGTTTTATTTTGTTTTGTTTTAATTTGATTATTGTTATAATTTTATTGCATTGAACTTTGTCAAAAAATAGTAAAATATACATATAAACTTGGTATTTGTAAAAAAAATGCATACAAAAACAGCAACGTTTTACACGCACAAGTGTACTAAAATTGTATGTGCAGACAATTGTAAGATCTTAAGATATTGTCAGATCTTGGAATGTGCTGACCATGTACTGACAATTAAAAATTTCCAGCACCAGCTGCATTGTCAATTCTCAAGGCACCAACTGCTCCTTGCGAATTAGAGGAGTTTTCGAAACAAGGAGATTTTGATGTAACAAGGTTAAGAGAAAATAAATAACAATTTTAGAAGGGTAAAATTTTGAAAAATCTCACTTTGGCCCATTTAAAATTTCTCAATCGAGTCAACATGTATGACCGACCCCCACTAATTTTGGTGGGCCAACCCACGTATGCCAGTGGCACACCCCCTGTAACCACTCTGGGGGTGTTCCCCATTAAAATATTTCAAAAAATCACAAATCTTAAACACTCTGTAACTTCTACCTTAAGCATCGCTCGAAAATGTTTATTTATAGTCCAATATTTTTCAGTGCCAACTTTTTCGTGTAATATAATAGGCAACAATTTTCTATAGTGCTAAATTTACCATTGGGGAGCTGCGGTAATTTCGCCATTCAAATAGTGCTAAAAAAAGTATAATTGTACCAACTTTTCAATCCCTGGCTTGCAAATTGATTCCTTTCACAGAAAAAGTAGTTGCGAAATATTTTATACAGGAAAGAACGACCCAGAACGCCAACGAAAAGTATCAACTATTGAGGCCTTTACTTGGAATGATTTTCCACCAGTCAACATCAGTGGGCAAATTACGGCACTCGTTATCGAACGAAATTACGAAATATTTCAATAGAGTTTATATAAAAATACTTTTAAATTTCGAAACGTATCGAATGCCGTAATTAGCACCCAGACTTGATTGATAATCATATGTATCTGTTTCGGCTTTTGTGACATCTTAAGAATTCTTTTGAATACTAAATACTGTAGAGGGCGCATAGACATTATCAAGCTTGGGTGATGGAAAATCATTACATTGCCTGTCGGAAAAAATATGCATACATCACTCAAATATGTATAACTCGGTACAATTTTATTTTATTATAATTTTAGCACAGAGAAAAAAAATCAAGCAATAAGGCTAAGGCTTGGTTACCAGGCAAATGAAAAGAAATACTCGTAAATATAAAAGCCCAGTTCACAATCTTGTGCAAATGATTTAGCATCATAGCATTTGTACTAACAATATACACAGAAATAGTTTTGCTATATTTGTGTAAATATACAACACTTTAAACCAGCTACGTGCCAGCCATATGGACAATGTGCAAACTTTTATAAAGTGCTTTTTGTGTGTATGTGTGTTTGGACGTAGCTGTCTTAAACCAGCTTGGACGTAGCTACGTCCAAAGCAGCTTTGAAAGCTCTTAAATTTGTTCTTGTTTCCTTGCAAAATAAGAGCAAGCATTGTTGTTGCCGTGGTCTGGTTGGCTATTGTGCTCTCGTCGGTGTGAAAGCACAAAAAGCTCTTTATAAAAGTGTGCACATTGTGCATATGGCTTGGGATTTAAACCATATTTTATAGAAGCTACGTTTGCACAATGTGCAAACTTTTACAAAAGGGCTTTTGTGCTTTCACACCGACGAGAGTACAATATCCACAACACAATAGAAAATAATGCTTGGTCTTACTTTACAAGGAAACAAGAACAAATTTAAGAACTTTCAAAACTGTTTATATTATAAATCAGCTACGTCCAAGCCATATGCACAATGTGCAAACTTTTACAAAAGAGCTTTTGTGCTTTCACACCGACGATAATACAACTTCCACAACAACAACACAATAGAAAATAATGCTTGGTCTTACTTTGCAAAGAACAAATTTAAGAGCTTTCAAAGCTGTTTACCTCAAATCCAAACAGCAGTGTATTTGTGTTTGGACACAGCTGGTTTATAGTATAAATGATTTAAATGTGCCATTGTATCGTATTGTCATTTTAAACTATTTCGAGAAAGTTTATTGATATTTATTATTATATTTACTTATTCCCAATCCTTAAAGATAGTTTTCCACAAACTATTGAGCTTGACACTCACTTTATGCACTAATGGCAAAAACAACAATGCTGCATATGTGCCCTTAATTATGAAAGTGGTCTAAGTCATATATTTCTTTTGTCGAGGCATTTAGTAGATTACTATTGAATAAATCAACAATATTTTTACATTATGCTGAATTTTAATTTAGAGTTGTACTAATCGTGATTAATATAAAAATATTTAATATTTATTAAGATTAATTTAATATTTCGAGGCAAAAATGTATACGACTTAGACCACTTTCATAATTAAGGGCACATACAATGTATGTATGTCATACATATGAACATACGTTTATAAATTTTCGCAATAGATTTCCATTAAATAATTAGCAAAATAAATGTATCAAACAAAACAGAAAAAACAATGATTGCATTCTTTACAAAAATATTATAAATAAAATATTTATTCTCTTCTTTCTTCCCTTAAAATAAATACACATACATAAATAAAAATAAATATTTTAAAACTAGTTTCGGCTTCAAATAAAAGGAAGCACACACTTACCAGAGAAATAGGATGAAGCAAAAGTTTCTATATAACATTATTTTTTTTTTAAACCACTAAAAGTGTCATAATTCGATGCCCACGAGACGTCTGAATCATCTGCAAAGGATAAAAAGTTTGATATGAACGATGTCAGTGGTCAGCAACAGGAAGAAGGAATTGCAAGAAAATGTTTATTCTCAAAGTAAAACAACTATTTATTACAACTGCATAAGTACACACAGGGAACAGGGGCGGCAAACCACATTGACAGCAGCAGAAAAGTTTAGAAGTATGATAGACAAATGACAGTGGTTAAAAGTAATGCAATTTTGCAACAGCAAAAAAAAAAATATAAGAAATATTAAGGCAATTGTAAGTTGTATGGACTTCTCAAAAAAATACCCAGAAAACGCTTTAGAACAGAGCTGGCCACCGAGAGAAACAAGAGCGAAATGTATAAGCGTATGTCTATTCATTTGTATAAAAAGCCGATTGATGTTCGGCTTCTCTGGGAAGTCTGGCCTTAGAAGTAGTTTTTTAAGCGTTATATTGCAATAATTTCTTTTTTTTTAAGGTCTCTTAGAAAGTTATTTTCGAAGCTTATTTAAATAATTCCTTCTACCAAAAAAAAAAACCCGGATAGAAGGAGATAAGAAGTAAGTGTGATATAAAATTAAATTTAAATGGGGGTACCTCCGCCCATTTTTTAAATGCAAGATAATGTGTGTTTTTCAGCGCTCAGGGTGCGTGCTAAGTCTTGTAAAAATCGGTAAAGTAGAACCACTTAAAATACAATATTAGATTTTAATGGGCGTTACTCCGCCCATTTTCTTAAACTGAGGATTGTGTCTATTTTAGAGCTCAAGGTTGTGGTAAATTTCATAAAAATCAGTTAAGTAGAACCGCGTGAAATATTGTAATAAATTTTAATAGGCGTAACTCCGCCCATTTTTTCAACTTTAAAATTGTGTAATTACAAGAACCAAAGGTGTTTTATAGGTTTCGCAGCAATCAAATAAGTAGAATATCATAAAATTATGTTTAAAAAAATTGTGGGCATGTCCCCGCCCACATTTTTTACAATGGGACCAATGGGAAGCTATCCCTACTTAGAGAAGAAAAAAATAATGCTTGAAATCGGTCTAAAATGTAACGAGTTATGAAGTAACAAATAAAATAGAAAAGTCGGTTATAGAGAAGGTAGACGTTCTGTTGTTGTTTTAGCAAAATAAATAAAAAATGTTGTACATACGTTCATATTTTTCCAAATTTTTTTAGACCTTTCTAAAAAGCATTTAAAATACAATAATTGACATCATAAACTCAAAATTAGAAATATATAACATAGGTTGTTCTTCAAGAAAACTACAGATAAAAACCATAGACACATGTCCGCTCCTAAAGGTCTGCAGTAGATGTACTTTCCAATTAATACAGTCAACCCTCTATATATATAATTAACCCTAAGCTGAAACAATTAGTCCTAAATTATACTCAGCAAGTCTTATTGCTAAGTGTAATTAGTTTATAGGAGAGATAGACGAGGGGAACATAAAAGTTTATTTCCCCTCGTCCCTCTTTCCTAAAAAACTAATCAGCTTAGCAATAAGACTTGCTGAGTATAATTTAGGACTTACAGACGTATTGAGAGTTCGACAAGAGTTCCAGATTTTCCATATTTACATGTTATTAAGAGAGAGGCCAATATTCTTAGTTGAATAAGCAACTTTTATTTAATTTTTTTATATAAGTGTAATTTAACGGCCTGTGCTACGATATCACTAGAAATCGTTGGATCCAATACTTATATTGAAAACAACAACAAATTTTTTAATGTTATTGTTGTTTGCATCGTGGGACGAGCCACATAATATTTTACTGAATAGGTTAAATGATAATATAGGATTGTTACTGCATTAATAAATGTTAAACTAAAGTTATGTTGTTAATTGATATTAAATTTTTTTTTTAATATTTTGTTCTGTTTAGCCCACTATGCGTTAGCGCTCTGGTATAACAGTAACATTCTTATTACCAAAACTTTTGCACAAATGTTTACCAAAGTGCACAAAAGTTTGCAAAAAAAAATGCATACCTACAGTTGTACATACTCGTACACACATAAATGTTTAGATTTAACTATGAAACTCAAATAGTTAGGTTTTCTTCGTTACATCTTTTCATGCCAAAGTATTTGTATTGTTATTACATACATTTTCTTTTATTCTTATGGCTAAGACTCGAAAATGTCACTGCAGTTGTGCAATGCAAAGTTCGTAAAACAGCTGCATTTCTTATTATCATCCCAACCATCATAGACCAACAATTTAGTTTCTGGTCCTTTTTGTTTTGTTTATAATTTTAAAGTAGTTTAAGAAGTTTCGAATTTCAGTTTCCTTTTTCTTTAGCTGTTTTTGTGCTCAGCTGGCGACTGGACAAACTACAAGTATTGGCTTTTTAACATGCGGGTTTTGCTGAAATAACCACTTATTCGGGCATATAAGCTGTATCTGAACATCTTCTGGACGATTGTCAGACGAATGTTGAAAGTTTGAATATGGAATTAGTATTGTTTAATTTTTACCCTTTAAAACAGTTATCTGTGGACTAGAAGATTTTCGAATGAATAAATGATACCAATGTACTAATAAGGGTTAAAAATTACACTTTATTTACTTAATAAAAACACTTATACTAATTTAGAGCTTAAATACACAGACACACACACACACAACTGAAATTACTTAAATAAATACATAGCTGGCCACCGAGAGAAACACGAGAGAAATGTATTTGCTTGTGTATATTAATTTGTATAACAAGCCGATTGATCTTCGGCACTCTGGCGCTTCTCTGGGCAGCCTGGACTTAAATGACTCCCAACTAGTTGCCACGACGTATACTTCGCTGTTAAATATACACGTTTCACAAAACTGGGTGCGCTGGTCTTCAAGCAATAGTTACTCCTTCTCTACTGTTTTTTACACCAGACTCACCCTGCCGACGCTCGGACAAACAACAAAACTTATTGTACAGCTATCAACTGCTTTCAACTCAGATTTACTCTTTCTTCATTGAACTCTTTGTAGAAAGCTCTTTTAAAATAAACAACTGAACTTCTTCACTTCAGATGCTTCGCCCTTTTTATACTTCACACAAGGCGTCCAGAATGTGACAGCAACATCTAGACAATCTCAGCAGCATTTTCTATGATTCTCTTTGATCGCGCAACAAGCAGAGTTAAGTATGTATGTGAGTATGTATCTACATCATTTTTGGCGATTGATTGTTTACTCTATTTTTGCCTGCACTACCATGTGTGTATGTATGTGTATCTTCTTAACAAGCAGAACGTATTTCATTATTGTTGTTGCTATAGTTTTAATGTCTGCTTGTATGGGCTTGGGCATGTGTATTTAGTTCTTTAGCTAAGCAATTCTGGATAATTCTTTTTGTTTACCAAATTTTTATTTTTCTTAAAGCATTTGAATTTAAAATACTTGTTCGAATATTTTTGCGTAACAGTATGATATGTGTGGCAAAAAGGAAAAAGTGCTTAAGACGAGATAAGCTGATTTTGAGTTATTGGTACTTCTGTAATCTGCATATTCGAAAGTACCCCTGGTCAACATCTGAGTTAATATATCTGATCTTTCAGGAAGTTATAGCAAAATTACTTGCGACTTATCTTTTTTAGACGTCTAATCTCATTTGGAATAATAGCTTAATTAAGGTTATACTTTGGTATATTTCAACTTAAATGTATTATTTACAGTGTGTAGAACGATGTTTGCTTAAAAAAATAAAGGTTAACAGAGAATTTCCCAATTTAACTGTAGAAGAAATAAATTTCTGAAAATCGACTTGAACGCTTAAAAATGCTCTCCTGCAAAACAGTAAAATATGACTTAAGCACTTTTTCATTATTGCCACAGATATTGTGCTGCATCATTAGTTTCATTTATGGGTATGTTCTGTATTCCACACCTTCTTATTTCACGTGGAATACAGAACATACCCGATAAATATAAAATATTATGAATATATGTATTTGCATAAAGATGCTCACTTTTTTGTATACGCTTAGGCCTGCTCACTTCTCAGCAGAGAAAACTTAATAATAATTATTAAACTTCAGGCTCATTAAACTCGAAGGAAAATATATTCAATTAAATTTAGATAAGGGCATACAAATAAAATGTTTGGGCGTGGCTTTGCTTTTGAAAGCCTTTGAAAAATTTTAAATTGGCAAATAATCACACTCACGCAAGCTCCCTCAATATAAGAACTCACGTACACGCAATTATGATATATACTCGTATTATTTGACACAAAATAATCTTCCCCAATTTAAATTTTTTAGTTTAATATTGCATTTTAATACTTTTGATTGAAACAGGGTTTTCTATATGTTTACCTATTTATTTATTTATTAATATTTATATTATAGTTAAATACAATAATCATATAAAAGGGATAGAAGCAGTGGCTACTACGGCAATCGGCTAAGTTTTCTATGTATTTGAATAATTTCCTTAGCCAGACGGATTGATTAAGAGATCTGCTTGAAACAGACTTCCCATGGTTTTAGTTTCAAGCGTCGTTAAATGTTTGTATTTTATTAGTGTTTGCTGGGATGCAATTAGTTTTATAGAAGTATGTGTGTGAATCTATATGTGAATCTCTCGGTGTGTGTGTGCAGCCATACAATGTTCTGCCAGTTCTCTTGGACAACTTCAATTTTAGCCACTAAACTGTGATTATAACACTAAAGGTAAGTTTTAATGTGTATCTGAAAAATATAGTTTGTAACTGATGAGGGAATAGTTTATGAAAACTAATGGTCATTTATTATTTTATGTTTGTGTTTCGGTAATTTAATAACTTTTATTCAGCGTTTGAAAGTGCTGCAATTTTTTTTTATTTCAATCGCTTTGACTGTGCTGTGACAGCCAAAAGTTTCAAAAACTACATCAAAACGAAAGCACAAAACATAATGGGCCTTATTGCGAGTGTCGTATTACGACTTCGACTACGACGACTTTGTACTAGACTAAAGAACATTGCAACATTTTTTCTTTATTCTAGTACAAAATAGTCGCAGTCGTAGTCGCAATACGACACTCGTAATGATGCCCAATAAATTTAGTAAAGTGCGTCTTTGAATCGCACACGAAAGGTTCCGTGCGGACTGTATACATGTAATACTAAATGAACTTGAGCCATAGATTTTTTTTTATATATAAGAAAATGGTAAACTTTCTTTTCCGTTTTTGGCGATTTTTTATTTAGTTTTGGAGCTTTTTCTTAATTTTGGTGATTCTTCGTTTTTGGAATTTGTTTTTTGGTTTTAGGAGCTATTTTCGGCGATTTTTTTTCGTGATGTATTTTAGTTTTACCGTTTTTTAGTTACGTCGTTTTTTTTCGATTTTTTGCGATTTTTTTTGTTTTGGTGTTTTTTCCGTTTCTGGCGATTTTTTCGGGTTTTCGCGATTTATTTTAGTTTAAGCATTTTTATTTTCGGCGCCTATTTTCGCTTTCGGCATTATTTTGGTTTTTGGCGATTTATTTTAGTTTTAGCATTTTTTTCGGCGCTTTTTTAATTTCAGCGATGTTCTTGACTTTTTTTTAATTTTTTCGTTCTGGTGAATTTTTTAATTTAAGATTTTCTAATTTTAGCGCTTTTGAAAATTTCAAGAGTTTACCTCTTACGGTTTCCGAGATACAGCAAGTTGTCAAAAATAAATAGTAAAACTAACATTAACTAATAGTGTACCCTTTAATTTAGGTTTTTTTTAATTTCAGTGTTAATTGTTGTATTCTGCCTAAAAATACAGTAACGTTGCAAGCTTAAAGTGTCTATATATAATTGTCTTTGTATTATATTAGGATTTCAACATTTTTCGTTGCCTGGTTTGGAACACCCATTAATTTTTAACTGTCATATAGCGGAATCAATAGGGTTCCTTTTTACCTTTGGTGTACGAAACTCTAAAAAACGGTGTGTAGTTAACAGCTGAACCTGGATTCTATAAATTTTTGCGATCTAAAAATCGTAATGTATGTCTACATATTTATTCGTTTGCGGTAACGCTAATGTGATGCTGTAATTTATTTTTACGATAGTTTCCAGGTTTATCTTACTCACCATTTAGTTCAATATTATGTGTTATCTCGGTATAGAAAATGTAAAAATAAGTGAAAAGCACAAAGAATGCTAAAATAAAACTCAATGAATAAGGAGATTGTGACTTTAATCTATTCCCCTACAACCGACAGTTAATATCGTTAAAATATATTACTGAATAAATAGAATAAATTTTATTTATTTATTATAACGATACGATTATCGAAATAAAAGTTGCTGAATCTAGGTACTGACCTAGAAATGACATGACACCGTCATGATGACAAACTTTACAACGCGTAGCAGATTGTAGTTGTAGGTATTGTGCCAAACTAAAACATGGTCGAAATTTTGACCATGAAATTGCATAGGAACTTTGCCTTTCTTCACATTTATGTTATCAAGAGTAAACTGTTCCTAAAATACACAGTCAGAATGGGCGAGAAAGTGTGGCAGCAATTTATTATAAATTCAGCCTTAGCGTATGCAATACAAAAAATGTTTTCGTTAGCTGCAGATAAAAATGTTACCGGACTATTAAAAGTATTGTTTTTTTAGCAAAACGCCTTAAGGTCAGAATTATACTACATATATATGAATTATCAATTTCTTTTAAACAAAATGTAACATAAAACCAAAATAAAATATATAAGACTAACCTAAAACTAAAATAAAAATAAAAAACAATTACATAGTTAAAATTTATTTCATTGAGGCGCAAATTCACACTCTTTAGTTAACTAATGAATGTGGTTTAACCAATGAAATTAATAAGAAAAAGCGTTAGTTAAACCACGGCCGGTAGTTAACTAACTAGTGAAGCTACACAGAGAAAAAACTGCCTCATAGAATCAAGAAGATTTTCTCTATGAAACGTTTTTATGCTAAGGGGTATCCCAGCAGAAAGAAGCGAAGATTTTTTCATAAAGATTCCTTATTGTTTTTATGTGGTAAATCTTATTAATTTTATCAAGAAGAAAACCACATAAAATCAAGAAGAAATCTTATTATTCACAACTTTTTTTACTCAATTTCCGTTATTTTTGGCACCAAAAAAACAATCCACAGAGAAAAACTACTTGATTCTATTAGGTTTTCTTATAAATTGTAAACTATAGGGATTTCTTGTTGATTTTATTAGGTTGCCTTATTAATTTTTTTAAAAAGGCTTTCTTCTTGATTTTATTAGGCTATCTCATTGATTTTTTCAATAAGGTTTTCTTCTTGATTTTAGTAGGTTCCTATATGATTATGTGTAAAGCATCTTATTGATTTTTTTTAATAAGGAAATCTTCTTGATTTTATGAGGTGTCTTGTTATTTCTTATATATATCTATAAATAGACATAGAGACAATGTTTTTCATGATATTTTTAATTTTTGTATAAGAATGTTTGCACAATAATTTCAATGGTTATTCAGGCTGCTTGTTAGCATATTGGTTAGAGTGTTTGTCTATCAGGTAGAAGTTTGCTGGTTCAATACTTGGTGAGTAAGTTAGTTAAGAAAATAACATAATGTGTGTGTGTATGTATAAATAAATAACATCTATAATATACATATGTATATGGTATAGAATTTAAATGAAAATACATAAGTACAGAGAATAAGAACGCAATTTTTTTTTTTATTGAAAAAATCAATAAGATAACCTCATAAAAACTATAAGATTTCTTCTTGATTTTTTCAAAAAGGTTTTGTCTATGAAATTAATAAGATTTCCTTATTGACAAAAACCATAGAGATTTCTTATTAATTTTGTTCTATTTTATGAGGTATTTATTAGGCACTGTTTTTTCTGTGTAAGGGTCCTCATGAAAACGTTCAATAGTCTCGCAACCTAAGCAATTGTGCTTTTTTACACTCTCGTAAATAAACTGTCAAACGTTTTAGGGAAATTTATGTAAACAAAGAGCTTAGCCAACAATTAGGACTTGTAAATTTGAGCTGTTCAATCGCGCATTTTATAAGCAACAACTTCGTTGAATAACAAAGTAATTTAGTTTTTTGCGCTTTTTTTAGATAAAAGCTACACTTCTTCCCCCATTACCCATAAAACTTAAAATTGGAAAAGTGACCTAGTGTGTGAAAATGAAATTTTGAGAAAAACGCATTTAAAAAAATTAAATTTTAATGTGTTTCTAATTTTTATCGATTTTGACACACACCCGTTTTTTGACACATTAGGTCCCTTTTCTCGGAGAAGCTCACATATATTTAATTTAAAATGTTTTGTAAACAATTTTCTTAAAACTGAATTTAAATATTATTTTTTTTATTTAATATTTAATTTAAAATCGTTCATAAACAATTTTCTTAAAATAGATTTTAAATAGGTATATTTAACTTTTTTAAATTGTTTCATAAAAAAGTTTCTTAAAACAATTTCAAATATATTTTATTTTATTTTTTAATATTTATTTTAAAAATATTCATAAGAAATTTTCTTGAAATTATTTCAATTAATTTAATTTTATTTTTATTTTATTTAATTTAAATTTTTTCATAAAAAATTTTCATAAAATGGATTTCAAATGCATATAATTTTTTTTTATTTATTATTTACGAGATTTAAAAATTTCATAAAAAAGTTTCTTAAAATAGCTTTAAAATATATTTTATTTTTTTTATGAATAAAGATGCATTTTTTAGATTTCAAATACATTTTAGTTTTTATGAATATAAGTAAATTTTTTTGGACTTTTCTTTCAAATTAACCTTAACTGTTTGCACAAAAGGAAGAAAAGTTGGAAAGGAGTCTCGCAAATTTGCGCAATTGCACAAACGGCAATTTGAAGATTTCTCATAAAAGCACTTATTATATTTTTTATCCAGCAAATAAACAAGGGAGAGTCGTTGTCACTAAGTAATTTTAATAGCCTCGTATCGAACTCTTTCAGTAGCTCGATTTTTAACACAAACCTGGGATCAAAAACATTTAAATCACATGGATTTGAGCATTGGTTTGTGTCAAAAGCGAGCTACTGAAACAGTTTGAGGCGACAAATACAGCCAGTGGCATTTGAAGTCGTGTGTTCGTATAGCCTGCTGCGGGGAATGGTCTTAATGCATTTGGCTGGTTGCTTGTATTTTGTTTTTTTTTTGTCGAGTAACCACTCATATTTATTTTTAAAATGCCAATATATATATAGGCAGATCCGTAATAATATAGCTTGAAAGTATTACTACAATTACATATAATAATAATTTTGTATAAAACTATATAAATTATAAATAATTCAATAGAGCATTATGCAGTTAATTGGAGAAACAGACTAACTGGTATAGTTATACTAAAATGTTGTTTTTTTTTTAAATCATGATGAACTACTTAAGTAATTTCATATTGATAACCTTTTTTATAGAGAATGTCATTTCTTGCAAGTCTCAAAACAATTTATTATCAGCAAAAGTAAAAGCAAAGCATTTACTCGATTGTGGAATAAATAATTCTATTGATTAAAGCATTTACATTTCTAAACTAATTTTTTTAAGCATGTAACCAGCAAAAAAAAACTAAATTCATTAAACTTCACTTAATTTTAAATATGTATCACATAAATAATTAATTTAATAAATAAAAAATTCATCGTATTTCAATTTGCTCATGTGTTCTGTAATTGTAAATTGAAATACGATGAATCAAACCAATTCACATATTCCATTTGCACTAAAGTTTCGTATATAAGGCAGAAATCTACATCAACTGACACCACACACAGTGGATCAAAACACAGAAGAACGCTGATGAGGAAGGTTTAGTGGTCTTCGAAAACGGCTGGCTGTTCCGTTCAACTACTCATCATTCATTAATAATTATCACATGTAATTTGGCTTGAAAAGCGATACGAACATTAGCCTGTTCAATTTATAAGAATATATAAACAAATACAGTTCGAAAAATAATAATTAAATTAACTAAAACAAATTTAATTTAATAATTTAGACAGACGAGAATTGTTACAT
Source organism: Tachina lurida (assembly GCA_944452675.1). Taxonomy (NCBI): domain Eukaryota; kingdom Metazoa; phylum Arthropoda; class Insecta; order Diptera; family Tachinidae; genus Tachina; species Tachina lurida. The sequence continues at coordinate 102,744,510 of OX101755.1, read as the reverse complement.
GGCTCCTATAAACTGGCAGTTAGTTTTATTAAATGCATATAATCACAATTGTAGCAACTATGAATATAGTCGATTCCAATATAAAAGATCATATCTACTTCGTTTATGCGAAAACCTAAAAATAAAAAAAGACACACGCGTATCAAGCGTATTGACTCTCTGTCATACTTATAGTCGGAATATGCTTATACTCAGACTATGGATATTTATTCGTACAAAAAAAAATATACGCATGGTACTCAAGTTACCTTTTCATCATTCGCCACAGTATACATACATTTGTGTACATAAAATGGAATGGAAAATGTGTGGGTGTGTGTGTGTGTGGCTGTTTGAAAACATTCAAATGGCCATGTATATACGCACGTGTAGGCGATTAATAGTTAAAGTATTACTATAGTTATACGCACGTTTTTAGCTCATACAGTCTATAAATTTTAGTTGTTGGATCTTTATACGTATTCGGTTTAAATTTAATGCTTGTGTTTGCATATGAGCGTGTTTTTTTTATTTTTAGCTGTACGCATTCATAGTTTTTTGACGGCCAATACCTATGCTTGGCATATGAATTTTTTCACTAGTCGGAATTTTATTTTTGTGATTGTATTTAAATGATTTGAATTTTAGTCTTTATTTCTGTTTTTCACAACTGACATAGTACGATATAATATAAACTCTTACATAAGCTTTTGGTTTTGTCTGACATTTCATTCAATATTACCTTTATAACAATTTGATATTTTGATTTAAATATTTTACGAAATGGAAATTATTCGATACTAAAAAAAACTATTTTTTTTCTATATCTTTTCAGGTAAAAAATCTGTGTACAATTTAACGTAATTAAGGTAAAACTATTATATTTATATATTGTATATATATTATATATACATTATATGTGGCCCTAACAGGAGTAAAATTTAACCAATATATACATTATATATACTGAAACCAATTTTCAATATAAATTTTTTTTAATTAGTTTAATTATTATTTCCGAAGCTTATTTTTTTCTATATGTATGAATTGAATAGGCTAAAGATCTTATCGATCCATCTATTTTTTAACGGACAAATAACACCAAAGTTAATTATAAATATTGTGACAAACACGTAGTAGAACGTAACAACTAGCTGTTTTTGCAGGGTGGCAGACTTTAAACAACAGCCTTCTTTGTGTTTGGTCCATTTTGTATGATGTCAGTTGATGTAGATTTCTGCTGTATGTACTCAGCTTTTCAGAATATGGAATATGTTAATTGTTTTTATTCATCGTATTACAATTAGTGTAATGAAAGGTTTTCTGTAATGAAAGCTTAATTTTATCAACTCCAAAATTACAACAGTCCTGCCATTTTCGTTTGTTTTTTACTAATTATATACATGATGAAGGTGTGGCGGCCTCAGAAAACAGCTAGTTGTTCCGTTGTGCTAGTGTTTTACAATTAACTTTGGTGTTTTTTGTTCCATAAAATTTATCACATATAATTTGGCTTGCAGAGGATACACATTTTAGCCTAATAAAGCCTAAAAAAATTTAAATGAAGAATTTGTGTTTGTTGTTGCTGAAGCATTTCGTTTCGATTTAGGAAACTCATCAACAAAAAACTGAGTATGTTTTTAGAAAAACTCACAATTTGTTATTAAAAATTATGTACATAAGCAGGGGGTGCCCCTGTGACTGAGTGGCAGCGATGCTAGCCTAGCTAGGCCATGGGTTCGATTCCCGCCATAGACCCTAATCGCTAATCGTTTCGCGAGTTGTGCTTGTTAAAAAAAAATTTCAAATTTGTTCATTAAACAGCTGCTATTGTCACCCTGCCGCGGCATGCCGCCAGCCTTGGCATAAAATTTTAAAGTGCAAATGCTAAACCATGTTTCCACAAGTCAGGCAGGAGACTTATTTAGAAAATGTTCAGATAAATCAAAATCAAGGTTAGGTGGGGTTAGGAAGGGGGTGCTATACCGCACCTCTACCTGGTGACCCAAATGGGTCCATTGTGATTCTCTTCTATTGCCCATTAAAAAGTAATATTTATCCCCCATTTGTAACAAAAAATCCCTTAAAAAATTTAGCGCCTTTCATATAAAATTTCTACTCAAGTTTACCATCCGGTAGAGCTGTGTCGTTCATGAACGAACGAGTACAATTGAACGAATCAGTGAAATGAACGAAGTGAGCCGGTCACTTTACTGAGCTGTTTTGGCTCAGCAGTACTGATAAAAAGTACAATCTCAAAACTGTGGTACAATTGAACGAAATGAACGACCGAGCACACTTGGCTCTTTTTTGTTTTGTTTGGCTTTTTCTTTGTTCATGTGAGATTTGTTGTCATATTCTTGTTTTCATTTGACTTTTTATGTATATACTTTTAGTAACACTGTGGCCATTATGAAATTAATTAAATTACCATTCATATTTATTAAGTTTTTAGAACATATGCATTAATAGTTTTTTTTAGCAAAATTTGGTTTAGATATTTTAGTTTATTTTCATTGTCATTATTGTGTATAAGTATGTGGCTCTTGTGGCGATATGAATCTTTTTTCATTTCTTTACTTTCAATTCAAAACAAAATGCCCCTTTTTATGTACAAAATCAACTGCTTGTTTGTTTTCACTTCGTTCTATTTCTTGAAAAGAGCGGATGAACGAAATGAACGAACTCGTTCTTTTTTAGAAAATGAACGAAAATGAGCGGTCACTTGAATGAACGATTTGGCACACCTCTACCATCCGGCTTGTGGACTATCCCGCCAGTTTTTACTACAAATTCTAGTTTCATCAATTTATTTTTCCGGTAATTAAGGGAGTTTTAATGAATTCTGTGTACGCTAGTTTTTCATAATAATAAAATAAGTTTCTGCTTCTTGGTTTAATGGTTTTTGATGCAATAATAAAATTTCCAAAATATTAATTGTAAGATTAGTATAAAGTAATAGTTTGAAGCTGTCTGCCGCTCTCTAATCTAAATTCACCTTAAATAAACACCATTGCATTGGATTTGCTATGCCTAAACGCTTTCAGGTGTATTTAAAGTTTAAATCGATCTGATGAAGCTGAGTGTCTCATTTGTAATCAGTTATTAAAAATTATATTGCTGCCTTATCCCTTTTTACAATAGACATGCAGTGGCAAACATCCAATTGTTTAAATTATTTAATTTCTCTGATAACATAATAAATCTATAAATTTCTCTAAGTGTAAAGCAACTTATTTACTCTCTTTTATTCGATGCTCTCTTTGTGCCCATCACTGATTTAATCACATTGGTGCCGTGTCGTGTTAACAATGCACATAGGCGCCATTTGCTCCATAACAAGCACAACTTGCAGTATAATCATGTTATCTCGTCAGTTAAATATACAAAAATATTCATTTCGAATAATTTAGAAGTCATGGAACAGATACCGAAGCAGCAGTGTTGGCAAAAAACGGCACTGTACCGAACGTGTGTGAGATTGAAGCAACGATATTTTAATTTTCATTGACACTGATACTTATCTGCAGGGAAACCGGAAATATGCAAATGCATGTTTTTTCTTGTGTGAAGTATAAATGCGGGGACAAGATATTTATCCGTTTCAAAACTTTTTATAAATTTTGGCATCGATATGTTAATGCATATTTTTGCATATTTTACCCTGTAAAGCATGTTTTTGCATGTATCAGTCTATTACGCATATTTTTAGCATATTTTCTAATTTTTGGAGCATAATTTACGCTTTTAGGGCATATTTTGATACTTTATAGAATTTGTTGATTTTAACATGCTTACACGCTTATGTGTTGGTCAAATTTTTTATTTTTATTTTTCGCCATCTAAATCTCATGTCCAATGTTCCCCATGTAGTGTTTAAATTTTTCTTATATATATTACGCAGTTATTACGGACTTTAGTTTTAATAAAAATTTGTGACGGACTCTGTCCCGAGTAGACGTTGACGAAACATTCTCAATGTATAAAAGTCTATTTAGATGTGACAGGCAAATAATTTCATTTGCTAGTCCAAGTTATTGCAATAAAAATAATAAATTATAAAAATATTGTCTTATTTATCCAAAATGCAGTTATAAAGTCTTAATTCTGATTGAACTTCAAGTTAAATTTTTACGAGAGTATAAAAAAAAATTTATTGAGACATATTTTAGATATAATTGAACTGTAGTGAATTTTAATCAGAAATAATTTTTAATCAGGCTTAAGTTGGTGATGAAGTGCGTGGCTGCACAGAAAAATATCGGTATTTCCCCCAGCTAACAAAGTCTAGTCTAATTTTTCTTTTCTCCTTGAGAAACTCACATTAATTAATAAAAATATTTCATTCAATAAGAATTGAAATTACTGAACTTAAGCCTGATTAAAAATTATTTCTGATAAAATTTTATTGTTTGCTTAAGTCAAAATTTGTATGTTAGTTTTGTTTTAACGTCCACTTCAAACCCAAATTATTTTTCTTTTATAAGGCAATTATTTTTTGTTAACTTTTTTATTGCTTCTTTTTTTTTTGTTTATTTTATTTTTGTCTTATTTTATAAGCAAAGATTGTTGAATTTTTGAATTAAAAATATATTTTCGTTTACAAATAAATCAATTTATTTTGTTTTCAAGAGCATATTTTCAAGTTTTTAGTGCATATTTTGAGGTTTGAATGCGCATAAAACACTTTTTTAAAGCATATTTCTGGTTTCCCTGGTTTCGTGTAGGCAAATAGAGCTCTAATGGTATCGCTAATAAATATCGCGGACCTGAAAATAGCATTACGTGTAAAAGTTTCATGTTACGCCTGCATGTACTACACAGATCGTCGTGAATGGGAGTGAATGATAAAATAAAATATATTTGATTTTTAAAGGCCTCCACATCGTTTAAGTAAATTCTAAATTTTGATATGTAAAAGTGATAAATTCAATTGCAAGGAATTTGTTTATAAAAGCAACATTTGTGAAGAAAAATTAAAAATCCCACGACTTTATTTTTCAATTTAACACAACCTTGGGATTTAATATTTGTAAATTTTGTTACCTGTTCTTCTCTTTTTAAATATGAAAGCCGGATGCCTCAGTAGGCTAGTGAATAGTGTGCTAGCCTATCAGTGTGGAGATTGTGGGTTCCATTCCCACCTTAGACCCTGGTCTGTTTCACTAGAACGAGTGAAGGTCTTTGTTACCATTCTCGTTTAAATTATATATGATATAATTTGTAATTGTATATGTAACATTTAATAAATAAATAAAATAAAATATGAAAGTCTAAACTTCATTAAAGCTTTCCAACCAGAGCATGTAAAAGTCAAATCAATTTAATTCATCACACTTTCACAAAATATTAATTATTATTATTATTATTATTAATTAAACAATCTTGATAGAATATTTGATAGTGTAGCAGAACAAAAACTAATTTTATTCTAATAAAAACAAGTCGTGTTTATATTAACTACTTCACTTTTAACATCAAAAATAATACAAATATTTAATTGTGTGATTTATGAAAAAAAAAAAACTCACAGCCAAAGTGTCTCATCATTGATTAAAAATGAAAAATATCAAATGTAATTAAAAAACACCTCTATTATATGGATCAGACAATTAGAAAACTTTGAGTTTGGATATAGACGTGTCTGAAATAATTGCATGAATAAAAAAAAATAAATAAATAAGTTTAATTATACATGACAAATTTTTATTGTTAATTTGAATAATTCTCTGAATTTGCTTATAACACTTTCCAACAAAATTGAGGCAACCTTTTATCAAAAATAGGAATCCAATTAGCCAGTTCGTGTTATCGTATTTGTTTTTAAGGCAGTTTGAAGTACTAAAAGTACGCACAGACTGCTCAATATTATTGAGTAATTACTTATTGTTGCTTCACATTATGCAATAAGTTGCAATAACAACAAAAACAAATTTGTATATCACACATATTTTTTTAGAATATACATATTTATAAGTAAACAAAACCTACATGCATACAGTGCTAGATTTACGTATAGGCCCGTGAGGGCCGTGTCTAGGGTGGCATGGTTTTAGGGGCGGCAAAACCAGCCCTTGAGTTTAGATCTAACGACAGTCCGGGTAAGTGTATTTGACATGTTTATTTACGAAGCCAGAGTTTACTCTAGATAGAAGGTATTAACAAACAGCGTTTAGAAACTTCTGATTTGTGTAATTGCTTTTGCTTCTGCTTCTGAAAATGTAAACAGTCCCAGTCAAAGCGAACGCATGAAACGAAAAATTATACACAACGCAGAATTTCAGCAGTCGACATGTTCGAATAGTTTAGGGTGGCGTTGACTGAAGTAGTTAGCACGTTGACTACAAAACCGAAGGTCCTGGGTTCAAACCCTGTCTCCGACAGTCATTAAAATAACAACACCACGCATTTTTCTGATGTACATAAGTATCCTTTGTATCAGTTGTTGTCTGAAAAGTTGCAGTGATGCTGGCATACGGCGCTGGTCACTAAAACAACACCGGCTTCAGCGGATGCTAATCCTAATGTAACATCAGAGCACCCTCCTACGTTGATGTTATGTAGCAGAATCATCGGCGAAGTAAAATAACAAAAAAATGGCTACTAGGCACAGCTTAACAATTTAATACGCCTCATTCACCACCAGAGGCGCTGCAACACTGCAAATAAGAGTGCAAAAAAAAAAGCAGAGTTGTAAAAGAATGCAGCTTTCCCTTCCTTACCAGCAGCCTGCTAACCTAACCTATGTTCGAATAGTAGTCGGTTTGACTGACTGCTCCTTTAAATGTTATATTTTCGTTTTTTACTAGAAAACTGCATTAGTTATATGATTGTCGACAAAAAACTGTGAAAATTTAAAATTTTTCAGTTTAATATTTATTAACGCACTAAAATTTTTCAGTTAAAAACTGGTCTGTATGACCTTTTAGGGTGCCCAGACACGTTCAAATTATATTGCCAAATATTGTTAGCAAAAAATTAGGAGTCCCTGTTGTTATTCTGCAAGGAACTAAAAAAATACTTTACTTTGCAAAAAAATGCATGAAAAAATAATTTTTTCAACATAAAATGTTAACGAGATTTATTAAGTGGACTCTTAGCTACATTATTGCCATATATATAGTAAAGCGCTATCACTAAGTCTGAATTAGGCGTTGGCGAAAGACTGAACCTATACTGTTAGGACCATGCGGATTTGCACGTGTAATGTACAGTGTAATATAAACATTTATATATATCATATTTAATTTTAAAAAGGGTTTCTTCATAGAGCAGAAAGGGCGGCATTTATCATGGGGCCTAGTTCGACATCACTGTGCCACTGCATGCACATGTTTGTTTAAGAAATTGTAAAAATTAATTTTTTGATGAAATATAAAAAAAATTTTAAAACTCTTAAATAATTTGAAATAAAATAATTAAAAAAATATAAAGGTATTCATTACACCTTATTTTGTAACTAAAAACTTGTCATCGCACAGTGGGGGATTTTGGAGAAAAAAAATTTAAACGGGATATTTGATTGTTTAAAAATTTCTACAGCGTTTGAGAAGGTTCTACTTAGCCTAAGTTTGGAGATTGGATTTAATATCTTTGAAGCAGGCCCTGTGGCTGAGTGGTATCGATGCTAGCCTCTCAGTCCAGAGATCGTGGGTTCGATTCCCGCCATAGACACTGGGTATTTTCCGCAGACAAGCTAATCGCCTCACGGGTTGTGTTGTGTTGTGTTGTGTTGTGTTGTGTTGTGTTGTGTTGTGTTGTGTTGTGTTGTGTTGTGTTGTGTTGTGTTGTGTTGTGTTGTGTTGTGTTGTGTTGTGTTGTGTTTTGTTGTGTTGTGTTGTGTTGTGTTGTGTTGTGTTGTGTTGTGTTGTGTTGTGTTAAAAAAAATAACCATAAAAACCCAAAATAGGCCAACTCGGGATAATGAAAAATGGAAATATTCCAATGAAAGTTTTAAAGTTTCATTGGAATATTTAGTAAAAATTATTGTCCATACATGCATTAAAATTTAATGAAATTTTAAAATTTCTTCAAATTTATTCCCTTTCTCAAAACAAAATTTAAAAGTTAAATGAAACCTAAGTAAACCTAGTTTTATTTTATCTTAAGTTCTGTCGTACCGTGTTTTAATTCAATTAAATAATAATATATATTTTTTTGTGGCTGAAATACTTTTATAACCATATACATATTATGTATGTATGTAATGTTAAACTTTATCTATGAATTGCAAGTGACAAATCGTTCAAATGAAATATTAATTTGAAATTAATTTAGTTTAACTACCTGTGATTTGCCAACAAATAATTATAATTTAACCAAAATATTCACCTTCAAGTCAACCTACCCGTAGTTTTTAACTTAATATTTAATCACGTAATTAGCTAATTTTTACTTAAAATTAAATTGTATTTAAATGCGACTTAATTTTTTCAGTGGTTAATTAAAGTTCTTATTAAATTACGTTGAAAGTATGGCAGCACTAAAAACTTTCCAAGCAACAGCTGTTTCAAACAAACAAAAAGAGTTTTTAGAAAATTTAAATTGCATAAAAACACATTTCATGAACCCAAACGAGCACCAGAATAAATTTTCTATTGATATGAAACTATGTATTGTATATATTATATATTTATGATCCAGATGATGTTGGTGTGTATGTTTTCAATAAACACACACAAGCTTAAAAACATATGGTATGATCAGAAAACTTAAATAGAATTTAAATGCACAAGGTTAATTATTATTTAAATACGCACGAAAAATTACAATTTCGTATTTAAATAGAACTTAAAAATAATTCGAATTTGATTAACTAGTCAAAAATTGGCCTCACAAATCAAACAATTTGATTTTATTTTTTTAATCGTTCTTTGCTGTTGGAGCAAATGTTTTGTCAAGTCTCAGTTATCAGTTTTTGTTTAAATTTTCAAATTATTTTCTTTTCTCTCAAAGAAGTCGTTTTGTCAAATTAAAATTAGGAAAAACTCGGAAAGATGTCAACTAGACTAGACGATTGCATATCTTGCGCTCTAAAGGTTGCAGAAACAGAATGTTATATTTACTACAAAAATTTTGGATAATTGTCTCATCTCGAGAAAAGCCATTTTGTCAAATATCCACAGACATGTATGCAAGAGGAAAAAGATGGAATTTTTTTTTAGCCATCGAGAGATTTTATTTATCTGTAAATAACAGGTTTGTCACAATTAAAATAAAAAAAAATAAGAAACAAAATATGTATATGTATGTAGTATTAGTCTTTCCCTAATTAATTAATTTGTTCTCATTTTATAGCAAGACATTGACGTTGGTATGTAAATAAATACAGTGTCGCACATATGTATTCGGCAAGTGCCACGCTCAAAAAAAAAATTAAAAATATGCAACTAGCATATTTTCTTAAAGGAAGTACCTTGCTAACATAAAAATCTGTGGTTTATACATTTCTTGAAAAAATAAAAATTTTGAAAGTGTTTGCCCACAAGGAAAGCATATGTTTGTTGAACTACTGTACTTCAAGTACTGAAATCATATCTGAATAGTTTCATTTGCGACAACAGACTGCATATTGTAGTCTCTATGTAGATTAGGGTGGCAATGAAATGTATGGAATTTTAAATTTTTTTTTATTTCAACAAAAGCTGTGCGGATTATTATAGTACTAGGTCTTTAACTCCCGTAGTGAAAATCTTAACCAAATCGGGTAGTTCCCTGGCGTGCCACACTTAGGTCAAAATTGCAATTTTATAAAATTTACCAAAATAAGACTCAACTTACATAAAGCGATATTTCAGTAAGCGGATCCCAAAATTTGGGCCAAATCGGACAACTGCGAGGCTTGACCCCTCTAAGGGTTAAAAATTTAAATCTACAAAAATTAAGCTCAATTTATATAAAACAATACTTCAGTGAGGGTGTGCCAAAATTTGGGCCGAATCAGACCACTGTAGGGCTTGACCGCTAGATCTTCAAAAAAAAAGCTTAATTTGTATAAAACAATATTTATTATTATTTTATTTTATTCAAATTGAGCTTTTTTTTTTGAAGATCTAGCGGTCAAGGCTAGCCGAATCAGTTGTCTGATTCGGCCCAAATTTTGGCACACCCTCACTGAAGCTTTTTACAGAATTCCAAAACGGATTTTCATTGCCACCCTAATGTCCCCCAGGGGAGTCTATTTTTGACTACGGGCTTGGCAACCCCGTTGCCCCACCTGGGGTAATGTTGCTTTTTCCGCTGACCCGATCTCTGAAATAACAGAGCAAAGGATGTGCATATATTTATAAAAGGAAAACAAATATTGTAGGACCGTTGTTGTCAGTTAGGTGCATGATCACCTAGAACTGCCCCTGAGTTCAAAAGATAGTAGTAGTGAAGCCTTTATTAATAAAGGTGGAACTGCGAGGTCTGACCAGAGGGTACTTCAGGTACCACGGGTGCCAGTTACCCGACAGCTGAGCTGCTTAGAGATAAAAGCATTGCGGTTGTCAAAATTCTGTGTTCAAAAGGTTGAACGTCCTGGATATGATCCCAGGGCACTGGCACTTTTGTGTCTGATCGTAATAGGCATACGATTTTGGTGGCGACAGCTTGCTGTCTTCTCGCGTGGGTGGTTCCTTCTGCTCTGAAGTTTGAGTGCATGTAGCGGTCGTCAGTTCCTTTGCTGAAATGCCGAGTTCGGGCTACCCCACGGGGTTAAAGGGCTGATTTTGGTAAGTGTGGAGTAGGCACTGGAAATGTGGCGACACAGGCATGCGTTCATTACGGAGGAGTGGTAGCTGTGCCGGCAATGGTTGGGGAATTCTCTTGGGGACCTCGCTATTGGTGTATACACAACACTATAGCGTGGAAGCCTGAGAATTATCGTGGTGGCTGTGGTTGCTACCAAAATCGCTGGGAGAATAGTCTTGGCTTCCCAGTGTTAAATCAATGCTAGTGATTGGTATGACGCGGTCAGCCAGACACTATTCGAGTTGCTGTTGCCAATCAACAGAAGCTGCTATGGCACGAACATAGCAGCTGATTTGAGTTTAGATAGCTCAATTACCTAAGCAAGGTAATTAAATATAGTACAGGGATAACTATATATAAGGTTTGCAACCTGTGTGCCTTTGAGGAGTGCACATAGGTGCATTCCTAAAAGGGTGCATGGGGGCGTTGGTCTGGCATCTAACCCACACCCGGTGCTTTGGCACCCGTGAGATAAGGCCGTAAAGGCAGGTGCTCAGGCAGGTGTAGATCTTAATGTTATTTCAACTTGAAATAACTTTGCTTCAATATGTATCTTGATGTTATTTCAGTTTTCAAATTCACGTTGTTTCAACATGATATAACTTTGATTTAACATGATATGTACTTCATTTTTATTATGAAATAAAGTTATTTCAAAAGGAAATTTTTTTTCAATCATGTTGATTTAACATAAAACACATATAAAGCAAACTCATTATTAAAAAGTCTTAAATTCCAAATTTTTTTATGTGTACGTAAAGGGTGGGCAAATTTAAGGTTAGGAAGTAAATTGCCTTAAAAACACACTTTGTTTTTTTGATAAAACCAATTTTATTGCTACCAATGTAGGGTAGAAATATGGTAATAAATAATGGAATAAGATGTCGGGCAAATGTCCACTCCTAGCACGTTGGTAGATGTCCTCTCTTTTTTCAAAATTTTTAACCACATTTTGCAATAATAATTCGCTTATCTCGTCAATGCAGTGCCGAATTTTATCTCTCTGAGCGTCAGTGCACAAACGTTACAGTATAGCATTCCATGGTTAAAATTTCCCAACGTTTTACTAAATAATGCCAAAGGATGACAGCTCAATTCTTGATATTTCAACATTTGACAGCCAATTTACTTCCTAACCTCAAATTTTAACACCCTTTACATATTCTATTATCTTAGGCAATTTTTTTCTTCCACAATTTCAGTGTTGTTGGAATAGGGATGTGTGCCACTGTATTGTCGTATGATGGTAAGAATGTCGCACACTGCTAATTATATATGTATGAAAACATTAAAGATTGATTTATAAAAATATTTACTGTAATAATAAAATTAAAAACTTGTTTACCTAAGAAAGCATAGCACTACTAGTAGGCACAAACCACATTTAACCTGCTGTGCATTTTTTCTACATTCACAGTAAATTAGAGATGTGCGCGTGTCGAGTGTTTTTTAGAACACGACACGACACGAATACGAACACTAAGACGCTGAACACGTACGAAACACGCACGAAATATTATTGGTATAACTAGTATTGAAGGTCAGAAAATTTAATTGATTTTTTTTCGAAAGTCACTTTTCAAAATATGGCACCGAGTTGGTACTGCCAGCTGATACTATCGGTTTACATACAGAACTTTAAGCTTCAGAAGCCCATACAGTATCAACAAACATGCTGGTGTTGTGTGCTTGACGATACATATAAAATATTAAACTTTTTCTCTACTGGAATTTCCTTCATACATATTTTACATCTAAAATCGTTGCGTGTTTTTCGTGTCAATTTTGCTCAACACGAAACGGCCCGAACACGCACGAAATCAGATTTTTTTGTTACGAACACTTAGTGCTGGGTCGTGCGTGTTCGTGTCACGAAAAAAACACGACACGCGCCCATCTCTACTGTAAACGATCAGCATATTATTAATTATACAAGTTAAATGTATATATGGTATAGGTTTAAAAAGACATACATACATATAGATGTATGTATGTAGGTAGACCTTTTGTTGTATTGCAGCTATTGGTTGCATGATAACTATTGCCTTTTTTTACATTTCAGTTAAAAAAAATTTTAATAAACTTTCGTGTTACTAGAATTTCATATTTATGTATTAAGGTAGAATAATATTAAAAATTAATTAGCTGTGAAAATATAAAAAATAGTTAAGAAAACATATTCTGGATTCACCTAAAAATTTTAAATTTGTAGTGAATGGCTAAAAAAACAACAGCAATAATAAGAGAAAACGTTAAACTTTGAACGTTAGTATAAAAACCGGTCCCGATTCTCATAAAAATTCTATGTGTACACTTAAATATAATATGCGCTTGAACAACAGCAACTAACTACATAAATACATAAATATGTACAAACATACATACAGTACATACTATATGTATATGTATATACTATATGTATAGTATGTAGGTATGTTTAGTACCTACTCGTATCTACAATGATTTTTTCCCTCAATGTCAGGCCGTTAAACAATAAATGAGAACGAACTATTTACACACAATAAACTTAATTTACATTCCAAGTACATGAAGTGGTTTAATTGTTTTGAATCCATACGAGTACAAACTGACCGCCTGACTGCCTGTCTCCCTATCTATCAGTCTGTACTTATGTATTTCCTCGCTTTAACTAGTGATTAATTCCGAGATTAAAATACACGCACACACAGTCATACACATTTTGGCAACACTTTATTTTTAGTCACAAAAACAAAAGTATTTTAATTTCTTAAAAAATAATAATATTAATAAAAAAAAGGCATTTATTTAAACTGCTGTTCGGCAATGTCTCCTCGTATAATCGAGTGCTAGGCCCGGCGGACAGGGATTATTGTTCTGCAAAAGGAAACGATCATCAAAACCTTCGGGTTCAACAAGGGGGGGTGTGTTTAGCTCACCTGAAGTTGATTTTGTTTCGGATTTGGTATCAGCAGGGCCGGATATGGGGGCCAAAGGTATCTTTTCGGTTGGTTCATTGGCATAGAAATTGGCTGGTCTATCTTCAATTTTCACATCATCATCTGTCAATTTGTGCTTAACTTCATCATACTTCTTAGACACTGTATTGCCAAAGTCCTTCGCAGATGTAGCGATTTTATCTCCGAGTGGTTTTACCGCTTCATAGCCATCTTCTGCTCCCTTTTTAACTGTCTTATATGCCTCCTCGGCACCTTGTTTAACCTGGCAAGCCACTTTCTTGTACCAGGCGTCATCTTCTTTCACGTCCTCCTCGCAATCGGCCTTAACACTTGCTGCCGACAATAAAATGAAGGCCAGAAATGTCCAAATTAAATAAGATTTCATTTCGATTGAATTTTTTATTTGTTTTATTTATTTTAATTATAATGTTCTTAATTTGATTATTCTCTCTTCTTTCAAGATTTTCAAAATTATTACGTTGTTATCGCTTGCGCTGTCGGCTTAAAACTGTTTTCTCATTTTATTGTGATCATAATTTTAGTTGTTAGAGATACCTGTTGTGGCTTGGTTTTAAAATAAATTGCTGATCATTTTGTGTGAAACAATGATGTCAATTTAGTGCTTTTTAACTTACATAAATAAATCAAAATAACAAATCTTTAATATTATGTTTTGTAAGCCTTCTATGCTATTCTGCTTCAAGAAGCTCTTCATAGAGAAATATTCCTTAGGAAAATTTTTTATTTAACATACGTACATACATAAATTAATTTTCTATTTTATAACTAGAAAGAACAGAACAATCGGTCATGTCACAAAGCTCAATTGCGTTCGGAAACGGAATTCAATCCACCACATTTTTATAGGAGATGGTGTCTACACAGAAAATAGTATTCACCAATTAATATTTTCAATTAAAAGTTTAATTGATTTAATTAAATTTTTAATTGATTTTAGTGGAAAAACTTAATTAATATTATCAAATTGTTTATAGGTGAAAATTTAATTAAATTTTTAATTGATATTACAAATATTTTAATTAATATTACAAAATCATTCATATTACTTTTTTGTGTGTAAAAACGAAAACTAAAATATGGGAATTTGTCCGGTGTGCACAGACTGTTTGGGGCGCTGGTATGAGTTATATATGAGTTATGCTGCGGCTAGGGCTCGACATGTTGAATTAAACTCTGTGACATGGACGAATAATTTATTAGACTTTTTTATTTATAGAATAATTTTAAAATCTTTTTTTAAGTTTAAGGTCTTTTATAAATAGATAACAAAATAATTTATCTATATTTTCCTGCAACTTAGCATAGGCTATACGAATTACCGACCAAAACAGCTAAATAAAGGAACGCCCAAAAAGTGAAGCATAATCAAAAAGTGTAAACTGAATAATCGCCCCAAGTTTTTGGGTGTTTCTTCATTCCGTACAAAATCACCCGAATTCGAAATCAATAATCGTCTAAAACGTTTTTTTTGTGGCTTTTTTAACATTTTGCGAAATTTTGGCAATTATTCATTACGAACCCTATAACCAAATGTATAAAAATTTCGAGTCGCCCAAATTCGACGGACAATCATCCAATGCTTTTACGAAAATTTTTGGATAATTCTAAATTTTTGTTTTTTGGATGATATGCCCTCGGGCGATAATATATTAGCGTGGTTCTTGGCCACTACTGGTTAAAATATTTTGGTTTTTACATTTAACGCAAGTACGTCAAGTACTTGCGTATCAAATTTCAGCTCTCTAGCGCCAATTTATTTTCTTTTTATTTGCGTATTATTGCTCACTTTTTTAAAAGTACAAAATTAATGTCAAGTTTCGTTGGAAACGAAAAAAACATATAATAATAAATATATTAATAGTACATTTAAATGTGCTGAGCCGAAGTATATGAAATAAGAGGGTTAAACTGTGGGGGCGTGTCAAGCCCCACTTATTTCCAGGAAAATTTATAGCCTTGCATTATTGCAACATGTATTTAAAATTTTAATAAAATCGCTTAAGTTAAACGCCTTAGATTTGTGCTTTTAATTCTGAGATTTATGGGCGTGGCCCTGCCCCCTTGCTATTATTTCGAGCTTTTCAGATTTTTTTAGCTATTTGCTACCCTAGACCTACTTATTTATCAAATTTTAGCTTACTAGCTCAAATTTAAATCTTTTATTCTCATGGACGTAGTCCCGCCCACTTTATTAAACTCAAAATTTTCGTTGGCCAGTGTTTATCTTTCCTGTTTAGTTTCGTAGGAAACGCATAATAGAACATACATAAATGGTACATTTAAATGTGCTGACCCGAACTATATAGAATAGGAACCTTAAATTATATGGGCGTATTAACACCCACTTTTACGACAAAAATTTATAACCTTGTTTTATTGCAACATCTATGCTAGATTTCAATAAAATCGCTTGAGTTAAACGCTTTAGATTTTTTTTAATTCAGAGCTTTATGGGAGTAGCCCTGCCCCCTGGCTAAAATTTCTGGGTTTTCAGATTTTTCTAGGCAATTTCTTACCTTGAGCTACTGGTATATCAAATTTCAGCTCACTAGCTCAAATTTTAATTTTTATGGGCGTAGCTCCGCCCACCACTTTCAAACTTTCGCATGTAACGTTACATGAATTAATTCTAATTAAATTAAATTAAATTTCATAATTTTGCAATTGCGGGTAACAAAATTATAAGGGGGTAAAAACAGGTCTAGTGGCTTCGCGTAAATAAACACACTGCGTGCATTGGCCGGAACTTGGTCAATATAAATTAATTTAAAAAGAATACAAAGAAGATGCTTGACAGCGTATTTGTGAAATGTGTACGCAGCTGATATTTTCTGTTGATTTTTGTTTAATAACGACACAGCTGACATTTACCTACAGCGAATATCGGTAAAAATGTTACTGAATAGCAAATTCGTTAAACTTTCGTTATAATTATTTTAACGTTGCGATTATCGTTAAGAGAAGTTAGTGAATCGCACTACAGCTGTTGTCTAACTATTTGTTAACCAATGACATTTGGCGGTTTAACTAATGGAAAACAAAGAGCTGTGAATCAAATATTATTCGTTAAACTATATCCATTAGTTAACTAATGACTGTAAATTTGGGCCTTAGTGTGTTAACCGATAAATTTTGTTTTGATCAATATAACAGACAATTTTCTTTCAAATGTTGTCGGTTAAAAATTAATTATACATTCTGAAAAGGTCTGTTAATTGTATGTTTTTTTAACTATTGAAAATTTTTAATTCAAGAACTCATTTCTTTATTTAAAATTTTTTATCAGCTATATATTCTCATATTTCTTTATTTATTCATACAAACTCGTATATAAGAAATTTGATTTCTATTGCTTGTGTCTTTTTGAGTTTGCTGATATTTTTTTTAAATTGTCTGCTATTTTTTAATGCCATAGCAATTTTGGGAGGACCAGTGAAGAATAACCACCACACTGATTATGCAGTTATATACATATCTACAAATATTTAATAATATTATGCAAACTTTTCCATCCCTGTTTCTTGTTAAAGCTTTTGGTTTGTGATTTGTTGCAGTTGCACAAATTTAGCATATTGTTAGGAGTAAACTTAATAATGTTTATATGGGTCATTTATTCAAACAACATCATCGTTCTTCATATCGAAACATTTTTGGACATCGGTTTTTTTTTACAAAAATCTGTTTATTTATGATCGCAATGAATCGATTTTGGTCAAACAATTACGATTAAAGATTATGTCGCTTGAGATTTTTTTTCTCGGTTATGTCACGATATTGCGTAAAGGTATTATAATAAGATACTCAAGCCTTGAGACAAGAAGAATAAAATTTTCTTTTTCTATTAAGTTGTGTGTAATGCCCTAATTCTGTTCAACGATTGTATCGTCTTGTTTATGGACGAAAAAAAGCCGCAATTTTGATTCTTCAAAACAATTATTATTTATTGTCTATGCTAGAAGGTTCGTGTATTTGCTTTATGATTTCGTTCCAAACATTATATCCAACACATATTTTATCATATATTTTTCAAACTATTGTATAATACTTTAATTTAATTTTTATGTTTTAAAAACATGGAAATAATATTTTTATTTTATTTATTTTCATTATCAAAGACAACAACCATTTTTGAAGAAAATAATTTATAGAATTCAAAAATAAGAACTCAAAAGTATTTTCAAAAAAAAAAAAAACGTCCTAAATCTTCTTACTGAATTAGGGCATAAATTAAATTTTTTAAGTTATGACGTTGTTTGAATACATCAGAGATCTGCATGATTACGACTCAAACGGCATAATTTTATATTTTTGAAAAATGAATATTTATCTAGCACTTAACATTAAAAAAATTTAAATTCTAATGCATGATTCATATTCACAAGACTATTGCTAATATATGTATGCCACTGCTTACTAGTTCTGTTTATTCATATGATTTACAAAAGCAGTGAATCAATATGATTGTTTTAAATATTTCGTGAAAAAGATTGTTTTCATTATTTCTGAATTCATTATATTAACTTTTCAGAAAACACTTTTCAAAAGTTCTTTAAATTTATTTTAAAAATGTATGAAAACATAAACATATGCATATGTATACTGTATTATTTACTTGTATTTCAAACAACAGTAAGAATTTTTGTTAATTTTAATTATTATTGTTCGAACTTCATTTGTTTCTATATATATGATTTGAACAGGCTAGAGTTCGTACCGCTTTTTAAACCAATTAATGATTATTAATGAACAAATAACACGTAGTTGAACGGAACAACTAGCTGTTTGCGAAGGCTACTAAACCTTCATCATCAGCGTTCTTTTATGTTTGGTCCAGTGTGTGTGGTGTCAGTTGAAGTATATTTCTGCTTTATATACTCAGCCATCATTGCAAATGGAATATGTGAATTGTTTTGATTCATCTTATTTCAATTTGCTGAAAGCTTTTTTGTACTGAAAGCCCAATTTTACCATCTCTACAGTAATAATTTTGATTTACTGTTGCAAACAGTTAAAAAACTAAACAAAAGCATTGTAAATGTGAGTGGACAACAAAAGTGAATCAACTCATCCAGTTCTCTGGTATGTATAGTGATTAGCAGTGATACCAGAAGTGATGCCAAGAAAACCGCTAAGCTAATGTTGCCAGAAAATGATGACGGGAGAATGAAATTCTTAATCTGTTCAAAGTTTCTGGCTAAAAGTTTCTGGATGTTACCTACAGTTTTGAAAATGTGATGGTTAGCTAAATGAGTCGTTTGAGAGCTGACATTCTAGTGATGCACATTAAAGTGACTTCAGTGACTCTTGTGTTATGCCAGCCATATACTGCACAAGTTCAGTGCTCAAGTCTGGCACTGCGTAAACTAAGCTTGTGACACACACTATATAAGTAAACTGTGCATTTTTTTATTTTAATTCGCCATAATGCTGGTGTTTCTTTGTATAATTCTAGGGACTCTGTCCAAAATATTTGTTCTGCGCTCATTTCTTGTTGTGAACTCTTAAAAAATTACGACACAACTGAGCGTTTGCAACATATACTATACAAGTTCACTGTACAGTTTTCAAACTTGGGCAAATATCAAAATCATTTTGATATTTACTCAGTTCACTGCGTAAATAGCACAACCACCCCCATACACTACACAAACGCACTGTACAATGCCAAACTTGTGCAGTGAACTTGTGTAGTGTATGGCCGGCATTAGTAAAGAAGAAAAGTAAAGTCAACATTGTGGTATTTTAGAAGTGAATAAGTTAACATTGCGAGTAAAGATAGTTGTTGTTTAGAAGCTGTTAAATAACAGTGCTGGATAAAAAAAGTGTGATACTTATTGATTAAAACTCTATACTGTACCCCTTTTCTGTAACTTGTGAGAAGTTTTCGCATCGAAAAAAATTAAATAATTATATTGGTTGTCCTATTTTACACAGGGTTACTTACATAAAAACTTATATAAACTTACCAAACATATCAACAAATACAGTTTTTTTCTTACTCACCCTGTGTTTCACAGGATGATAACAATTTTTTCGACTCGAAAAGTTACGAACTTGAACAAATAAACGTTCGAAATAGATCTTATACCCTAAACTAAAAGGTAGCCTGTGTTCTTGGAATTATAATGATATGATAAAAATTTCCTCAAATCGTGTAGAAAATTGTTGTGATCTCTCTAATGATTTTACTTATTAGCGAAACTAGCTTTTATTTATAATTAATTTAATTCATACAACTCTTAAAAATGAATATGTTATATAATGTTATAAGCGTATGGATGTATACATTTATATTTAACAAGCTGCAAATGCTCATTTTATCATCCCCAGGAGAATGTCCTTTGTAGCCAATTTAACTTTGGAGCTTGTCTGGCTGTTATTTTAACCTGAAATTAATATAAATTTTTTTTTAATAAATATTTTAATATAAGTTCTGATAATTTTATAATAGAATTTTTTTCCAAAATTTTAAGTTAATACAGGACCATAGTGTTGAAGCTACAACTGTCCAATTAGCTGTTATTGTTATTAAGTCTGTTTTGCAAAATCACTATGGACAAATAAAGCTTTCAACAATATGTGCAAATGATAAAATTGTTTTATCAAAATAGGTATTATTTTCGGGAAATACATGCTCTTTGCCCATTTTAAAGTTGCCATAATCGTTCTACGAGAAAGACTATTTGGAGTGCAGTTAATACATTGAGCTCGACTGCTATAAAGATTCCAACTCATGCAACCGTTGCAAAAAAATATCGATATCAATTTTTTGTCCTCGAAATGTTTTCATTATTTTTGTAATTACTTAGTTGCCTTTATACGAATCTGCTGCTTCTATTACATAACTTTTCATACATATGTATATACATACATAACTACAGTAGTTTCCGCTTAATTGTTCTAATTGCTTAATTTATTAAAAAAAACCTGGGTCTGATCGTCGCTTTAGGTAACGAGCTCATTCGATCCCTTTTTTCAGTTTGAGATTACGGCATTCGATATCGAACCATATCATTACATTGTTCTATAGCGTTATCATTATCTAAAGTGACGATTAGACCCCTGCTATTGCGTTACTGCATCAAATAAGAACGTATCTCACAAATGATTAACTCATTGAATTAAATCAAAAATCATATATTTTAAGAAAAGTCAATTAAGCGGAAACTACTGTTCACATAACACATATTGCTTGCTCTTACACTTGAATAAGGTTTGATATGTTGAAATTGTCTTCGCTTAAAATTTCTAGTTTTCACATACATGGGAGTGTCCTCGACACAACCACCCGAATGCTTCACTCCATGTGGGCAATTATCCACAACACCAAACGAACGTTTTGATCTTTCCCATTTATTTGGATTTAAGCTCGTGCTAAGCGACAATGCAAATATGTTCATAAGAATACACAAAAGCTCAAATGTATAAATAAATTTGTACATTTTCTTTTCCAACGTCTCACAAGTAGCGCAAATATTTATTTATTACGTTTTTATTTTAATCAATTTATTTTTATTTTTTTTTAGATTTACATTTTTCGTTTATACGTTTTATTGTGTTTATTTAAATTGTTTACTAACTAAATAAAATAACAAAAGAAATCTAATGAGGTATAAATCAGACAAATTAATATCTATTAATGACATATTCAGTTTATTTTGAATTTACAAGCTTTTATGCGAGAGTAAATATGGCAAAGATACCAATCATATGAATTGCAAATATATGCATGAATCATTTACTTGAAGTTTGTTTTTACTAGATTATTGTATAGAATTATTTTTATACCGATCTTTAATTATAGTTTTATTCATAGAATAAATTCAATGCTGTATAATTGGAATTTGTTTATTCATAATAACTTCTTTGCATTTTTTAGGGATTCGGGAAACTTAAAAAAAAAATAAAAAATAAAACTCATACAACAAATGAATCGAATCATAAATATATTCATTAAAACAATTCATTAGTTGATATTAAATTAAAACAAAAGTATTTTAGGAAAAGTAAAATATCTTCCAATAACAAGTTTCATTTTGGTATGTAAAATAAACAAGGATTTTTAAGCAAAATCATCAGATGTCTAGGTACTCGTAATTGCAAAAAGGGGGGTATGGCATTAATAAGGGAACATCACGGGGACTCCTGCAGAGCCTTATTATTTTTATGAAATTTTCCCTCACAAATTTTCGACTATATGACCTTGATAATATAAAGGTTTTATATCAAAGATTAATTCCATTGCGACGGGTGTGACCCAGCTACTCACATATATTTTTATAATTCAAATATATAAAATTCATAATCTTAAACAAGAGAGCTGTTGTCAAAAATGTTAGTCCTAAAACGTCTAATAATAGCTTGACACTGCAAGAGTATGATCTCTGCTCAGAATGGTTATGAAAACCTTGTAACGGGTGTGACCTTACAAATCTCATAATTTTACAGAATTATTAATTTTAGGTTATATGCTGTAAAATCTTCCGCAGAAAGCGCAAAGTATTTTTGGTGTTATAAACAGTTCAAAGTCTGTTTGATTGTGTTAAATACTTACTGCCTGATAAAAAAATTTTTTTTTCCAAAATGTGACGGGTGTGATCACTCAAAAGGTTTAAAGCAATACATTTTTTTATTTTCTGCATTCATAACTTTATTCATAAATATTATAAATCTAAAAGTGCGTTTTTTGTTTAATTGCTTGTTATCTACGCTTTCACACCCAAACCTCTGAACCGATTTTGAAAGTTCTTTCGACAAGGGAAAGCTACATTACCAGCGTCAAAAAATATGTTTTTATTATTTTTGGGAACCAATTTTTTTTTGTATTTGGTACGAATTTTACATATTTAGCAAGTTTTAAACCGGGTGCCCCTGGTAAAAGCTACTCAGGGCTAATAACTCAGTCAAAGCTTAAACGCTGGTTTAGTTAAACTAAACTAAAATTTATATCTAGCTTAAACTCAATAGGTGTAAGTCAGTGAACCATATCTTATGTGTAGTTTAAAAAATAATATTGTGGCAGCACTAGAATAAATGTCAAAAAACAGCTGTTTTGCAGCAGGCTATCAATTCTTTGCACAATCAGAAGGACAAAAAATTAAGAAATTTTAATGAAAGGTCACCAAATTTTACTGAGATAGGAATTATATTTATGTGTAGCAAAATGGAATAGTATAAAACAAGAATAGAGTGTAAGATAACAGAAACTGAGGAAAAAGTTGAGGCTTGGAAAAAAGTTTAAAAACATATTTTTCATTTCTTCTAGTTTTATATTTTCAGCATTGGTGTACCGGGTGTGACCAAATATTTCCTATAATTAATTGCTCTAATATTAAAATGAAGGTTCTCAAAATTTTATTATACAATTAATTGCGCTAGCTTTTTTGTTAATGGAAAGTATCAAATATTTACTATGTAAAGTAGTACATTTTTACTGTGACGGGTGTGACCGAATATTTTATTATATCATTTGATCCACAAAAGTATCATTATAAGCCGTACAAAGTTGAAGCTTTAACAAAAAGCAAACGCGAGTTAAGTCTTTTAAGAAATAAATTAAAAAAAATGTAAAATACAGGGAGCAATATCAGAATTATCAGTACATTTCAAAGTGTTTCCAAAGTGACAATTTCTATTTTGTCACTTTGGAAAAATTTTAACTTGTCCATAATTGTTATTCTTTTGTGTACAGCAAATGAAAGAATTTTATTAAAAAACGTAAATTATTTTTTTCCGGTTTAGGGTCCTTTTGCGAAGAATCGAAATATACAATTAGATTATGTGAACTTCTCCGAGAAAAGGGACCTAGTTTGTCAAAAAACGGGTGTGTGTCAAAATCGATAAAATTGAGAAAACCATTAAAATTTAATTTTTTTAATGCGTTTTTCTCAAAACTTCACTTTCACACACCAGGTCCCTTTTTTCGGAGAAGGTCACATATATTGTTTTATACTCATACTCCCACTTAAATGTAAAAACGAATAAGTTGTCAAACATTTTTACCAAATATTAGGTTTCTAGGAGCCTATTTCACCAACTTATTTAAATATTAAGTCATAGTTAAAAGTAATTTTTCTACAAAAAAATTAATGAAAATTGACATTTAAATATCAATTGAGTTGTTGAAATTGGCCCTAAGTCTATTGGAAAATCATCTAATTTTTATGGTTGAACATAAATTCCCTTAGCAAAAGGTGACTGCTTTTGTATCATCAGCGAGATACTTATACTAATTTCAATAGGAACCAAATGGGAATTCTATGGAACATTATTACATAGACTGAACTTAGAACACGTACCGATTTGACCTCATATTGCGACATTTGGCAGTTCAATATATTATTTCTTCATGAATTTGAAAATTTAAGCTTTTTGAAGATTAGAAAGTCATGAAAATGTCAGTTCTTAAATAAAAATTTCTTTAAATTTTATGCTTGACAGACAAAGAAAATTTGCGCAATTGGGAAGACAAATTTTTAAACTAAAATTTTGCAAAAAATTAAAATTTCAAAAATATTCTAGAACAATATTTGTTGTAAACTTAACTTATTGAACATATTCCACATTTAACAAAATAACGTCACAACTCCAAAATTTTAAATTTCGCGTTAATAATGCAGAGTTAATCCTCATATCATTCTTCGTAAATTTCCTAAGAGAAAACTAAAATTTTCTTTTTCCATTAAATTGTTTGTAAATTGAAAACTTTAAAAGCTTTTTCTGGCAAACTGGTTTAATTTTTTAGTTATGACTTCGTTTTAGTAAATGAACGATATGTAACTGCCTGATCGCTTTTAACTTGAATTTTTTATCATTTAGTTTTTTTTAGCCTTTTTCCTTTTTTAACCCTCGACCAAACAAAGGAGTGTTCTAAGTTTCTAGTGTGTGTCTGTGTATCTGTGTGTCTATAGGAGTCCACGTACAGACCAAAAGGCTGAACCGATTTTGATTTAGTTTTTTTTTTTCTGTTTGCAAGGTGGCTTGATCGAGAAGGTTCTTAGCTATGTTTTAACAAAAACGGTCAGCCGTTTACAAGATATCTATCTCATCTTTTCTAGATATATTCGGGAATTTTTAAAATTTTTAATTTTTGTTATTGCAGCTGCTTTTAGCACTCCCAGTCAATTTAGCTTAGATGAATTCAAAGCTTTAAGACTTCGCCAGCATGACATTTATTTCAAAACATATTTTCCAATTATTTAAAAAATTATTACAACCATTTACCAAATATTTTTTTATAGAAGGGCACATCTTCAGTTGATTG
Source organism: Tachina lurida (assembly GCA_944452675.1). Lineage (NCBI taxonomy): Eukaryota > Metazoa > Arthropoda > Insecta > Diptera > Tachinidae > Tachina > Tachina lurida. The sequence continues at coordinate 102,719,574 of OX101755.1, read as the reverse complement.
AACTTGTTTGACCTGAAATTAAATAAATAAATCAGATTATTAATTATTTCTTCCCTTAGCTCTAGGAAAGTCTGTCTAAAACACTTTACCGCTTGATATGGCTTGGGATTGACCAATTGTTTGGCAAAACCAGCCTGCATGGTTCCAGGCAGACTGTTCACACATCTGCCATTGTGCTTAATAGTTTTACAATTAGTTGTCAAATCTTTTATCGAACATATAACTAAATTTAACATAAGTGTTAAAAACACTAATATTATTACTGTCTTAGTCATTTTAAAACAATTATAAATTAGTAATTTTTTTATATGAATGTTCTGGTTAGAGCAAAGAATCTTGTGTTACTATTTAAATAAAATGCAGGCGTAAACTCAATAAGCTTAAAAGAATTTAATTAATAAATAAAACATTAGAAAATGTGCAAGGTGTAGAGGGGTAGGAGGGGGGACTGAATGAATATGTGTCTTAAATAAAATTACTCTACATTCTTTGCTACACAGAAAAAAATATTCCTGCAATAAACAACTTTAATTGAAAATAAAACCAAAATTCAATTAAAAATGCTATTGACTCAATTGAACTTTTGTTTAAAAATAAAATATTCCTGCAATAAACAACTTTAATTGAAAATAAAATCAAAAATCAATTAAAATTGTTATTGAGTCAATTAAACCTTGTAATTAATTAAAATTTTAAGCAAAAGTGTAATTGACTTAGATACTATTTTAATTGAATTTTAGTACTCTTTTCAATTAAAGTTGTTTATTGCAGGAATATTTTATTTTTAAACAAAACTATAATTGACTAAAATAAATTTTAATTGATTTTTGGTTTTATTTTCAATTGAAGTTGTTTATTGCAGGAATATTTTTTTCTGTGTAGAAAAATATATGAGAGGAAAAACATTTCAGTTGCCAGGGTTTTACAAAAAAAAAAAATTATTAATAGCATTCTTGAAACAATTAGAAAAATGTTTACATTTTAGAAAAATAGTTACTGCTTGTTTTACCGTTCCTAAGCTCAACTTAAAGTATTGAATTTGCCAGAGAATGCTTCACACGCTGCATAAAAGACACATAATGATATTCTTAACTAAGAACAATTTGGTCTGTCTCTTTTATTATAGCTATGCTATATATGTCACGACACAGGAACTAGAACGTGACGTGAAGAATTGCTCAATTTCTTTTTGTATTGTTTTTTCACATAATCGCAAACCAGGGAAACTAGGACATCGGACACAAACAATACATTAATTTAATCGTATGCCGCTAGAACAGAAAATAATGAGAAATAAGTGGAAAAGTTTCAAAATATTTGACATCATCATATAATATGATTTTATTGCATTGTTATTTAAGTTTGTATTTTATATAGCTAAGCAACATAGCTATAACCGGGTGTCCTAAGACACCTCTATTTTTTATTTTTTAGTTTATAACTTTGTATCGAGAATGGATTATGTTTAATACAGGAAGAGTGTGCTATTCCATACCCAGCAAAATTTTTATTAAGAAGAAATAGAGATAACATAGTAATTTTTGTTTTCTATAACAATAGTGCGACATCCCATATGTAACACCTTCTCTAAACGAACAGTGTGCTACAACATATTTTCTATAAGAAGAATTTACTAAGTTGTGCTATCATATAATCAACATTGTTTTCTATAAGAAGAGTGTGATATATAAAATTCAATCATCTTTTCTATAAGAAGATTTTTCTATAACATAGTCGGCTATATTTTCTATAAGAAGAGACAGTTATAATATAGTCAACCATGTTGCCAAAGAGAAAACTATGCTATTCCATATTCAACCATATTTTCTATAAGAAGAGTGTGTGTTTGCTCAACCAAAATTTCTTTAAGAAAACATTAATACTATATAAATAGTTAATTATGTTTTATATAAAAGAAAATATGCTATCACACAGTGAGTTATTTTTTCTGTAACAAGGTCAGCTAATTTTTCTACAAAATGAGAGCGCCATAACAAAGTCAGCCTTGTTTTCTATAAGAATACAGTCCCATTATATAATCAACCATTTTTTATGAGAAGAAATAGTGTTCTATACAAAACTCAATCACCGTTTCTAAAAGAAGACTGTGCTGTTGCATAGCTACCTATGTTTTCTATAAGAAGATAGTGTCTTTCTATAGTTAACCAAATTTTCTATAAAGAGAGTGAATGTCTTATCACATAGTCAATCAAAAAATTTCTGTAAGAAGAGTATTCTATAATATAGTTAGTTAACGATGTTTTATATTAATGCAAAGTATGCTATCACATAGTAAACCATGCCTACATTTTATTCTATAAAAAATACTGTGCTATACAATAGTCCAACATCTTTTATACAAGAACAGTACGCTGTCAAGTAGTCAGTCATCCTTTCTATAAAAAAAGTGTGCTAGTTGACCATATTTTCTCTTAAAGAAAAGTGTGCAATCATATAATCTACAATATTTCTATAAGAAGAAGCACACAGTTTTATTTTAAAAAAAAACTAACCATATTTTCATTTATGACATCCCCTAGCCAACAATACTTTCTACAAGAATAGTGTTTTATGTTCTAGTCAGCCATATTTTCTATAAGAAGAGTGTACTCTTCAATAGTCACCCAACTTTTCTATAAGAAGCACACTCATCTTATAGAAAAGTCCTCTGCCAGACTTTCCATAAAAATAGTATTTTATAATATAATTAAATATGTTTTCTATAAGAAAAATTTGCTATTTTTTAGTAAACAGTATATCTCTATAAGAAAGAATAAGGTATTATAATATATTAATAACGTTGACTATAGTATAGTTCACTCTTTTTTACAGAAAAACATGCTGACTAAGAGATATAAATAGGGCTGGTATAATACTTTTCTTATAGAATAAAAATGGCTGAGGGTATTATACTCTGTTTAAATAAAACATTGCTGAATTTATTAAAGCACACTCTTATTAAAGCAAATATGTTCAAATATGGTATAGCACTAGCTTCTTATAGAAAACATGGCTGACTATATGTTCTTATAGAAAATATGATCGTATGAGGAATTCTACTATTTTCCTATAGACAACATGGCTGACTTTGTGACATCATAGTCTTCTTTTAGAAAAGGTGTTGGAATTTCGTAAGGAACACTTTTCTTATAGAGAAGATGGTTGATTATGTGATGATACACCTCTTCTTCTAGAAAATATGGCTTACTATCTTATTGCACAATCTTCCTACAGATTAACTATGTGATATAAAACTTTTCAAAATCAAAATCTAGCAGAACTTGGTAATGCAACTATGTTTTTTTTCCAAAATTGTACTAAAAAGGTGTGTGAATTTGGTAAATAGTTGTAGTTGTTGTTTGGTTGTAGGTTAGGAAAATTTTCAGTTAATGGGTTTTGTTTTCGATAAGAAATCGTGATAACTATACTCAATTTTGTAGAGGTGTAAGTGTTCTATTCACAGAATAAAATTAAAAAAACAAAAATCAACTAAAACTTTTATTAAATTAAATTTTTAAGCATAAGTTTAATTTATTCAGTTAAATTTTTCATTGATTTTAATTTTTTTCTCAATTAAACTTGTTCATTGCAACAAAAATTTTTTCTGTGTTAAATGTTTTATATTTGTTTTACTTATTGCTAAGGACAAAGCGAAAGCAAACTCTCGCTTTCTAGTCGTATTTCTCAGTATAACTATTTTATAAATGGATAATTTTTTTTTGTAAAGAAATTTAATTTTTATAATAATTAATTCACATTATCCGTTTCAGAGAGATTTCAAAGATTATATATTAATTCATCAAGCGATTTTGAAATATATTTTTTTTTAATACAAATTTGCGGTTTACTTTTTATTAATTTATTTAACCAAAGCTTTTGTTGATCTTTAGCCGAGAAAATGGCAAATTGTCTTAAGCAAATTATATTCCTCGTTTAAATCATGTTCGTTTCGCTGTAAGTAAATTAAGATTTCAGTTTCAAAAAAGTTGCAATAAAGTTTATTAATTTAAACACTTACCTTTCCATCTACTGGCATTTCGTTAGATATATCCTTATTTAACTTATTAACATTATTATTGTTGTTGTTTTTAATTATCCTGTAGTCAAAACATGTTCCATCATGTTTAATATATTTGCAAGGTGTACCAAGCAAAAGCCTTTCATAACGCTTAGAATCTTTACTTTTTACTAGAGTTAACGATTTTAATATACAAAAGCTCATGCTGGCAAGTACTATTAATATTAACATTATTTTCTTGAGCATTTCTAATTAACAATTTATGTAGTCACACTGCGAAGAGAAAAGTGATGCGCTGGTTTGGCGATTTAATAATAAACTGTTCCATTACTTGGGATAAACATCAAATAATTGGACGGTGTTTATCTATGTTTAGTCATTAGCTATTTTGTTTAATTTTTTTTTGTAGGTAAATTTGAATAAATAAAACATATCTTTAAAATTTTATCTATTCGATTTAAATCGTAGCTATCAAACATGACTAAGAAGAAGTTAAACGATTATTTAGAAATGCAAACTAAACTTGTGCCAGAGTAGACAATGAACTATTTTCCAAACAGATATGTCACCTTCTCTGAGAAAAGGGACCTAGTGTGTCAAAAAACGGGTTTGGACTTAAGAGTGGATTCTGGTACCTAAATAGGTGTAGAATAAGATGAAAAGCTTTTTTCTCAAAACTTCATTTTCACACACTAGCTCCCTTTTCTCGGAGAAGGTCACATATAATAAATTCAGTAAAATGCGAGTTTGACTCGCACACGAAGGTTTCCGTGCGCGCCCTACATAAGTAACACTATACGAACTTTTGCCTACATATGTATTCGAATATCGGACCCTGATGCAGACTTTTTTTATTTTATTTTTTTTTTTTTGGTTTGGCGTTTTTTTTTAGTTCCAGCGCTCTTCTCGTTTTGCCGTTTTTGTTCGGTTTTGACGTTTTTTTCCCGTTTAGGCGATCTGTTCGTTTTCCCGATTTTTTCGGGTTTTTTAGCGATTTTTTTAATTTTGGCGCTCTTTTAAATTTTGCGATATTTTTTAATGTTGGCTTTTTTTCGTTTTTTTTTTTTGTTTTTTGGCGATTTATTTTCGGTTTTTGACGATTTTTTTTTAGGTTTTTGGTGACATTTTTTACTTTTGGTGATTTCCTTGCATTTGAGTGATTTATTTTACTTTTGGTGATATATTTCATTTAATAAATTGGTGCCAAAGTTTTACACATTCTGTGAAAATTTCAGGTGCGTAGCTTTTACCGTTCTCGTATATCGCAGCGATAACAATAGTGTCCCTTTTCATTTTTGGTGAAGGAACCCCTTTAAAAGGAGATACAAAGTACCTGGAGTGTGTTACTCTCATTTATGTGTTTGCAAGAAATTTAGCAATAACGTCGAACTGTGCACGACTTTACTTTAAACCACAAGCATAAAAATATCATACCTTCATTTGTATTACTCACTCAAATATGAGTACGAGTATGTGCATATCAGGGATGGCAATGCGAATTTGAGAAATTGAACTAACTAGCTTATGCTCTAAACACATAAACCACAGCAGGCTACATGGCTACACAGCTACAAGTGCCGCTGGCAACAAATGTTGCTTGGTAGCCAGCTGCTTAATTATTTTGAAGACGGCAGCAGCACCATAAATATATATTTCAGTTGTGCCGTTTTCAACTATTTTACATAAAAAATATAAAAATAAAATAGTTTATTCATAAATATAAAAGCAAATCTTTTTATTTCTTTATATATTTTTTGCGAATTTTACTACATATTTATAGTTTTAGTAATTTCTTCAATACTTTTGGCAATTTTTCGCTAGCTTGCGATTTTTCCCTTTTTTTTTTGAGACTTTTTACATTTTCAATTTTTTTTTCGCAATTTCTAATCAATTTTAGTCCTTGCTTAAGATTTTGCAACTTCTCGCCAATTTTTGCAAACTTCGCGTTATAAGCGATTTTTTGCAAATTTCGCTATAAAAGCGACTTTTTATAAGTTTTTAGCTTCCTAAGAGTTTTGCCGATTCTTAAACAATGTTAAACTTTGTTATCACCCCGCTGTTAATACTTTTTTGCAAAATTTCTGAACTTTCGCAAATTTTTTGCATTCTTTTCGCGATTTTAATATTTTTCGCTTGGCAACTATATATTACTTTTGTAATTAGCACTAAAATTGTATAACTTTCTTTTTTATTTTGCAATAAAACATATTTCTTGGCATTTTTTTGATTTACATATTTTGCTATATTGTCAAAAATAATCATCATCATATAATAGACTTGGGTCGAACTCGTTCACTAGCTCATTTTTGCCACAAACCAATGATCAAACCCATGTAATTTAAATGGGTTTGATCATTGGTTTGTGGCAAAAATGTACCCAAGTCTATAAACATGTGTGTGTATTCTATCATTGACATTTTGTAGTCGGTAGCTTGCTGTGGTGAATGTGTTTAATGATTTGATAAAAATTTTATATATCTCTTTACGTTAATTATTAACACATATTTTGTGTAGGAAATATCTTAGTATATTTATATGACATTCAGTAAAAAATTAGCAAATATTTCCTATTTCTTAGTACCGCCTTTATGCACTTCAAGCCAACATTTTTTTAATAAACTAAAAAAAATATTTATAAAAACAGACTCTTGATATGCTATTGAGAATAGCTTATACAAATAACAAACTTCTTTGTTAGATTTTTGTAAACATTTTTAATTTTTCACAATATTTCTACAATTATTGGTTAATAAATTATTTTCACTTGTAACGAATGACAAAAAATCATCATGCGACGAAGCCATCCATACTTGCAACCACATAAAACGAACTCAAAATTAAAATGCTGATGGACGATTTTATTTGTTCATTTTGGAACGAGCATCAATGAAGTGACACTTATACATATACACACGCTTGAAGGTTTATTTGATTGTCTACAGGGCCCATTAAATTGGAAATATGTCTTTATTGTTCTAAATATGGGACTGGTATATGAACCTTTGAACTTTTCGAGCTTGAATGGGAACAAAAAAGTAGAATTGTACCACCAAATAAACAAAACGGAAGCAGTATTTTATTATTGGCACAGATATTATTGTGCTTTAAATTTTGAATCTATTTTTCTTTGCCTTATTTTTATACCCTTTACCAAAAAATGGAAAAGGGTATATATAGGTTTGTAATTCCATGTGTAATTTCCATAATATTAATATGCGACACATAAAATATATAAATTCTGAATCCATATGCATAGGGAAGACGAATAAGCGATATCTGTCTGTCCGTCTGGTGAAATCGGTTTTCCAAAGCTTCCAGAAAAGCTAGAGACTTCGGTTGACTGGTATGTCAGAAATGGTCCAAAATACACTGGTATTGAAAATCAGCGAATTCGAGCAGACGGTTTCAGAACTGGAAAACTTAAACTTAATTTTGCTAGCTTAAACTAATTTTTATGTTTATTATCTTATATTTCAGTACCATTAAAATTGGTACTAAAATTTAATAAAAAATTAAAAAAAAACATAAGGACGTTTCCAGGATTGGAAAACTTTAACTTTTTTTATATAAAAATAACTTACTAAAACTAATTTTACCTTTTTCTCTATAAATTAAACATATCTTACGTTCTTAAAAGAAAAATATTCGTGTAAAAGGCTGATTCCAGGGTTGGGACACTTACACTTTTTGTTATATATAAAATTGTCCAGGTCTAATTATTTTTATTCTTCTTCTTCTTTATAAATTAAATATAGTTATTTTCTGTTTTGAAAAGAAAAGTTTGCTATAGACAATTCCAAAAATAAAAACTCCAGAGCTGGAAAATTAAATTTTTTTGTATATTAAAGTAACTAAATGAAACTAATTTTTTTCTTCATTTCTTATTTTCTCTGTTCGCTTGTCATATTTTATATATTTGTTAAGGAAGAAGATTGCTATAAGTAACCAGAAAAATCTAAAAGTTGATTCCAGGGTTGCGAAACGTACACTTTTTGTGATATATAAAACCAGTTAAATAAAACTAGTTATTTCTTTGGTTACACTGTACAACAGCCAAAATAGCCTTTAGATAAAATTACGCGGACTATATGGATTTCGATGCGTTAAATTCAAATCTGCTGTCAGTTTTGCTCTATCACGTAGAGATTTTTTTTTATGGGCGTGGCTAATTTTGGCCCCTAAATTAGTCGGCCATACTAATATATTTTACTATAACTCGAAAACCGCTATTTCGATTTTAATAAATAATAAACCAAAAGACGTGCCACAAGATTTTGTTAAAAAAAATTTATAATCATTTTTTACCTAACTTCTATGGATTCGGAGTTATTCAGAATTTAAAAGAGAAAAAAGTTTTTTTTATGCAAAAATCGCGTAATTTTTTTACATGAAAATTGCAATAAAAAAATCAGAAGCTCACAAGTTTCATATTTTTTACATTGGTCTTAAAACTACATATGCTAGGAATAAAACAAGCTATAAAACGTGAAAATCCAGCAATAAATCTTGATTTTATTCACAATTTAAAGCAGGTACCTAAAAATGGAAAAATGTGTGTAATGCATTAAATGCAGTCACATTTACATCTGGCAGTGATGGGAAAGTTGGTACGATCGTACTTTTTTTGATACTATTTGACATGAAAAAGTACCGTAGTACTCCCCTAAGAAATTTGATACTCTCACGGGCAACTTAGAAATGCAGTCAGAAGACTCGCACATGCATATATTTTGCCAAGAATTAAATTGTTTTTTCGACAAATAGAAAGAAGCTTTATTAGTAAAGATCTTTTAGAAAAGTGTAACCACAATTAAATATCAATATCAATATCAATATTTCATTCAATGATATTTTATGTGGGACAAAAGGTTATCTATTGAAACAACTGTTTTAAATCAGTTTAAAAAAAATTTTAAAAAGTTTATATTAAGTTCTAAGGGCAAAAGTGGACTTTGACAATAAAATGTTAGTTTGGTTTAGTAAGTTTCCCCCTGAAAGTATTTTATCTGTTAAACCAATATCATTATACCACTTTTAATTAAAATGTTACCAGGGAAAAGAAAAAAAGAAAAGAAAAATAATTTGAAATATTATCAACCAATATAGAGCATTGGCTTATATAAAAACGCATTAGATGAATACATGTTTCCTGATATATCGAGAGTAGCTTACGGAATTTTATCCATGCCTCACTCCTCTGTAAATGTCGAAAGGATTTTCTCTTCCAAAATTTCATGAAAACAAAATATAAATCAACAGCCATCGTATTCTGTAACTCGCTAAAGCTAAATCTCTATCGCTAAGAATCCATAAAATCAATTTGTCGATTTTCGGCTACGAATGCAATTTTCAAACGGGTATAGATAAATCAGGTAATGGCTTAAAAATGTAATTCGCCGAAATTTTATTGCTTTATGTCATCGCCAAAAATTTTAAATTTTCTATTTGTTCAACATTTTAGCGGTCGAATTTAGCTTTAGATTTAGCGAGCTATGGAACACGGAGGCAAGCTTTATGTTCCAACAGTATTAAGTCTAATCCAGGCTACACCTATTTGTATATTTGTACCTATGTGTTCCTTTTTTTTTGTAAATGAATTTCTTATAATTTTTTGTTAAAAAAATTTAAATAAGAAAAATTATAATTTTTGGTACTCTCGGGATCAAAAAAGTACTAAAAAAATTTGTTTTTGATACCGAAATGCAAATCTCATTTCCCATCACTGACATCTGGTAATGCTATTGAAAGGGCATTGCGGGCTGGTAACAGAACTTTAAATTGTGAATAAAATCAAGATTTATTGCTGGATTTTCACGTTTTACAGCTTGTTTTGTTCCTAGGATATGTAGTTTTAAGACAAATGTAAAAAATATGAAACTTGTGAGTTTCTGATTTTTTTATTGTAATTTTCATTTAAAAAAATTACGCAATTTTGCATAAAAAGAACTTTTTTCTTTTTTAAATTCTGAATAACTCCGAAACCATAAAAGATAGGTAAAAAATGGTTATAAATATTTTTTAACAAAATTTTGTGGCGCGTCTTTTGGTTTATTATTTATTAAAATCGAAATAGCGGTTTTTGAGTTATAGTAAAATATATTAGTATGGCCGACTAATTTAGGGGCCAAAATTAGCCACGCCCATAAAAAAAAATCTCTACGTGATAGAGCAAAACTGACAGCAGATTTGAATTTAACGCATCGAAATCCATATAGTCCGCGTAATTTTATCTAAAGGACAGCCAAAAAATTTTATTTTGTTGTACAGTGTTATTAAATATATTCTATATTTGAGAAAGAAATAAATTAGTATTAAAAGCAGAAAAATAAAAATTATGGTTTCAGGGTTAAAAATTCAATAAAAAAAATTTTTGGATAAAAAATAACCAGAAATGATGTTTTTTTTCAGTTAAACATATTTCATGTTTTAGGAAGATTTTTACTCAAGATTTATTTAGTTTTTTATTTATATGCTTAATTTTTATATGTATGTATATCTAATTTAAGTATAATCGAAGGTTTCTTATGCTCTCAGCAGAGTTATGTTTCAAATCGATGGTCTTTAGTTGATACCTTGTAACGAGTTCTTATCTTAATGTTTGGTAAATGGAGATAAAAACTAAATTAATCGTTTAATAACAGTCATAGGTATAAAATAAATTATGGGCATATTACATTATATTTCCCTGAAGACAGTCCTCTCTGCTGAACAAAGCCGTTGGTGAAAGGTGTGTAAGATTCGGCACAGCCTAATATAGCACTCTTACTTGTTTAAACAGCATACTGTTACTGTGAAATTTTCTCACAAGAGACTAAGAAATCATCTTCACACAGGCATTTAACATAAAAAGCGGTTGTGTTTCAAATTGTTCTCCAGTACAACAAACATTGCTTAATATGAAATAAAAAGAAGCACAGTACTTACATATTTATAAAATTAAATTAAATCAGGAAAAAAAAGTGCTGTGCAAAAATGTGAAGTATTCTAAAACAGAACTTGAAAGCTCTTTTCCACTGCTTAAAATGGACTAATAAAGATGATGATTTACTGGAGTGCACAGGGAAAAACAAAATGTAAAAAAAAGTAAAGAAATAATAATAACACAATAAAAGGTAAGAATCATGGTTTCACCATAAAAATACCCAAACTCGACAGTTACTTAACCACTTTTTTTATTATTTTTATTTCTTTCCCAAGTTGTTGTTCTGGCTAAATTGTAAAATCAACATTCTAACGAGCAACAACAAACAGCCGCGTTAACATCATCCTTATGCGTTTGGCCAACATCGATACTCAATAAACTGCAACTTAGCAGTTTAAATTGAACTTTTGTGCAGCCAACAACTCATTCAACATACAACAAAACTAAGGAATTCTTAAGGAATACAGCATGAAAACATTTAAAATTTTTATGGGAACTTGCATATTGCTTTTGCTCAAGGATATAAGCAATACACAGGCAGCCACTTTAAAATGCTCCGATGGTAAACAAATTGTTGATCTGGCAGATCATAAATCTGATGCTGACAATAACAGCACCGAGCAGGAGGAGTTCGATGTGCACAGCAATTACAAAGAAGGAAATAAAACTTCTTTAAACAAACTATTTCAAAATATACAGTGTACATTGGAGAAGGCTAAGCCGTGGGTGGCCGAATTGCAACAGGAAGCCAAACGTTTGCAAGAAGCAGCTAAACTTTTAGGTCTAGGCCTATTGAATTCATTTGGCGACTTTGTCGATAAGTTAGTTGAGGAAACTGCTGAAACAACAGCCAGCACACAAAGTTTTACCACAAATAATGCAGATAAGGCGGCCAATTCAACGGAAATCGTTGATGGGGAAATATCACAGTATTTGTGTCCTGAAGGATTTGTGGCAGATTATAATGGCCTATGCGAACTAGTCCAATAAATCAATTAATATGATTATATGTATTAATAAATTAAAACATAATTTTGAAAATATTTTATAAAATTTAAATTTTAAATGATTGACTAAAATCAAATGCTTGTGGTTGAAATACTTACCCCCATATTCATAAAAAAATAAAATGACTTTGAAATCCATTTTAGGAAAATTTTGTATGCAAAATTTTAAATCAAATGCATTTAAAATTAATTTTAAATTTTATGAATATGGGGGTTAATCCTTTTTTTATCCATTTCTTGTTTAATTTTTTTATCCATTTCTTTAATTTACCCAGGCCTCTTTAACTGATCTTTCATTAAAAGTTTACTGTCCTTAAAATTAAATAAAACAAAGTGTGTGTGAGATATCATCGAACTTTTTTTATTTGTTTAAAAGCCCTTTCGATGGCATTGTTAATGGAATATAAAGTATAGTGCGCAGTCGTAAATCAGCTCTCGTCTGCTTTTAAAAATAATAATAGTCCTGCAGACACTTTTTAAAATCATATACGATAAATTTCTTTCAGAAATGATATTTGTTGTTTTATAAAATAGAAACACTAAAAACAAAAAATAAAATAACAAAAATTAAAAATTTGAAAAACCCCCGAATAATCTAGAAAAGATGTGACATCTTCTCAGCGGCTGGACCGATTTTCTTCAAACATAGTTAAGAACCATCTCGATCAAGTCACGTTTCCAACAGAGAAAAATAAAACCAAATAAAAAATAAAATAAAAATAGTTGCATTAACATGCTTTGAAATATGTGATTTCCAAAACATGCCTTGTGCTTGTGTTAAGTTGAAGTTTATATTGTGTTCTTCTCTCCCCAAGAAGTCCTTAAACACGTTTTGGTACTTTTTGCAAATTCGAGTATTGGTACATTTTGGTGTAAAAATAAATTATTATTCATATATTTATGTACCGAGTAATTTTTTTTAATAGGTCTGTTCATTTACTTTCCCAGCAGAAACTAGCAACGAGAGAGTAAAGAAGAAATTCTCAAAACTACTCTCCCAGATACGAAAAAGTAAATGAACGATTTAGTTGTAAGCAAATTTTTTTCATATAAAAACCATGGATGGAAATCATGATATAATTGTACTTTTTAGGGTTTCGTACACCAAAGGTGAAAAGAAACCCTATTGTTTTCGCTACGCTGTCCGTCTGTCCGTCTGTCCGTCTGGCCGTCTGTCCGTCTATCCGTCTGTCCGTCACAGGGTATTTTCTCGAGAACCGTAAGAGCTACGGACCTGAAATTTGGACAGAGTGTGTAGACCCTTGGCTGCTACAACAATAAATACATGAGAGTTGGAAATTAAAGGGTGTGCCAAAACGAGCAACGAAAAATGTTAAAATCCCATGTAATATACATACAATTGTATGTATATGTACTTGAAATTTGTAAAGTTAGTGTATTTTTATACAGACTACAACAATTTTTAACAACAAAATTTAAAAAATTTTAATTAAAGGGTGTACCATCAGTTAATGTAATTTCGACTATGTAATTTTGCTGTATCTTGGAAACCGTAAGAGCAAACTTCTTGAAATTTTCAAAAACGGTAAAACAAAAAAATCTCAAAATTATAAAATCGCCAAACCGAAAAAAATCGCCAAAATCCAAAAAAAATCGCAAAAATTAAAAAAAAACGCCAAAACGAGAAAAAAACGAAAAATAATCAAAAAAAAAATTATTTCAGCTGAAAAAACGTAAAAAAACACTGTATTAAAAAAAATGCTCAAAGCCCAACGTACGGAACCCCTCGTGCGCGAGTCAAAGTCGCACTTTACTGAATTTATTCTTATGTATTTTGGATAATCTTGTTTGATAATATTTTAAATTGTAAAAGTTTTAAGAATCGACACAGTTTCATGTATTAATTATTTACTATTTTTATGTATTTTTCATTATTATACCCTTTACCAACAAAAATGGTAAAAGGATATATATAGGTTTGTCATTCCGTTTGTAATTTCTATAATATCAATAAGCGACCCATATAATATATATATTCTGGATCCTTATGCATAGGGAAGACGAATAAGCGATGTCCGTCTGTCCGTCTGTCCGTCTGTCCGTCTGTCCGTCTGTCCGTCTGTCCGTCTGTCTGTACGTGAAATCGGTTTTCCGAAGCTCCCAGAAGAGCTAGAGACTTCGTTCTTGGACTGGTGTGTCAGAAATTTTCCAAAATAGATTGGTATTGAAATTCAGCAAAATCGGGCAGACGATTGCAGAGCTGGAAAACTTAAACTTCATTTTGCCATATAAAAGTAACTCCCGAAAACAAATTTTTATTTATTTTTAATAAATGTACATATTTTACACTTCAGTACGACTAAAATTAGAATTTTAAATTAAAAAAATACAAAAAAATTAAAAAGACGTTTCCAGGGTTGGAAAACTTTAACTTTTTGTGTTATGTAAAATTAACTATGTCTAAAACTATATTAGTATTTTCTCGAGAACCGTAAGAGCTACAGACCTGAAATTTGGACACAGTATGTAGACCTTTGGCCGCTACAACAACAAATACATGATAATTGGAAATTAAAGGGTGTTCCAAAACGAGCAACGAAAAATTTTAGAATCCCATGTAGTATATATACAAATGTATGTATATACACTTGAAATTTGTAAGGTTAGTGTATTTTTATACAGACTACAAAAATTAACACAAAAATTAAAAAAAATTTAAATTAAAGGGTGTTCCATCAGTTAATGCAATTTTGACTATGTAATTTTGACAATTTGCTGTATCTTGGAAACCGTAAGAGCAAAACTCTTGAAATTTTCAAAAACGGTAAAACTGAAAAAATAAAAAATTATAAAATCGCCAAACCGAAAAAATCGCCAAAAACAAGAAAAATCGCCAAAACGAAAAAAAGCACCAAATTAAAAAAAATTCTAAGACTAAAATAAATCGCACAAAAAAAAACGGAAAAATTGCTAAAATGAAAACAAAAATCGCCAAAATGAAAGAAAATCGCCAAAATGAAAATCGCCATAAGGAAAAAAATCACCAAAACGAAAAAAAACCCAAAAAAAACAGAAAAAATCGCCAAAATGAAAAAAAAATCGCCAAAATGAAAAAAATCGCCAAAACGAAAAAAACCCCAAAAAACAAAAAAATCGCCAAAATGAAAAAAAGCCAAAAACAGAAAAAAATCGCCAAAACGAAAAAAGCACCAAATTAAAAAAAAAATATAAAACTAAAATAAATCGCAAAAAAACGGAAAAATGCTAAAATGAAAAAAAAATCGCCAAAACGAAAAAAAACAGAAAAAAATCGACAAAATGAAAAAAAATCGCCAAAATGAAAAAAATCACCAAAACGAAAAAAAACGCTAAAAAACAGAAAAAAATCGTCAAAATGAAAAAAAATCGCCAAAACGAAAAAACCCTAAAAAACAGAAAAAAATCGCCAAAATGAAAAAAATCGCCAAAAAAAGAAAAAACCTAAATAACAGAAAAAAATCGCCAAAACGAAAAAAAGCATTAAATTAAAAAAAATTTCTAAGACTAAAATAAATCGCAAAAAAACGGAAAAATTGCTAAAATGAAAACAGAAATCGCCAAAATGAAAGAAAATCGCCAAAATGAAAAAAAAATCGCCAAAATGAAAAAAAACACCAAAACGAAAAAAAACCTAAAAACAGAAAAAATCGCCAAATTAATAAAAAAAATCGCCAAAATGAAAAAAATCACCAAAACGAAAAAAACCCGAAAAAACAGAAAAAAATCGCCAAAATGAAAAAAAGCACTAAATTAAAAGAAAATTTCTAAGACTAAAATAAATCGCAAAAAAACGAAAAAATTGCTAAAATGAAAAAAAAATCGCCAAAATGAAAAATATCGCTAAAACGAAAAAAAAACCTAAAAAACAGAAAAAATCGCCAAAATGAAAAAAAATCGCCAAAAAAATAAAAAAAATCGCCAAAACGAAAAAAAAACTAATAAACAGAAAAAAATCGCCAAAATGAAAAAAAATCGCCAAAATGAAAAAAAAAATCGCCAAAATGAAAAAAATCACCAAAACGAAAAAAAAGAAAAAAATTGCCAAAATGAAAAAAAAATCGCCAAAATGAAAAAAATCACCAAAACGAAAAAAAAACAAAAAAGTCGCGAAAAAAACCCAAAAAAACAGAAAAAATCGTCAAAATGAGAAAAATCTACAAAATGAAGAAAAGCCCAACAACAGAAAAAAATCGCCAAAATGAAAAAAACGGACAAAATCGCCAAAACGAGAAAAAAGCGACAAAACTGAAAAAATCGTTTTAACTGAAAAAAACTTCAAAAAAGCAAAAAACCTTCCTTTCGTGCGCGATTCAAAGTCGCACTTAACTGATTTTTTTAATATTAAAGGAATTAAATGAAACTAAGTTTTTGCTTATTTCGTTCTTGCTTTTTTCACTTAACATATTTTATGTATTTTTTAAAGAACTAGATTGGTAACAATAATCAGAAAAATCCAAAATTATGACTCCAGGGTTGGAAAACTTACACTTTTTGTTTTTTTTTTTTCTTTTTTTTTATAAATTGAATATATTTTATGCTTCTGAAAGAAAAGTTTGGTGTATGAAATTTGAAAAATGAAAATTATAGCTCCAAAGATGGAAACTTTAAAAAAATGATAAATTTTTTCACAAAACAAATATGTATGTACGTGTCTGTATACTATATATATGTACGTACGTTGGTAAAGGGTATATAAGATTCGGCACAGCCGAATATAGCACTCTTACTTGTTTTTTAATTATCTTCTATTAGCAAGAAATATCATATATGAAAAGTGACAGTTTCCGGTCTCTGATCAGATATGATAAACAAACAAAATATATATAAACATGTATATAAATTTTTTCATACGTTTACATATTATTTTTATAATAAAGAATTGCACATTTTTGAGTTTCCCTGTTTCAGATATTTTTCATATAATTAATTTGAAAACAAAATACAAAACAGCTGTTTAGATAATTCTTGCAAGTAAAAATTTTACTAGCAATAATTTATATGAATTTTTTTTGTCTGCCAATTTTTTTCTCTCTTTTGACGATCTCTCCTTGCAAACTTTTTGACCTAATGAACACTTTTCGGTAACAATTGTTATAAATTCGTAAAAAATTTTAATAAATGAACAAACCTAATATCAGCTCCTTCCAATCAATACAACACTATTTTATAAAAATTTGGTATTTTTCGAAAAGGGTAAATATGAAAATATATACAAAAAAATTCGTTTAATCCAAAAGTTAGACACACAAAATATACTTTTTGAAAAAATTACTTTTTAAAAGAAGGACTTTTTGGAAAAATAGTTATTGTAAATTTTCTATTAATTGGAAGGAGCTCATAAATGAAAAATCATTTGACATGCATACATACATACATAAAAAATTTAGTTTAGTACATAAAAGATTGCTATTGAAAATAAGCAAAGTCAAAAACATGGTTTCAGAGCTGGAAAATTCAAAATTTTTTTTGTTGTATAAAAGTTAGTCTTTTTGTTAATTAAACTTATTTTATATTTCAATAAGACCTAAATTGGTATTAAATAAAAAAATAAATAAAACATACGATTCCAGGGCTGGAAAATGATATTATTTTTTTGGTATATAAAAGTAACCTATTAACACTATTTTTTTCGCTACAAATTAAACACATTTTATATACTAGATAGAAATAAATTGATATAAGAAATCATAAAAATCTTAAAAAATTACAAATGTATCTAGGTCAAATCAATATTTTCTTTTTTTAAACTAAAAATTTTTTTATGTCTTAAAAAGAAATAGTTTGTTATAAAATATCACATAGAGCTGGAAAATTTAGTTAATTTGGTATATAAAAGTAATCACATAAAACAAACTTTTATTCTTTATTTAAACATATTTTATATTTTAGAGAGAAATAATATCGTATTAAAAATTAGAAAAAACAAAATATTGATCCAGGAGTGGTAAACTTATTTTTTTTAGTTAAACGTATTTTTGATTTTAGGAAAATGTATACTTAAGATTTTTTTTATATATGTTAGATTTAAATATAAAATTATAATTGAATCATAAACATGGTCACTTATTAGTCATAAGAAGCCTTGAGATATGTTGCTTATTATGTTTCAAATCGCTGATCATAACTACAAAATAAATTAAGAACATGATTCATTTTATTTCCCTGAAACTTTTCCTTTCTCTAAAATTCTTTGGGAATAATTTAATTGGTTAACATTGGGGGGTGGTGGGGAGAAGGGTGAATACATTGCCATTAAAAAGTGCAGATCTCTGTTAAAATTCTATATAAATAATTTTTCTTTATTAATTTTACAAAGGGAATATATTAATAATTAAAAAAAACTTGAATACAGACTATAGAATAAAAATAAGAATGTAAGATATCTTTAATTTATAGAGAAAAATATAAAATTAATTTTAGTAGGTTATTTTTATATAACGAAAAAGATAACGTTTTCCAACCGTGGAAACGCCTTTTTGATTTTTTTACATTTTTTTTCTCATCAGTTACTAGTACTGTTTCGCCAAAAGTATTGGATAAAAATAATGGAAACCTTTACTTTATGCAATATCTATATATTCTGATATATAAATAAATAATAAATAATATTTAATTTTTTTTTGTCTTCAAAAAAAAAATTCAGAAATAAATAACAACAAATAAAAGTAAATATATCAGTTTTTACTCTCGTTACCACAAAATGAAGCAGATTCAAAAGAAAAGACATTATTTTTACTTTGTAAAATAATGTCGGTAAGTTGTTTGTCATTCGTGACTTTTCATTTGAATGTTGAATATTATTATCAAATATATTAATAAAATGTTGAGTCGTATAAACTAATTAAGGACATAATTTTGTAAAGCTCAATGCTTAGCGTTGACAATTTTTTTTATATATTTTGTTTTTATAATTTAAATTTTTTTCCATATAAAATGTGTCAAAGCATATCGTTGTGTTTTACAAAATCGGGGCCTAAGACTGTTTGAGTAATACTTGCAATGCAAAAAAAAATATGTTTAAAAACATGTGAAACTTAAATGTTTATTAAAACGTTTTTAGCACGAGTTTCATCAATTTAATACGATTTCATCATTCGTTACTTGCATATTTGTTTCAAAGATTCAGCGAGAAAAGATCAAATTACGTTCCAGTCTTAATAATTTGAGTCGTAAATAGTTCGGCACTATAAAATAAGAACCAAGGAAATAATGGAAAATAAAATAAGGACCAAGGAAATAACGACCAAATGGGAAAATGGTAAGGCCCATTTAAATTAAGAAATTTTTAATTGGGCCTTATTTCAACTTGAGTTTGGTTGGACTTTATTAAATTTTTTTGGGCTTTATTTCATCTAAAGTTTGGTTTCATTGGACTTTCTAATAAGACTTTATTTCATTTATATTGGGTATTTTTGTCATAACTTTTCTCTTGGGCCTTATTTAGTTTTTTTTTTGTTTTATTTCATTTAAGCTTATTTCATTTCTTATTTGGGCATTATTTCTTTGAGCCTTATTTCATAGCGCCAATAATTTAATTATATTACAACATTTGCTTAAAGTTTGATTGTGAATAAAAAATGAAACATGTACAAAAATTGTAATTCGTAACTTGGTTCTTTTTAAGGACTTTTTTTGTTGTAGTTTCTCATATCAGATTTCGATATTTTTGTTAGTGTTCTGGATGTTAAAGGAGAAGAAAACTAAAATAACCAGAGAAGAGATTCAAAACGGTTTAGGAGAAAAGTTAAAACTAGACCAAAAATGGTATGCAGAATATAAGCAAAAGGCAAGGGTAAAGATGAACGAAATGACTCTAAAAAAATTAATTTAGTTGCTTAGTTTTTGACTTTGATTTAAAAGAGCTCTACACAATCAAAAAGAGCTAAAATCATAGCACCCTAAAGTGAGGTAACTAATGACAAAAATATAAGGCTATGATACGGTAAAGGAGATTACAATGTTTCCAAGATCTACAGACAATTCGTGCCTTATCCTCCAAAAAAAAACTTAGGCAACATTACGTCAGTTGGTTTCTGGTTTGCTGCACAGTATATTCAAAATACATAAAGTCTGCAGCAAACCAGAAACAAACCGATGATTAGTTTGAACTTTATCTACTCAATTTCCGTTATTTTTGGCACCAAAAAAAGCAATCCATAGAGAAAAACTTCTTGATTCTATTAGGTTTTCTAATAAATTGTAAACTATAGGGATTTTTTATTGATTTTATTAGGTTGCCTTATTAATTTTTTTAAAAAGATTTTCTTCCTGATTTTATTATTTGATTTTTTCAATAAGGTTTTCTTCTTGATTTTAGTAGGTTCCTATATGATTATGTGTAAAGCATCTTATTGATTTTTTTTAATAAGGAAATCTTCTTGATTCTGTTAGGTGTCTTGTTATTTCATATCTATAAATAGACATAGAGAGGCTGCTTGTAAGCTTATTGGTTAGAGTGCTTGTATATCAGGTAGAAGTTTGCTGGTTCAATACTTGGTGAGTAAGTTAGTTAAGAAATAACATAATGTGTATGTATGTACATATGTATAAATAAATAACATCTACAATAATCCCCGCAGAAAATTTGGTGACAATTGAGCAAAGCGTACTCGTCGTAGGACTTGAGAAAATTGGAGTGTTAAAAAAAGTAGGGCGAAGTGTATGGTGAAAAGAAGATATATCATATAAATGGTTACATATTCACCATTTTCGTGATGTATATAATATATTGAAAAATGCCAAAATCTCGATTTCAAAAAAAAAAAAAAATAATGAGTTCGGTAGTTTCTATATTAAGGTAACTCGAACTTTAAGAAATTCTGAGTATGCACGTTTTTAGAGGACCACTTGGACATTAATGTATGACCAATGTTATCCAACAGCATTGACTTCCTTCAGAAAATGTCAAGTTGAAAACTTGGCAGTTCGAGTATCTAGTTCAAATTCATACTTTTCAGAAATATATTCATGGCCAATAATAAAGGAGGAGCATTACTTTTTTCCGTCTGGGTTGCCTCATTTACTGGAAAAGTCCTTTAGAAATGCATTATAGCTTAACAGAACTCTGTTAAGACACTAATATAGCTCTGTTAAAGTACAAGGTTCGTGCCAAGGCTTATAAATCTATACAAGCACAAACTTGAATTTACGACAGAAAATAACGCAGTGATAATTTTAAAACTCTTCATGACATGTTAATAATGAGAATTGTATTCTGCAATTCAATTCAATAGCGGGATGGTCAGGTTACCCGTAACTGAATTCCGTAGCACCATAAAGGTTTCAAAAGTATATTAAAAGTTTACAATCTACACTGAGGACTGAATTTCTACCAGTTAATCACCCAATGTATCTGAGTTAACTTAAGCTTCATTTGTGTTCGCTAGAGTCAATGTGGTGTTTCCATGTAAGCCGTCGATCCAGATGTATGTTGAGGAACAAGTATCTCTTTCTTCATAGGATAAATGTTACCTGAACACATTTTTGTTCGTTTACTTTTATTCTCCATTAGTTCATTCATAGTTCAATAGGGCACTATTACGAATATTATATATTATATGTACTACGAATATTTTTTTTCGTTAGTATGTCTATATAAGAAAGACTCCGCTCGGGCATGTATTATGTATTACGAATATTTTTTTTTTTTTTGTTGGTTTAGTATATACATATATCTATAAGAAATACTTGGCTGGGAAAGACAATGAATCGATATAAATGGACCGTCAAGTCACTCTGCAACAAGTCCCGTAACTGTACTTAAATATTAACCTAAATTTAACAGGTGTTTGTACTTTTGAAATATGAGTGCCTCTGTGGTCGAGTGGATAGTGTGCAAGCCTGTCATGCACGAGATTGTCAGTTCGAGTCCCAAAAAATATCTGCTCAAAAATAAATTATAATTGAATTTGTAACAATAAAAACAAAAATTATAATTTTTCATTGCTACAGTTAAGTGTTGGAATGACATTTTTAAATAATTATATTATTCTACATCGAATAGGTCACTGGGGGATAGTTCAGTGACAAGTCAAAAGGCGTATGCAAAGTATAAATTAAGCCCATCCTAGGCCATCCTCATGTGAAAGTGACTGGTCCGCTTCATAGGAAGTGTTAGAACTCGGACTGGTCCCTATCACTTAAAGACCGATCACGTGACTAGTCTTGTGTCAGTTCCCTTTCCTGCAGGGATACTACATACATACATATGTATATGTTATAGAATTTAAATGAAAATACTTAAGTACAGAGAATAAAACCGCAATTTTTTTATTTTTTTATTGAAAAAAACAATAAGAAAACCTCATAAAAACTACAAGATTTCTTCTTGATTTTTTCAAAAAGGTTTTCTCTATGCAAGATTTCCTTATTGAAAAAACCATAGAGATTTTTTTATTTATTTTGTTCTATTTTATAAGGTATTTCGTAGGCACTGTTTTCTCTGTGTAGTATATGACTTTAGATGAGATGTGTGTAATGTCGTTGCAAAAGTTGACAACACCACATGCAACAGCTGTTATTTCCCTTAAATATTTATTTGCTCGAAAATGGTTAAAATGTTTCACGCAAAGTGGTCACATTGTGTTCGAATTAGACGCGTTTTTGCTAAAGTGCAAATAAATTTGTTTTCCAAAACCAGAACCTTTTTTAGCAGGCTAGGAATAAAATAGTTTGTGAGCAAATATTTAACGAATTTCGTTAAGGGTTTCACCAATGACACCATAACTTTTAATAGGCCATAAAGAAGGACCTGTTAATTATTTATCCCTTCTGATTATTTTTTTAAGCCAGAAATAGAAAGAAGTCTTCTTCGCTGCGTTTCAGTGTGTATATTTTATTTATTTTTTCGTATATTACATTTATAAGCAAGAACACACACACATTTATCTTTAAATCTAACGTAAATAGAAACTTTGGTTTAACATATTATTTTGCTCTACAAATTAAAAATTTAATTTGCACTAGAAATTATTTTCGCAATTTTCTGCAATTACCCAATGAGTCCAATATATGACCATGACCACATTCCTGATCGGCTTTCAAGATATCGGGATCAATCATTTCCACATTTTCCAAAATGAATTTTTTATCGCTGACTACCATTTCATCGGAGTCTTTGTGCAGGCGTTCTTTAAAATCGTTAAATTTCGTTTTGATATCGGAACCAACTTCCTTGGCTTTTATGGCGAACTTCTTAACACCTTCCTTAACATTTTCATTGAATTTCTCAGCATTTTCCTTTACCTTGGCACCAAACTTCTTGGCACCTTTTTTCACTTCACAGCCCCATTTCTTAAAGAAATCGCTAAATTTTTCATCAAACTCTTCTGTACTGGCCAATTTGGGACCTATGCCGGGAATCTCACTTAACGAGGGTAAAACTTTTTCATCACATTCCAGTAGATCACTTTTTGCGGGGATTATTAGCAGGGAAAGTAATAAAAAGCTTAAAACGGTGTAATATTTCATTTTTTCTTTATTAATTATTTGTTGCTATTTTAACTTCCAAAACTTAAGTTTGACTTAAAATTTTACACTAGCCGTATATCGTTTTGTGTGCGCTTCCGTTGGCGTATCGCGAAAAACTGTTTAATTTATAATATGGGGATTTTGTAAGCAGAACACATTATTTATGTGTAGTTGCTTGCCTTCAAATAATAATTTCTTTCTTTATGTTACACTTTGCGCTTTTTGTTCTTTTCGTTTATTTGATTTAATGTGGCTGTTTCGAGTACGACTTAAATTTTAATTCAATCAAGAAAATTATCGTCACCTTCCTACTCCTCGCATGCGTCATGTACTTGTAACTACTGTTCTTTTTTAATTTACACTCAAAAAGTTTAGTCAGTTCATGTTGTTCGAACAACTCTCGCATTAAAGGCTGGGACTCACTATCCTACACAATCGTATAATTGCTGAATTGTTACTTTCTGTTAAAAATGTTCATAAACTCCATCATAATCAAAAAATAAAATAAGTTTGAGTTACAAACTTAATAGCAAATGGCATTTATCAAAATATCAAATATATCATTTACTAAAACAACGTCATAACTCAAAAAAAAAACTAGTTCGCCAGAAAACGAGTTTAAAGTTTTTAATTAACACACATCTTAATGAAAAAGAAAATGCTATCTTTATTTATGATTTGATTAGTTCGTAGTACTCTGTGCACCAAATTACATATGATAATTATTAATCAGCAAATAAAACCAAATTTATTTTTAAATATTCTGCCAAATACTAGGAGAACGGAAGACTAGCTGTTTTCGAAGGTCGCAATACTTTTATCATCAGCGTTCTGTGTGTTTGGTCCAATATGTGTGATTTTTGCTTTATATATGTACATAGGTTTTCAGTGCAAAGTATATATGTGCATTTTTTGATTGATCGTATTACAATGTGGTGGTGAGAGCTTTTTTGCAATGAAAGCTCCATTTTACCATCACTTTCACTGAAAAGCAGCAATATACATCAGCTGATACCACACACACATTGGACCAAACACAAAGAACGCTGATGATGGAGGTGTAGTGGCCTTCAAAAACAGCTAGTTGTTCCATTCTATTACGTGTTTGTCAGAATATTTACAACTAACTTTGGTGTTCATTTGTTCATTAATAATTGTTATATGAAATTTGGTTCACAAGGCGATACGAACTTTAGCCTAATCAAATCATAAGTATAGAAACAAATAAAATTCGAACAATAATAATTAAACTAACTAAATTTAATAGCTATGGGGCAGTTGCCAAAATTAAATTTAATATTAACAAACGGAAAAAGTTTGTCTTAAGTAGAGCAATAAATAAACAAATTAACAAGCATGTGCATAAGTAAAGAATAAAAAACTACAATTTGAAGACGGTTGTAAATTAGAGATAATAAAATTGAGCTTTCATTATAAAAAAACGCTTTCAGCACATTGTAATACGATAAAACAAAACAATTCCCATATTCCATTTGCACTCAAAAATATGTAAATAAAGCTAAAGTTTGCATCAACTGACATCAGACACAGTGGACAAACATAACAACGTTAATTATGAAGGTGTGGCGCCTTTCGAAAACAGCATGTTGTTACGTTCTGCCAATGTTTATTAGAATATTTTTAATTAATTTTGCTGTCATGTTTTCTCTAAAAATTATCACATTTAATTAAGTTTCCTAAAAATTACAAAATTTAGCCTCAACAAAACCAAACAAAGTATTTATACTAAGTTTAGGAAAAACAGACTCAGTACCAGATATTAGTCTAGATAATTTTCTATTAGTTTACCAAATTCCATTCAAAGCCCTTAAACAATTAAGCCATTTTTACGTTAAAGTGGAACAAACAGCTAAGCTCTCAAAGATATAATCTTTCACATTTATAAAACAGTAGAACGTCCAAAAAATCAACCAAAAAATATCCCAAGGTTAACTAAATTTTCCGAACTATATTAATAGTTCGAAATATTAGTATATCGTAACAAAAAATTAATCGAAACTAGTTCCAAAGGTTTACCAAGTGGTACACGCAAAGAAAAAATATTGTTGAGGTAACCATAATCAAACAGCAACATACTATGATTGAATTATATGGTTGCAGTCAAATCATATTATTGTCAACGAAAAAGCAAAGTTTAAATAATGTTATTTTCTGAGTTAATAATAATATTATCTACAAAAATAATTAACTTTGTTATACCTAATCTTATTATTGTAAATAAGACAACACTATTGTTAGATGTGACTAAAATATAATTGAGACTTACCACACCATGTTCTAATATTATAATAATATTGTTAAATACGACCATAGTATTATATTATGTTATAATAATATATTGTTTTTTAATCATATATTTATTGGCAAATCTTTTGTTTAAAACAGCTGTGCGGTAAATCCGAAATCAAAATAAATTAATATTGTTGAAATAAAATGTATGTTTGTACGTTATTGGCCTGCACAAGACCATTTATAAGACCTTTCAAGACATGCGACATTTTTCAAACGCTTTACTACAGCGAAATATTCTAAAATAAATGCTAAACAACACTGTTGGCAATATTTTTTTTGAGTTCTTTGTCTTGCTAACAGTGTTTTTTAGCGTTTGTTTTAGAATATTTCGCTGTAGTAAAGCGTTTGAAAAATGTCGCATGTCTTGAAAGGTCTCATAAATGGTCTTGTGCAGGACTTTATTGTATGTATAGAAATGTATACTTACATATATGTATATACACGAAATACAGACACATCTGTATAAAGAGATATACATACATATATATGTACATATTATTTTTATTTATCTACCCTTTTGTTTATACTTTTTATTTATTTAACACCACGCGTGCACTACCGAAACAAACGAAACACTGGACTGACAGAAGATGTTTCTGAAAAAGATTTTTCTTAAAACTTAACATAGTATGGTTAACATTATATTGTTATTTACATCATTTTATTTTTACACAATAATACAAATTATATTGTAGTCATAAATTTTTAGCAAAACTATATTGTTACACTCTAACCATATCGCACTTTCTATGAATATAATAATGTAATTATTAAATTCAAACATTACTGTGCTTATTGTAACGAAATTAATGTTTAAAATAACAATAACTAGTTTTCAACGACCACACACTTGTTTCAGAGAACATAATATTATTTTCTCAACTATTTTACAACCATATCTTTTCTTTGCGTGTATGCAATGAAAGTTCATTGCATACCCATCACTTTACGTATTGAATTTAATATTCTAAGGCTGTTGTTTATATAAAAAAATTGTTCTAGACAACGTTTTAAGCGCATAACATTCAGTTATTTGAATCACTTCCGTTCTATAACAACCTTATGTTAAATTCATTATTGTTTCACCAGAAATAGAAATACTTGGAGCTGAGTTCATCAATGCTGTAACTAATGATTTGTATTGTCATTTTTTGCTGGGATATAATTTAGATTTTAAGCGTATTTAAGCTGCCCACTTTTACATGTATCAAACAATAACCTCCAAAAAGCTTAACCGATGCATTTTTGCATGTCTCAAATAATAGATATTGGCCTAAAAATTAAATTCAAAAATTATGTCGCTTAGCTTTTTTTTGACAGTTATGGTACAATATGTGAGATCTTGTCACCAGAAAATTGCATGATTTATTAAAAATTTCGTAAAAATCTGAGGAACTGAAAGTCGACTTTATTCACACTATTCACACTTTCTATGTGCTCTAAATAAAATTTTTTAATCAACAGATAATTTCTTTTAATGATTCAGCCGTTACCAAACACTTATTGCGTTTATAATAAGCTATCAAACAGTTATAATAGTGGAGCAATCAACTTTCCAAATTACTCAGAACCCTTTTTTGAATGCACATAAATTTCTGAGTGTAATCTATATGATAATCGTCTGATTCTCTGTTTATGACATTTATTTATAAAATTCCATAAAAAGATTTGCTGCTGTGTTATGTTGCTATTGATTGGAGGACTGAGTGAATGTCTGACTGAATTACTTACGATTTTAAGTAACTTGTAATGCTTGTTTAATTTAGAAATTTCCAATTTTTTTTTCATACAAAGAAATTTTACACGTTGTTTTAGTGAGAATTCCATTCAGCAAATTAAATCAAAAGTTACTGAGATGCGTTTTATTTATAAGCCCATAAGTAACATGAGTCATTGGAAATGTCACGCTAAAACAAATGCAACAAACATTTATTTGCTTCCGTCGACTATTCTCACTTTCTCTGTTATTATAATCTTAAAAATAAACAAGCTGTTTGTACTTGCAATAGAATATACAGTGAAACACGGCTATAGTGAGCACTCTCCATGGCTCTTTATATAAATTCGATATTACACTATTTAAAGTTTGGCTCACGTTTCTGATGAGCACAAAAACACAAATCGCCCCAGCCCGGTTCCTGGAAATATGTAGTTCTTTATTTGATGTATTATTTTCCAACTACGATATTTATTTCAGTCGATGAATTGCATTATAATATCGTGCCATAACAGCCAAAAAAAGCTTAAGCGACAATTTTCGCACTTAATTTTTTTACGTAAATCGATTATTTACGATCGTAGGTAGTTCATTTTCGTCAAAAAACTAAGTTAGAAAAATATGTAGCTCAAGATTTTTTTGGCGGTCATGGCTTGATATATTGGTTTTGTGTAGGATTATTTATTTTGTTTAGCCGATGGCCTTGGCAGCCAGTGCTATCAATATATATATATATATATATATATATATATATATATATATAGTTATATTATATATATGTATATAGTTATATTGATAATGTTATATTTTATATAATTTTAATATCAAGTAAGTAAATAAATATTTATTTTGTATTTGTATTTGTATTTTTTGTATCGTGTCATAACCGCCAAACGACATAAGTTTCGAACTTGTTGTTTTGACCTAAAACGATTATTTGCGATTGTAAATAATCGATTTTTATAAAAAAAAACTGGTGCAAAGATGTGTCGGTTAAGGTTTTTTGGCGGTTATGGCTCGATATAACTTTCAAGTACTTGAATGATTCTGTATAAATTTTTAAGGTTCCATACACCAAAGATGAAAAGGAACCCGATTGTTTTCGCTACGCTGTCGGTCTGTCCGTCTGTCTGTCTCTCCGTCACATTATATTTTCTCGAGAAACGTAAGAGCTACGGGCCTGAAATTCGGACAGAGTATGTAAGACTTTGGCCGCTACAACAACAAATACATGAGAGTGAAAAATTGAAGGGTGTTCCAAAACGAGCAACGAAAAATTTTAAAATCACATATAATAGTTATACATACAATTATATATATATAGACACTTGAAATGTTTAAAGTTAGTGTATTTTTATACAGACTACAACAATTAACACTAAAATTTAAAAAAATCTTAATTAAAGGGTGTTCTGTTAGTTAATGTAATTTTGACAACTTGCTGTATCTCGGAAACCTTAAGAGGCAAACTTTTGAAATTTTCAAAAACTGTAAAAAAATCGCCAAACCGAAAAAAATCGCCCAAAAACGAAAAATAAATCGCCAAGACGAAAAAAGTGCTAAACAATAAAAAATTTCTAAAACTAAAGTAAATCGCCGAAAACCAGACAAATCGCAAAAATGGAAAAAATCGCCATAATGAAAAAAATCGCCAAAATTAAAAAAAAAACGACAAAACCAGAAAAAATGTTAAAATTAAAAACAATCGCCAAAACCGAAAAATCCCCAAAGCGAAAAAATTTCAAAACTATATATTATACAGGCTTAAGCTCGTATAGTATTGCATATCTAGTGTCCGTACGGAACCCTTCGTGCGCTACTCAAAGTTGCACTTTACTGAATTTATTACTAATTATAGAATTTATTACTAATTTTTACATATTCACATATAATTATTCCAACCAAACCAAATCAAATTATTAGAAATATCGTATTTGTCTAAAGCTAAACTTAGGCAAATCTATTTTGAAATTTCAATGCACTTTCATACTTTTAGCTTTACACATCTTGGTGCCCTTTAAATTATGCCGCTCTAAGCTTTAATGAAGATTTGTTTTAAGAAGACTTTAATTTATTTTAAGGATAAATTGAATTATTTCCCTTACGTTTAGTTACTTTATTGGAATCCGAGATAATATTTATTAATTTTAAAACGAACTTTGTGTCCTATAGCAGCTACGTCCAAGCCATATATACAATTTGCAAACTTTGACAAAAGAGCTTTTGTACAACATCCACAACAACAACACAACGGACAACAATGTTTGCTATTACTTTGCAAGGAAACAAGAACAAATTTAAAAGCTTTCAAAGCTGTTTGCCTCAAATGCAAATATCAGTGCATGTGTGTTTTTGGACGTAGCTGGTCTATAGCGAACAAAATTTCCAGTTTACATGAAGG
Source organism: Tachina lurida (assembly GCA_944452675.1). Taxonomy (NCBI): domain Eukaryota; kingdom Metazoa; phylum Arthropoda; class Insecta; order Diptera; family Tachinidae; genus Tachina; species Tachina lurida. Next base: position 102,689,727 of record OX101755.1, on the reverse strand, counting down.
TCGTTATAACCTAACTCCACTGTACATACACGTAACTAGATATGACGGGCTTAGTTTGGGTGTTAAATTTTTAGCGATAATATAATGGAAGGGGGCAGCAAGATTTACTGTAAAATTTCCGCATGCCAATAAAAAAAATGTTAAAAGCATTGAATACTATTTGAGAACATATATGTACATACATACATACATGCGCACATATACAATTTGTTTGAATAAAATACACTTAAACACAGATGTATCTACAAACATATGTGTGGTTATATTTTGATTTAAAAAATCCGCTTACTTTTCCCATAAAATCGAAGATTATAAGAGGATCATAAGAGTCTGATGCGTTCAAAGAGACAACAGACATAAGTTATCGCCTATCCTTACCAGAATAATCACATGCAAATTCCTTAATAAAAACATTAACTGAAAGGTCTTAGTCCCTTCTTTCTATATACGTTTAGAAATTTAAAATCGGTTGATATTTAACTTAGTTAGAGGTTGATAAGTGCATACGGGTACGAAAAACCAGTCTTTTTACACGTAACTCAAGATTTTGGAGGTGCTTGGAAAATTTCAAATACACATTATTTATTTATGTATGTATGTATGTATGTATGTATGTATGTATGTATGTATGTATGTATGTATGTATGTATGTATGTATGTATGTATATTGAAATCATTAAAATTTACTATACATGTTTTTTTTTTTAATTTTTATTTTATTTAAAATGTTTCATAAAAAATTTGCTTAAAATACATAGATTTAAAATACGTACATACATTTTATTTTGACTTGTGAATACGAAGAAGCCTTAACCAATGTTTCCATAGCCAAGGAATGAAAACAGTGGGTTAATAATATATACGATCGCATAAATTGTATCTAATTTGAATTTGAACATTATACATTTGCATCACATTTGCTTGTTCGATAAATATCGATTTTTTGGGACATTTTAAAACAACATGACACCCTGTTTAATGCATTTAACTGTTTGTTCTATCACAGACACAAACCTATATCTACGCATACATGATAATTTTTCTTATACTCGAACCATGTAACATGCTAGCTAGCTCCAGTCCGTAAGTACAAAACTGATTGTCAGGGCCAGCGTGACCATATTAGTTTATTTTGGGTTATGGCTTATGTTATTTGGATTTAGCTTTAAAATTTTCATTTAGCTCTTAGATTATTTTTTTTAGCTTTTTTAGTGTAAATTGCATGTTTGCAAAGAATATGTTAGAGCCATAAAAAAGTTATAAAAATATAATTTTTTAACATTTAAAACTTTTTCATTGGAAAATATTTTAAATAATACAAAATGAAAGTTGTACGACAATTTTACACAGAGAAAACAGTGCCTATTAAATACCTCATAAAATAGAACAAAATTAATAAGAAATTTCTGTGGTTTTTTTTTCAATAAGGAAATCTTATTAATTTCATAGCGAAAACCTTTTTGAAAAATTCAAGAAAAAATCTTGTAGTTTTTATAAGGTTATCTTATTGATTTTTTCAATAAAAAAATGTATCTTTATTCTCTGTACTTATGTATTTTCATTTAAATTCTATACGATATACATATCTATGTATGTATGTAGTATGTTGTAGATGTTATTTATTTATACATACATACATACATACACATTATGTTACATTCTTAACTAACTTACTCACCAAGTACTGAACCATCAAACTCCTACCTGATAGACAAGCACTCTAACCAATATGCTAACAAGCAGCCTGAATAACCATTTAAATTATTGTGCAAACATTCTTATACAAAAATTAAAAAGATCATGAAAAAATTGTCTGCATGTCTATTTATAGAAACCAAATAACAAGACACCACATAAAATCAAGAAGATTTCCTTATTAAAAAAATCAATAAGATGCTTTACACATAATCAAATAGGAACCTACCAAAATCAAGAAGAAAACCTTATTGAAAAAATTATTAAGATAGCCTAATAAAATCAAGAAGAAAACCTAATAAAATCAATAAGAAATCCCTATAGCTTACAATTTATAAGAAAACCTAATAGAATCAAGAAGTTTTTCTCTATGGATTGTTTTTTTGGTGCCAACAATAACGGAAATTGGGTAAAAAAAGTTGTGAATAGTAAGATTTCTTCTTGATTTTATGTGGTTTTCTTTTTGATAAAATTAATAAGATTTACCACATAAAAACAATAAGGAATCTCTATGCAAAAATCTTCGCTTCTTTCTGCTGGGATACCCCTTAGCCTAAAAACGTTTCATAAAGAAAATCTTATTGATTCTATGAGGCAGTTTTTTCTCTGTGTATAAGAGACATGGCAATTTTACAAATAGAGGACATTGTACTTTTAGAGTTACAATGGCGATAGTTAAGTTTATATTAATGGCCATAAGACTTACGTTTTTTACTAGAAAAATTAATGAAACTCATTTTAAAGAGTTATCTTTGCGTTGGGTTGAGTGCGCATTCAGCGGCATGAATTACCTTAAAACAAAAATTAGAAATAAGTTTTCTTTAATTATTAATTAATTCACGTTTAAGAAAAGCATTCGTATTTTAGCATAAATGTCCTTACATTTTTGGGCTTATTTTTGGAAGTTTTTGTTTTGTTTTTCTTTTAAACTTATAAATATTTTTATAAATACAAATTAATTAATTAATTTCATAAAAAAATATATATATATATATTACTGTATGTATTTTAACAATAATAAAATATTGCAAAGTGATCAAAGAAGTAGAAAAAAGTTTAGCTTTATTTTCTGGCTTAAAATTTAATTTGGCTTAAGTAGATAGAATAAAAATAAGCAAATTAACTAACATGTCGATAATTAGTAAAAGAACAAACGACAATGCAAGACTGTTGTAAATTAGGGTTGGTAAAATCGAGCTTTCAGTACAAAAAAAGCTTTCACCAAATTGTAATGCGATGAAGCAAAACAATTAACATATTCCATTTGAAATAATGGAGGAGTCTATAAAGTAGAAATCTACATCAACTGACACCACACACACTGGACCAAACACACAGAACGCTGATTATGAAGGTGTAGTGGCCAGAGAACGACAAAAGTATCGGTTTAAGTACTTTTTGAGTCTTGGCCGTCAAACAACTACGAATGCGTGCCGCTAAAACACACACATTACTTTTAAACCGAATACGTATAACTATAAACATCCAACAACTATATACACATTTTTTAAATTACCCAGCACAAATGACAACAACTAAAATGTATAGACTGTGTGAATATAAAAATATTCTGAATATTAAACCGAATACATATGCGTAATACAGAGCTATTTTATTTATACACACTAGAGTTCGACAGATTAATCGGCTTCGGCTTCGGCCTTCGGCCAAAAATTGGTAATCGGCCAACATTCGGCCTACGGCAAAAATCGGCCGATTAGCCGAAGCCGAATATTTTTCATTCCAAGCTTGAAAAATAACATTATTTTTGGTCGTTGCTCGCCGACAGTTTCTATTGTGTTTAACGTTTTGAAAGGGTTGCTTTGAAATACAACCCTGTTGCTTTCTATTTTCTTTTACTTGGACGTTCTTGTGAGTGATCATATGAAAAAGCAATCTAGAAATTGCAAAATACTTTTCTTGTTATGTATCCAATAGATATTACAGCTATTTCAGTGATCTCAAAAAAGGAAACTTTTTTCTTAATTCATATAAAACAAGTATCATTTTTAAAATTTAAAACATTCGGCTTCGGCTTCGGTTTTGGCCGAAGTTTAGGATTTTAGCCGAAGTTCGGCTTCGGCTTCGGCTTCGGCCAAAAAAAACGCCTTCGGTCGATCTCTAATACACACACATAAAGCATGTTTTCAAACAGCCACACATGATTGTATACAATGGCGTATGATGAATAAATATTCCGAGTATGACTGTATTATTTTTTTTTTACCGAATAAATATAAATATTCTGTGTGTGAATATATTCAGAATGAAAGTATGAGAGAGAGTCAATTAGTTTAATACGCATGTGCCTTTTTATTTGTAGTTGTAGGATAGTTTATTTTTTTGCATAAACAAAGTGGAGATGCTCTTGTATGTTGGAATCGGTTTAAGTCATTTTCGTTTCAGAGCAAATATGTATGCGTACAAATTCTTTCTGCTACAATTAGGATTATGCGCAGTTGCTAAAATTAAGACTATTTACTTTGTATATTTTTCTTTTTTTTGAGTACTTATTGTCATTCTCTGGTAGTGGCCTTCGAAAACAGCTAGTTGTTCCGTTCTACTACGTTTTTGTAGGAATATTTATACTTAACTTTAGTATTATTTGTTCATTAATAGTCATTATATGTAATTTGTTTTACAATGCGATACGAACTTTAGCCTGATAAAATCTTTTTCTTTTTTTTTTGCATCTACATTATTGACATATGTATATATGTATATAGCTAAGCGCTATCACCAAATCTGCATTAAATGTGGGCCAAAAACAATGTGCATCCTCAACAATTTGTTGAAGATTCACTGATTTTCAAAGTCTTTGGACTCCCATAAAAATTTGGTCAGCAAAATCGTGAATAGGGTTTTATTATTCTTGGGTAGTGGAATCGGGCCTATAACGTCAAGTCCGTGTGATTTTTGCACTATTGCATAGTAGTATAAATAAGTAAACATCTGTTCTATTCACAACCTATTGTAGGAGTCGTAGTTCGTACAAACGTTGTTGTTAATTTCCATATAAACATTTGTTTATAAACAATAGCCCAATTCACAGTCTTGTGCGTAGTAGTATATTTATACTCACCACTTAACATTTCTTAGTGGTGAGTATCAATATACTATACTATTTTGCACATGCTACGATACAAGACCATTTGCACAAGACTGTGAATTGGGCTAATGTTTCTTTTGAAATTACCAATAATTTATATACAAACTACGACTCCTACAATAGGTTGTGAATTGAGCAATTGTATTTTTGAATCGTATTTTGATATGATTTGAGGAAAGTTTATTAAATTTATATTTAATGTTAATTTAGTATTTCCCGATCACTTTCATAATTATTGGAATATTTTAATGTTGCATTCATCATGAGTTTAGTTGTGACAAATTGAAAATATTTAATTGCTCATTTTACAATATATTTTAGGAGTTGTTGGTCGTACAATTTAATTTAATGTTAATTTCTATATAAACATTTGTTTATAAACAATGTTTAATTGAAATAAGCAACAGCTCATGTACGAACTATGATGACCCCCAGAATGATTTGTGAATTGAACAAATAATTTTAAGAATGTAAAATATATGAAAAAAACTGTTGGACTACGTGTTATAAGAAAATATATAAACTTATACAAAAAGAATTATATCAAAAGTATTTTTCATCATAATAATCATAATTTTCCGTATTCTCTTGAGGCTTGTTTGGAACTTCTTGATTTTCATCAGAATACATATATTCAGTTTCTGCTAAAAATGGAATGTCATCAGCAGATGTTGGTAATGTTGGATGATTACTAGTGGAAGTTGCAGTTGCAGTTTGTGGATTGGCATTAGAGCCTGTACTTGAAAGTATTGTTGCAAAAGGCCTTGAATGTTTGCCTTTTGTTTAAATTTAAAAAGAAAATTAAATCTTTTTTTTTTTTCTTCATTCATATATAACAAACTAGCGAACTTACAAATATCCAACTGCCGATTGAAATCACAAAATATGAATTTATCTACTTCTTCGTCTGTCATTAGACCATCGTATGCAGGAGGTCTTGCTTTGGTATCGAAAATTTCCACAATATCTTCCATGTATTTGTCATGTAGATACATTGGTGGCCTGCGTCGTACATAACGTTGATATACAACTGGAAACAGATTATAAAAATCACTATGATGACTGTCAGCTGATGCCCTTTTAGCCGGCTGTAGATAATTTATTCCAAAGAAAATACTTAGAGTTACTCTAACCAATAGTAAATTATATATAAACATTTTGGACGGCTGTTGAGAAATGAATGAAATGTTCTAGTTAAGAATATATTCTTTGTGTGGTACAAAACAATATAAACAAAAACAAACTTGATCATTTGTTTTTGCGATAATTTTAATTAAGATCATGAACTTTTGAATGGCGATCGTATATTATAATAATAATGATGATTTTTTTTCTTCTTTTTGCTTCAGATAATTTACTGTGCTGTATACTTTTGGATGAAATAAGAAAAACATTTTAAATTATATTTGCTCAATTCACTACCTATTGTGGGAGTCGTAGTTCGTACATGAGTTGTTGGTAATTTCAATAAAAACATTGTTTATAAACAAATGTTTACAAAGAAACTACCAACAACATGTATACGAACTACGACTCCTACAATAGGTTGTGAATAGTGCAAATGTTTGTTTTCTTTTGTTTTTTATAAAACCCAAAATTGTTGCCGGAATTTATTAATTAATTAAAAGTATATATTATAAGAGTATGTGTTTATTAAGAATTATCTTATATATATTTATAAATAAATTAATACTGTTGAACAGCACAAGAACACCTGTTATTATTTGACATTGAAAATTTTATATATAGAAAAATTTAACAAGTAATCGTTCATTCAACCCATTGTGATACGATGCAGCAAAATAATTCTGGTATTCTAATTGCACCAATAACTTTTTATATAAGTCTAAAGTTTGCAATAACTGCAAAACTTTTTTGTTCCCTGTCTAGAATTGCAATTTTTGTTGCAGCAATTCTTGAGTTTATTAGTGAGAGAGGTGAGGAGATTAAGGGAAGGATACCCAGTTTCCTATGCATTGCAATTCTCACAAACACACCCACACCTCTTATTATTAGACATTGAAAATTTTTTAAAAAAAATGTAACAAGAAATCGTTTATTAAACCCATTGTGATACGATGCAGCAAAATAACTCACGTTTTATAATTACACCATCAAATTTTTATATAAGTCTCAAGTTTGCAGTAACTGCAAAACTTTTTTGTTCCCTGTCGAGACTTGCAATTTTTGTTGCAGCAACTCTTGAGTTTATTGGTGAGAGAGATGAGAAGATTAAGGGAGGAATACCCAGTTTCCTATGCATTGCAATTCTCACAAACACACCCACACCTCTTATTATTTGACATTGAAAATTTTATAAAAAAATTTTTATCAAGAAATCGTTTATTCAACCCATTGTGTAATTCTCGTATTCTAATTGCACCAACAACTTTTTATATATGTAAGTCTAAAGTTTGCAATAACTGAAAACCTTTTTTGTTCCCTGTCCAGTTTGCAATTTTTGTTTCTTGAATTTTTTGGTGAGAGAGATGAGAAGATTATGGGAGGAATACCCAGTTTCCTATGCATTGCAGTTCTCACAAACACACCCACACCTCTTATTATTAGACATTGAAAATCTTGAAAAAAAAATTTTAACAAGAAATCGTTCATTTAACTCATTGTGATAAGATGCAGCAAAATAACTCTCGTATTCTAATTGCACCAACAACTCTTTATAAAAGTATAAAGTTTGCAATAACTGTCCAGTTTGCAATTTTTGTTTCTTGAGTTTTTTTTTGGCGAGAGAAATGAGAAGATTTAGGTAGGGATACACAAATTCCTGTGACCTACAATTTTCTTTTGTTTTAAAACTTTCACTTGTTAATTTAAAGTTGGTGCGGGTGAATTTGTCGTTTTGCAAAGACTATAATTTTATTATTGTTAAGTAGAATTTTTAAAAATTGTAGCAATACAAATTTTAAGTCTGAACGGGCAGTACTGTGCTTGTCATTTTAAGTAGCAAAGAAAAAAAAAGTTAATAAAACTATTTTGATTAAATATTTATTTATTTACATTATTTTATATTTAATTATATAATTTTCTTTTCACAACCAAGTCTTTAAGTTAAATTCACACAGTTTCGTACAATAGCAACAGCTTCATCTTACTTTTCCACTCTCATGAACATCGGTGGAACAATTTAAATCTGTGCCAAAAGAAGAAAAATAAAATTATATATTAATATTTGGAATATATTTTTAATGTCAAAAAATGTTTTTTTTAAATTCAAGGTCTATTCAGCGATGTCGAAAGTATAGTACATTCGTTTTATAATTTATATTAAAAACAACAATAAATTAAGAATATATTTCTTTGTTTTCAATTCAAATTATAAGACTAGCGTGTATACCTTCAATATCGTTAAACGAACACTAACGGCCTGGCCCACGATGTCACTAGACATCGTGCGATCGACAACTTGTATTGCAAACAACAATAACTTTAGAAAATTTGTTAATGTTTGCAATACAAGTTATCGATCGAACGATTTCTCGTGACATCGTGGGCCAGGCCGTAAATTGCTTAAGACAGCTTTTCACACACAAAGTTTATTTTGCAAAGTTTTGAGTTTGTTCTCTTATTCTTTCTCTCTTGTAAGATCAGGCTTTTGCAAAGTAGACTTTGCGCTGGGTGGAAACGCCGTCTTGGGTAATTCAGTGTTCGTTTCACTATGTCGACAGAACTTTTTTGCTGAATTCACAACCTATTGTAGGATTTGTAGTTCGTACAAACGTTGTTGGTAATTTCTAAAACATTTGCTTATAAACTATCAGCCTTATTTTTAAAACTTATTAAGGCTTTATAAAGGATTTTTAAAACAAATTTTCATACAAAATGTTTATTAAAAAGCCTTTATAAAGCCTTAATAATTTTTATAAATAAGGTTATATGTTTTTATTGAAATTATCCACAACTCATGTACGAACTTGAGGCCCTATGCTCCTTATAGGAACTAAAGGATCTAATAAATATATATGTATGTATGAACTACGACTCCCATAATAGGTTGTGAATTGAGCAATTCTATCTACAATATGAATAAAAACTACAAACAGATTTTTATATTTTATTATTACATACATATGTATTTTGAAAAAATATCGTGTCACCATAGGCTGTTTTATTTATTTCAAAATTTATTTTTGATTTATTTCCTGCTCGTCAAATAAATTTTAAAATAACAATAATTTTTTTGTTCATGTTGTCTTAATTTATGGAATTTTGCACATCGAATTTTTGAGCTTTCATAGATTTTGCATAATTTATCAAAATATCTACACACGTCCATTAATACATACACATAAATGTATACACATATCGTTAGCTTAATAAAGAAAGGCCCTAACTTATATTTTTTTTTGAGAACGATTTTTTTGTATATTTCGATAGAGGAACATCTAATATATCGAAAAATACAAAAATCTCGATTTCAAAAAAATTATGAGTTAGGGCCTTTCTATATTAAGATAACGATATGTTCACTTATTCCTAAGGGTCCCAACATTCTTGAAATATTTAAGAAACGGAATTTCTATTTTGCTTTTGGAAAACTTCCAAAAAGTAAACAGAAAAATACAACAACAAAAAACAAAAGAATCAAAGCTAATTTTTTATGTGTAAAAAATGACATACATAAAATATTAAAGACTGATTTTGAAACGCGTATAAGTGTATGTATGTATATATATATGTATGTATGTATGTGTGTTTGTGTAAGTAATAACATTTTTTATCTTAACAAAAATGTTGACGCATACATACATATGTATGTATGTGTATACATGTGTGTGAGTGCTCCATTATTGGAACAAGTTGCTGCCGCTTATCTTGTTCCAGTTACGATTATCGATTTCAGCTGCAACTTCGACATTTTTATTTTGGATCAGTGTTGCGCAAATAGAGAAATGATAAATAAGACGACTGTACAATATTTTTTTTTTTTGGTATTTGCTATAAATTTATTTAATGATTTTTCGGCAAAGTACTCGTATGTAAAAAACGAAAAGAAAATAATTTTTTTGTATATAAAGTTTGTTGTGTGATAGCTATAATATTCTCTTTCGCATTCTTTTATAAATATTAACTAATTCTAAGACATTGAAAAATATTGCAAGAGAAGAGTACCTTCTGATCAAAGAATGACAATGAGTACTCAAAAAAAATATACATAAGTAAATATTCCTGACTTGTAGCAAATGCACATAATCCTAATTGTAGCGTAAACAATTTGTGCGCTGGCATATTTTCTCTCTAGCAACTATACCTGGGGCCAAATTACGGCACTCGTAATCGAACGAAATTACGAAATATTTCAATAGAGTTTATATGGAAATATTTTAAAATTTCGAATCGCATCGAATGCCATAATTTGCCCCCTGTAGTCGATTCCAACAAGCAACAGCGTCTTTACTTCGTTTATGCAAGAAACTAAAATTCGCTGCAACTAATAATAAAAAGACACATGCATATCAAACCAAATGTTTCTCTCTCATGCTTTCAGTGTGAGTATATTTATACACAGGCTATGAATGTTTAATCAGTCAAAAACAAAAACACAGGGATACTCGGGATATTTATTAATGCATCGCCACCGTAAACATACATTTGTGTATTTGTGGAATTGCAAATGTGTGGGTGTATATCTGGCTGTTTGCTTTATGTATGTGTAAATAATATAACCCTGTATATGCACATGTGTAGCCGATTAATAGTCAGAGTATTTTTATACTCACGCATATGAGTGCAGCTCATACAATCTAGGTGAAAACCGATCGGGTAGCGAATTTTATGACATGAGTCAGAATATACGTAAACCCCTTTGCTTGCCGAATCATAATACAGTCTTTCAGACTGGCATTAAATATATAAAGAACATTGACAACGAGCTAACACTACGTATTTTAATGGATCGTAGAAAAGCAATCGAAGCCTTTAGATCAATCTCGAAACGTCCCTGAAAGCAAAACTGAGATCGGGACATCGGGATATGGATTCAAATAAGCTTGCAAGGATGGTTTCATTATTGAGCAATATCACACTAGAAAATGCCAAAACTTTTTAAGAATTCAAACATGAACAGAAACAATGGGCTATAGAACAAAACATCAGAGATTGGCAGAACTTCACAATTAAAAGGGTGTCCGAAATTCTCTGGGGATACCCAAATAGTAAAAAGGCCAAAACTTTGGAATTTACTTAGCATAATAACAAGACATTTAGTACTAAAAAATCACCTGGCTCGAATGGGTGTCTAGACGAAACAACATGTAGAGCTTACCAAGAAGATAAAGAAACTCTCATTTATTTAAATTAGAATACTAATCTTCCATATGGAAAATATACCAATAGTGCGATTCACTAACTTTAACCATAATCACATCGTTTAAATAATTATAACGAAAATTTATCAAATTTGCTATTCAGCAACATTTTTAACGATATTCGCTGTAGGTTAATGGAAGCTGTGTGTGTTAATTTTGTCGACAAAAATCAACAAAAAATATCAGCTGCGTACTATCGTTAAGAAAAAGTTACAGAGTCGCACAATCGTTATTGCAAACGACAAAATGTATAGACAAAATTTACATTTGTCGGATCGTTAAAAGTTACTGAATTGCACCACAGATATGGGATATCCTAGAGATTCAGACTGAAAAAAAACCTTAAAAAAATATATTGAAACGAGTAGGTTCCTTGCCTGGCTAGGTTAGAAAGGGACCCAGTTGGGTCCATTATGATTAACCTGACTTAGTTTGAAAGGTTTTTATGGTTATTTATGGCATACTTTCCCCTTTCTCCATAAGGGGTCACAACATGCTATAAAAGCATAATTGTAATCCGAAACGGATTAGGCCAATATTGATTTCTACTCTTACTACCTCACCTGACCTACCATCAGAGTAGCCTCCATTGCCAATAAAATGTCCACTAAAGATAGGTCCGAGTATTTAATCCCCCTTTTTGACATCAGAGGCATCGCAACACTGCTTAAAATCTTGCAAAAGGTAGAAATTTTAAAAAATCACTATTCCTTTCCAAAAGGAGGTACCAACTAGTAGTAGTAGTGAGTATTACTTCTCCTAAAAAAAATTAACAATACTCTGGATTGAGCACATCCGTTGATGCAAATCCTCAATTTACAAATATTGCAAGAATATTTTATGTCTTCAGCCCTTAACAGACTATTAAAATGCTTCTGATTCGATTGAATATCTTAAGTCTCCTCCTTTGCATCTCTCTCTCTCTCTCACTCTGCCTTTATTCTAAATTTTTGTTTAAGCATCTGGCAAAAACAAGTAATAAATCAAGTTTATTTATTCTAATAATGCGTGTGTATACATGTTTTTATTTCTCACCTGTTGCTTCATTTCCTCTTTGTGGATATTTGGGCAAATGTCTTGTACTAACATTGTCCATTATTGGTTTTTGGTCCATCGTTTCTGCTTCATCCTCTTCTGACGTTGATAATTGTTTATTAGATAAATAATTTCCATCTGCTAAATGTCGACGTATTGCTTCCTGTTTGCTATAACAGCCTTTATGAGTGGGAGTGGGTGTTGGACTTTTATCTGCTGAAGGATTTTGTGTGGAGGATGAAGAAGAAAGTGCAAATTTGCGCATGCTTTGAAGCGATTCTGTTGAGCGGTGTCTTAGCAGTCGTCTTCTTCTCTTAGGATGTAGAAGAAAACTATCTTCTTTGACCACCAAAGTGCCTGCATTGCAGCTACGTAAGAAGTAACGAGGACTATGTTGCACTGTGGTTTCTTCTGCATTTTCGGGCGAAGAAAAGCGTCCTTTTTGAAAGCTAAATCTTTCGAGTATGGAACCCGAATTGGCTGATGATCTACCTGAACTCTGTGAGCGGCGGTATTTACGTTTCTCTCGGGGTCCCGAGGAAGAAGAAGTAGTGGGCGTGGTTGTTGAAGGTGGCGTGGGTATAAATTCGGGTGTGTGTGATTCATAGAAGGTACAATCGGCATTGTTTTCAACATTAAAACGTACACCTCTCAGAGAGGATGATCGTCTGGAGAGACCTTGATCCGGCAAATCAGCGGTGTCAAATTCAATGGCCTTGCGACTATGATGCTGACCTAAAGCTTTCATTGATGTTCGTTCGGGAGATGGAGTGGCTTCTTGTATGTGCAAGCCATTCAAATCATTAGCCAAGGCCTTATGTATGGAATGCGTTAGATTTGTGGTGGATGAGCGTTGGCGATATTCCGGTTGCTGTTTGTGCGATTGATGGTAACGTTTTTGCGTTTTGTCACCCTTTGCTTTTTCATAATCTTCTTGTGCATACACTGCTTCTTTGTCCCCTAGCGCATCTACCAGCAAGTGACCTTTGTGATTGTACAATAAAATACGTGGTAAAGCTATGTTGGTGCATGATTTTGAAGTAGAAAGCTCCCATTTCCAATGTTTGGGCTTTCGTAATTTCAAACTTAATATATTGTCAAATGCATCATCCTGTTCATTATCGTCACATTTATCATCTTCTTTTTCTGTTCGCTTATTAAAATTATTATAATTGGCGTTGCAGGCTGCATCCTCATGATATACTGTAGCACTTTTATTACGATGACTACGGGCAATGTGATCATTTACATGTTGTTTTGAACTTGACGATTCTGAGGTTGATGTCGCTGTTGTTTCTGATGCTGACGTTGGTGGTGTGTTTTGATGGTTATGCGAACGGTGGCGACGACGACCGTGCACATCCATAAACAAACCTGACATTGTTGAAACTAATGTGCAGATCACATAAGGAAACACTTGTGCGATTATATTTTCATTATTCACCCACCTTCTATTTGATTTTTAGATGCCTTTGCTTTCTTTCTTAAACAAAATTTCTCTTCTTGATTTTTTTTAAATATTTAAAAATAATAAGATGAAATTATGATTCAGTTTTGATAAGATATTTTAATTATTTACACCATTTGCAATTGCATTTGTATTATAGGTTACTCCAAAAAAAATTCTTCAGTATTATAATATATTTTAGGAAACTTTTAAAATACATTTTTTTTTTGCATCCCCATGGTTTGTTCTACCGACTTTCGGTATAAAAACTACTCTAGTCTTCCTACATCTAGTTGGAATAAAGCTTGGATATAGACTCAGTTTGTATAATTTAGAGAGACAAGGAATAATAGTGTATCTTGCAATCTGTAACATCTTTGATATATAGCCGTCATACCCTGGAGATTTATATACGTAGGGTGTCTATTCTGTACGTAGAAACGAAAGAAGCAACTTTCAAACTTCGCTCCGAATTACAGAGAATATTCCCTGATCAGCTGTCTTTTTTGGAACCTCAACAAACTAGTAATTTCATTTACACTACGCAGGAATTTTGACAATATTTGTGCTAATTTTGACATTACTGATACTAAATTGTTTAACCTCCTTCATACTTAAACTGATGGAGAAAATTATTGACAACCATATCCGGTCAACTACCTTGTGTAGGGAGCCGTTACATCCGCGGCAGCATACATACAGGGCGGGTCCTTCAACGAACACTGCGAACACAATACGTAGCTGTCTAGACGCTAAAGAAGTCACGGTCTGTGCATTTCTGGATGTTGAAACACCATTTAGAGGTGACTGTTGACAGGGGAACAAAGGCACTGATGGTTTGTAGATCTGTTGCAGGAAGAACATGGGCTGCACATCCAAAATCTTGAGATGGATATACACTATGATAGTGAGGCCTATAATCACTTATGGTGCTGTTGCCTGGTCGGACAGGGTCAGGATGGCTACGACCTGAAATCGGTTAAAGAAGTTATAGAGGCTAGCATGCCTTGTATAACAGAGGCTATGAGGATGGTGGCTATGGAAGTCCTCATTGAACTCACAGCTCTGACGAAAAGCACAGACAGGGACTCTCTAATAAGCCAATTGCAGCAATCATTCCTGGCGAGACGATTTCCCCTACTTGCGCAACCCTCTGACATGACGAATAAAGTGTAAAACTTCGACAAGAGGTTTGAAACTGTTCTGGCCAATAGAAGAAAATGAGGGGAAATATAACCCCGGTATTGCTTTGAATGTGGCACCATCAGGTGGTACACTGATGGTTCCAGAACGCCGGCAGGTTCTGGTGTGGGAGTTGTAGGACCAAGGACTAACTACCATGAGTCGTTGGGAAAATCTCCTACCATTTTTCAATCGGAAGTTTATGCCACAGAGAGATGTGCACAATACAATCTTGATAGGGGCTACCGAAGAAAAGAAAGAAATAGCAATTTTCCCGGATAGTCAGGCTGCCATCAAAGCGCTCAGCTCATATGAGTTTACGTCTAAGTTAGCGTGGGAATGCCGCATTTAGCTAAATCAGCTAACCAGCATGAATAAGGTCACACTCTGCTGGGTTCCTGGACACGACGGGGTGTTAGGAAATGAAAATGCAGACAAAATGGCCAGAAGGGGGGCAAGTACACCCATGGTCGGACCAGAACCGTTTTGTGCACTCGGATTGGACAAACTTTGGGAAGATATATAGACGGAGATCGAGAGTAATAGGGAACATTTCTGGCTCAATTTCCCAGGATTGAGGCATGCAAAGCTAATGATGGGAACGTAGAACCAAAATTGTTTCATAGCTTTCATTTCACTGAGTAAAAACCATCTAAGAATGCTCACAGGCTTCCTCAGAGGCCACTGCAGACTGAGAAAATACTTCAACAGACTTGGCATGGAGAGTAACAGCCTGTGCAGATTCTGTGATTACAAGTATGAAACTCCAGAGCATATTCTGAAGGACTGTGAAGCGTTATGCCACAGAAGATATAGCCAATTGAGCAAGCACCTATTGGAGCATTGGGAACTGCCAACTCTGTTCCCACTGGCAATCTTGAGATTCATCAGGAGAGTAGGTTTAGATGAGGTGCTCCAGCACCTGGCAGGGAATACAATAGATTTTATTTTTGTCGCAGTGTCCTGTGCTTCCCGTTTGACTTAATTCATTCATTCATACTAAATTTGACATTTCCTATTTCTTTATTGTTTACATGCAGTAATAATTATAAAAATACAAACAATCACCCTTATTCTAATTGTCGACATCGACGTCACTTTAACACAATACCAAAAAATTGGGGATTGTTTACTCGCTCTCGAGAACAATTTTGTGCTAATCGCAATCTATTTCCGTTCGCTAAGGTCTAGAAAATAGAATAAACCTGCCAACAGGAGTCAGTTGTTTTCGCCAACGGATACACAAGCCTTAATTTTTTGATGTTGTGTTAAAGTGACGTCGATGTCGACAATTAGAATAAGGGTGAATGTTTTTTAACGAAATCGTGCGCTGCAGCCGACTTTGAGCCGATGCCCGTAATTTTTAATTTAGCTGCCGCCATCAAAAAATTTAGAACGATGGGAAGCTCTGTAAGTGAAATGTATTATTATATTTTTTAAGGCATCTATCTGTTTGATTCTTGTTACTTCGCTTGCAAGAGGAAAAAAAAGAAATTAATAGGGTTTAAAGTATTCACGTACATGATATTCTTCGGTCTTTTCTCGAAAGTTTGCTACTGTCGTACGTATAAACAATTTGTGCTAGAAATATTTCGTAGTGCAAATACAAATGCAAGTTTAAAAAATTAAATGAAAAATTTGCTGCTAAAAAACTTTCATCCCGTAAACGGGGACTTATTATTTAGAGAGAGAGAGAGTAAATCAAAGGCAATTGGAAATGGTGTACTTAGGTATTCATTTATTGTCCACCTGTTGTTTGAAAATCTTATGAACATTAGCGACCAAAGTGATTTTGATTCATATGTAAATTCCGTAAATATGTATAATTTTTAATGTCAAATTTTATATCAAAACAAATAAAATTATATGAAACGGAAATAAGGCGACATAAAATTGATATTATATATCGAGGATTACAGACGAGTATGTACGATATTGCAGGTACATATGTATGTAGATGGGCAGAAATATACATAAATACGCATGTACATATGTACATATATTTCATATACATACTTTCAATTATAATTGAAATGGTCGTTTTGTTTATGAAGATCAGCATTTAGCCGCTGGCTAGAGGCCAAATCAGCAACGAAAAATAATTTTCTTTTATTTTTCAAAAAAAAAAAAAATAATAATTATTATTATTATTTAGTTTATTTTTATGTAATATTTTATTTTTTTGTTCTTTGAAATATTTATAGAATCAAAATATATAATGTTTGCGAGTGGGTGGGGGGTTGGGGTTGGGGGCGGTGAAGTACATACAACATTTGCATTTACGAGTGGTAACAATGCAACATTTTCATTCACTTAAAAACACTTTATTTTATGGGCAATGTGCAGCTGAAGCACACACAGATACACATATACACACACACTTGCCTCTTTTATCATTTCACACTTTAAGTTTATCGCGTTTTATTGGCACTAGATCTTTTAAGTGTTATTTTCTTATTTTTTTTATTACTTTTCCAAAATAAAGCCAAATTAGCACATCAAATAAAAATAATTCTAATTTCACTTTCTCTAATCATATGTAAGTATTTGGTTTTTGTTTGTTTATTATGCCTGCTGTTCCAAAAATCTTTACAATGTTTATTTTTATTTATATTGAGTGTGATTTGACTTTTTTTTATTTTAAAAATATATTTTTGTTTGTGTTCTTGTTGTTGTTTATTTTTATAATCTGCAACATGTGTGTGTGACATTTATAAACAATTTAAGTTATTTTTAATTTTTATATTTTGTTTGTTTCGTTTTTCTTCTAATGCTGTAGGCTTTCCTGTGAATGCTTTTATTTTCTAAAAAATATTTCTAAGTTAAATTTTAGTTTTTTTTTATCCGAAAATTAATCGTGCGACCGTTCTCAGCCATTTTGCCCAACTGTTGTGAAAAATTTTTGTATCTGAAAGCAGCAGAAGTTTCATCAGCACATATGTTCAGATGTGTTCTTTTTTTTTACTAATTTTTCTCTGAGTCTGAGAAATTTAAACATCTTGTATTCATTTGTTTTTGGTTTTATTATCATCAGTATAAGTGTATACATATATTTAACATTTATTAAAAATAAATTTAAAAAAAAAAATCAAGGAAAGCAAAATACACAAATTAAATAATTTTACGCTCCCACTGTCATAAAATTCTTGCACTTTCGCACTCATCACATATTGTGGTCAGGGAACTGATTCGTTATATGAAAACAATATTTCATCAAAATAGGTGAGTTGAAAATTTTTTTAATTTTTGAAATGCTTAGAGAATGGCTGCCAAAAAGTACATGGACAGATAAATGGGTCATAATGATTGCCTTGAATCATAATATTTCATCTTTTCACATTGTTTAAAGTTTATAGTTAAAAGATACTTAAGGCATTTTTTTAAACAACTTATCAATTTATATTTGTACGCTACATTCAGCATTGGTCGAAAGAAGTGAATTAAAAAAATTACAATCGTATTTATCACTAAAGGAATAAAATTCCCGCCATTTCAGTAATAAAAAATATAATACATTAAAAGATTTTTTTAAATTTTATTATTATTTTCTACTTTTTAGGCTTGTTTATGTGAAGTAAATTTTATATTTGATTTAAAATTCTTTGATGACGTCATAGCAGATTCAGGATTACCGCTTTTTTAGTTTTGGAAAATACTTTTAATTTTTTTACGTGTTTTTATTTTTCACCATACATACTTTTAGTTTTAGCAATTTTTTTTTTTAGTTTTGACGCTTTTTTTCAGTTTTTGGCGATTTTTTTTACAGTAAATTTTTTTATTTTTTAGCAATTTTTTTAGTTTGCCGATTTTTTTAGTTATGGCGATTTTTTTGGTTTCTGGCGATTATTTTAGTATCACTGCATTTTTTAGTTTTAGCGTTTTTTTCGCTTTGGCGATTTTGTTTTTCATTTCTTGGCGTTTTATTTTTCGACTTTTTACCATATATATTTTTATTTCTAGCAATTTTTTAATTTTGGAGTTTTTTTCAGTTTTTAATGATTTTTTTTATATATTTTTTCAACAATTTTTTTTAGTTTTGGCAATTTTTTTACTTTTGACGCTTTTTTCAGTTTTGGCGATTTTTTTACTTTTGACGTTTTTTTTCGTTTTTGGCAATTTTCTTAGTATTATTACTTTTTTCTTTACCCCTTATTTGGTTTGTCAATTTTTTTAGTGTTTATGCGTTTTTTTTTATTTTGTACCATCATAATTTTTAGTTTTAGCGCTTTTCTTAGCTTTGGCGCTTTTGCGTTTAAGTATTTTTTTAAGTTTTTGGCGATTTTTCGTTTGTTTTATTTTTTACCATACATATTTTTAGTTTAAGCAATAATTTTTGTTATAGCGATTTTTTCGTTTTGGGGTTTTTTTTTTGATTTTGTCGATTTTTTATTACCGCTTTTTTTTGTTTTATCGTTTTTTTTCATGTTAGCGATTTGTTCCGTTTTTGGCGTTTTTTCTTTGTTTTTTACCATACACATTATTAGTTCTAGCAATTGTTTTGTTTTGGCGATTTCTTCCTTTTTGACGATTTTTTTCGCCAAATTATCCTTTTTTTGTTTGACCCTTTTTTCGTTTTGGCGATTTTTAATGCTTTTCGGGCGGTTTTTTTTTATTTTGTACCATAAATATTTTTAATTTTAGCAGTTTTCTTAATTTTGGCCCTTTTTTTGTTTAATAAATTTTTCTTTCAGTTTTTTTTTTGCCAATTTTTCGTTTGTTTAATTTTTTACCATACATACTTTTAGTTTTGCCAATTCTTTTGTTTAGGCAATTTCTTTGGTTCTTGGCGTTTTTTTTTTGTTTGTTTTTGGTGGTTTTCTTAGCATTGCGCCTTTTAGTTTAGCGGTATTTTGGCGATTTTTTCAGTTTTAGGCGTTTTTTGGTTTTATTTTCTGTTTTAGCAGTTTTTTTAGTTTTCGCGTTTTTTTTTTGGTTTAGACGATTTTTTTTTTTTTTTGGTTTTCATATATTTTTCAGTTTTGGGCTATTTTTAGCTTTATCATACATATTTTTAGTTTTACTAACTTTTTTAGTTGTGGCGATTTTTTGGCTTTTGGCGATTTATTTAGTTTTTGGCGATCTTTTTAGCTTTTTGGTGATCTATGGTAACTTCTTGCACTGAATTGGTTTATTTCGTTTTTGGTGATTTTTTCATTTGAAAATTTTTTTTAAGTTTACAAATTTTTTGATTTATTTTTATTTTTGAAAATGTCAAAACTTTGCCTCTTTTAACGTTTCCAAGATAAAATAGTTTGTCAAAATTACATAGCCAAAGTTACGTTAACTGATAGAATACCCTTTACTTTTAAAATTTTTTTTTACATTTAGTCTTAATGCATAAAAGTACACTAATTTTAAAAATTCTAAGTGTCTATATACAACTGTCTGTATATTACATTAGTTAGTAGATATTTCAATATTTTACGTTGCTCGCTTTGGAATACCCTTTAATTTTTAATTGTCATGTGTATGTTGCTGTAAGTTTTACATATGCTGTGAAAATTTCAGGTACGTAGCTCTTACGGTTCTCGTGAAAGCAGCCTGCGACCGACAGTCTGACAGACAGACGGACAACGTTCCAAAAACAATAGGGTGCCTTTTCACCTATGGTGTAACAGCATTGAAAGGAAGTTAATAAAAGCATATTAAAATAAGTCGCAGTTTAAAATGTGCGCTAGGGCGAATTCGAGTTTCGACTAATTTCCAGCACTTTAATCAAATTTAAAGATTTATAAAAGAATTTTATGGTTAAAGTTGTTTAGAAAGATTTTCAATGTTATGTCCCCGCTTAGGGCTGTTATATTTGCCCCTTTTTTGAAATAGATAAAAAAGTTGCTTAAAAAATTTCCTTCGGGCATTTCATTTTTTTCAAGCGCTGAGTAATTTCTATATATGTATCTAAAAAAGCAAGGGTTTCATACTGACGCACCTTAACAATATAATTGAGGTATGGCCCTTCAAAACTCCTCTCAAAAAGAATTCAGTTATATGCTTTCAAAACTTCAGTACACGTGCTCTTATATCTGTGTCTGGTCTCCTCTGCCAGAATCCTTCGTGACAACCTTGATATTATTTTTTTTAGATGTAACTGTTACTGTTGTTAATTTTGGAAATTTATTCGCAATTGGCACATGTTTCTTGTTCCGTTTATTTGGGAAATATTTATTTTTTTGCCATCAAATTTTCGGCCCCTGCTGTCATAAAAGTGCAAATTTTCGCTCTGAATTGTTTTTTGCTGCACTCATTTCTCATTGAAAAGAAAACAAATATTAAGCTTTTGTTTATGTGTTAAAAATTAAACAAAAATTCTTTATTTATCCTTAAACTTTATGGTAAATTGCTAATTAATTAATATTTATATAAAAATAAACCAAACAGTTGTCTATAAAAATATACTTTTATATATTATAAGTTTGTTTTGCAAACTCTTTGCTTACCTTTTCATTTACAATTAAAAATATATAAATTTTTTTTTATTAAGTAACAAATTTTATGATTTCTCGCCCCTATACAGGGTGTTTTTTTATTGGCTTACAAAAACTTTAAATTAAAAAAAATGAGAGAAAGAAATTTTTATAAATTGGAAATATTTTTGTAGAGCAATTAAGTTTACTATGCGCTCATTTCTGGGTTAAAATTTTTAGAAAATGCTCAAGAACCCCATACAGGCAAGATTAGGGCATCAAAATGTTCTTCTTAAGATTTTACATAAAAAAATATAAATTATAAAATGCCTAAAATACCAAAGTTTCATCATTTCCTGCGGCGATTCACCAAAACAATATACAAAGTGGGGCGAAGAACTCCAACTCTTTCTTTTTTACAGTTTTCGTTTTTGTAGCTCCTCTAGCAAAATTATTTCTTAGAATTTTGTTTAATCTACAGTATTATTTAAATATTCGCTACTAACAATAACTTTCTTACTTTCTTTTCAGGTAAGTTAATCTGTATTCTAATTTTTACATAATTCAGGTAAAGTAATATTTTTTATAACATATATAATTAAATTTAAAAACTCTGGAGTCACTAACTAAAGGTAGTAAATTCAACCATTTTGTCCGTATAATATTTTTTTCAGACAAAATTTTTTTACTCAAAGTCTTTTGCAGCAGGATTCTTTCATTTTGGAAATTCTATACCAAAAATTAAGGCATATCGAGCCATAACCGCCAAAAAAAGCTTAATCGATATAATTTTCGAACTGATTTTTTTTTCATCAAAATCGATTATTTGCGATCGTAAATCATCGATTTCGTAAAAAAACATGTCCAAAAAATATGCAGGTTAAACTGTTTTAGCTGTTATGGCTCAATATGAAATAGAAAGGGTATAAGTTTTACTTTTCATATCTGAAGAAAGCTTTAGAGCAATTAGATCTTTAAATTCCATTTGTATTTTATTCTACAGTTTTATTTTTTTGTTATTTAATACTTTATCAAAAAAAATGTAAATTTTTTTTCAGCAATAACATTTTTTGTTTGGCCACTCAGTTCAAGTTTGACTGAAAAAAATTACAAAAGGTGTGGCAACTCAGTTCAAATTTGTACGATCAAACTATAAAATAAGACGGCACAACTGTCAGCTTGAATTAGTTTTAGACAACTTTTCCACCCGTAAAGTTTGCCTTACAAAGTCCCGATTTTGTAGGAGGGAAAGGAAAAGAGAATTGCAGCTCTTTTACCTTTTCTCCAAGAAACTTAAGCCCTTGCAAAGTAGACTTTGTCTCTGGAAAAGCCGCCTAAAACCAATGCAATCTTTGAGTTGTCCGAACAAAATCAATTCTCTCTCTCTCTCTCTCGCACTCTTAAATAGAAGTCAAACAACATATAAAGAAAATTTGAGAGAATTTACCTTCAGCCAGTGTTACCAAATCTTTTTTTATAAACTTCTTATTTTTGAGAAAAAAAAAATTATAAAACATTTTTTCTACAAAAGTGCCAAAATTTAAAAATAAAACACTAAAATTACACAATCTACATATGATAATTGCTAAAAAACAAACAACAATGGCAAGCTTGTTGCAAATTAGAGATGGTAAAATTAAGCTATCATTACAAAAAATGTTTCAGCTAATTGCAAAATGATGAATCAAAACAATTCTCATTTTCTATGATGATGCAATGAAAAAATTTGCATCAACTGGCACGCAGACAGTGCATCAAACACAACAATGCTGATGTTGCTGATGGTGTTGTTCCGTTCTAATAGTGTTTGTCCGAATATTTAGAATTAACTTTGGTGCCATTCGGTCCTTGAAAATTAGCACAATTTAATTCGAACAATAATAATTAAAAGGAAACTATATTCGTTTCACGTTTTCCATCCTTTCGGTACAACAAGGTCTCTTCACTTAAGCTCAGTACTTTCAATTCTTATAGAACGAAATATTTCCTTCAGCTAAAGTATACTTAAACTAACCTTGCCTTCTGGAGAAAATCACATTAATTTATAAAATAATATTTCATTGTATAATAATAATGTAATAATAATTGAAAATATTGAACGTAATACCGGCTAAAAATCTATTCCCGATTAAAATGCATTCTAGTTCAATTAAATTTTAATATGTATCACTAATCAAATATAAAATTTTTATTAAGAAATCTAAATATGTCATAAAGCTTATAATGTCTTCTGCAATGTCAATGTATAAAAACAGCATATCTGTACTTAAGTTTTATTGCATTTACTCCCTAAACACTATAAAACATTGTTACAGTAATAAAGCAGTGTGAAAATATAAGATCATTTCACTGCATAACAACATCACAATTATATTAATTTATGTTTTTGCAAAAGAAAACTTGAAAAACTTTGTTTTTTTAGCCAACAAATTTAATGCCTCTTGCAAAAAAGAGAAGACTAGAGAAATGTTAACGCTGCCTTAAGCTCAACAAAAAGCAACTATCAGCTGTTGAGGTGGATTTTAGCAATGTGTCCGAAAAAAAATTTTGCCTGCACAAAATTTATTTTATGTGTAGTTTGACGTCTCTGATCTTGAGAGAGAGAGAGAGAAAAAAAAATTATTGGAATTTAATTTGTTTAATTTTATAGGTTAAATTTGTTCACACAAAATTATATTGGGTTGGCCCACCGTATACCAAATTTGCATAGTCATATTGTCTTTGTGAAATTAAATTGAGAGTGATATTCCTTTTGAAAAATAATTAATAAAAATATGAAATACATAATATCGATAGAAGAAATGAAACAACATTTTTTTTTTACCTTGTCTGCGGAAAACACCCTGGGTCTGTGGCGGGAATCGAACCCACGACCTCTGGACTGAGAGGCTAGTATCGCTACCACTCAGCCACAGGGGCACCCACCCAAATAGAAAAAAAAACTATGCTGTCCTACGAGTAACACCTTGTAAAACTAATAGATTTTGTCTACATAAGGCAGCATTGATTTTTCGGAAACATTTTTCGCAATGAGTAAAAAAACTTGTTCTGACAACAATTTTGTTCGAACAACATTGGTTAATTTACCTTTAAGCTGGATTCAACGATTGTTTCCAAAAACTAAGTTTTTGTCCGTAATTTTTTTTTTTTCATATGTAGTGCTTGGGAGAGAAAGAAAAGAAGAGAACTTATTTTCTTCGAAATATTTTCAGCTTGAATTGGTTTAATTTTAGTTTTTTTCCGTGAGCAAATTGTACTGTGCTGCCAGCTATTTTGTTTTCATTTTTTGCCAAAGTATCATTGAACTGCCACATAATTGGCCAAATTACGAGTGTCGTATTTGGACTACGACTACGACGATTTTGTACTAGATTAAACAAAAACTCTTGCAATGTTCTTCAGTCCAGTTCAAAATCGTCGTAGTCGAAGTCGTCATACGACTCTCATAATATTACATATATAATAAAATATTACATGTATAATAAAAGCACAGAATATAGTTACAAATAGTAAAAGTCTTACAATAATTGTTTTGGCGCAATTTGTACAAAATAATAATTAAACAAATTAAAGGAAACAATTACATGTGTATATGCAATAAATTTTTAAAATGTATAATTTATTAAGCTCTAAAAATATGTGTGTGATACCAAGGAAGCAGCAAATTGTAAAAATTTTTCGTAGTGATGCCACCTTGTAAAAAATTAATACGGGTATTTTGTGCAAATATTTCATACGGTAGCCTGGACAAATTGTTTGAAATAGGGCAATCGTGCTGCAAAAAAACTCCTAATAAAAATTTTGCTCGGAAACATTAGGTGAATCCAAAGCATCGCTACCAACTCAAAGTTGTGAGCCTAAAAAAAGTCACCCATTACATTGTATATACATATATCTTGCATTATAAGAAAATGCATAACCTTATTTTGCAACTTATTATATACATTCATTTGTTAAATTAAATCATAAAAAATAATTTATGGCTTACTCCCAATTCGTAATTTATACGATTTTTATATGTATTTAAATGTATTGTTTTGGTTAATCTTTGTTTATGTTCATTAAATAATTGAAAATGATTTAGTTTTGTGTAAATTTTTTTTTTTTGTTAGACCATAACAATATAAAAATTTATGTGAAAGAATTAAATCTAAATATTTTGCTATTTTCCATAAGAAGAGCAGGCAGAAACCGAGAGCAAATTTTCATTATTTAACAAATAAAAAAAAGAGAAAAGGTGTTATTTGAAAAGTTTGAAAAAAACTATTTATTGAATATTAAGATATCTAATGGCTACACTAGTCGACCAAAATTTAACTTTGTACACTTCTCAGTGAAAAAAAAGAATATTGGAAGTAATTATTAAGGAATACATATTTCTCTACTTGCAAAGTATCACATTACGTGAGTATTTTTGAGTTTTCAGGAAGTGATTATTAATAAGCAGGGCAACCGCAAATATGCAATTGCATATTTTTTCTTGTATGACGTATTAATGCGTGGACAAGAACTTCTTATGAACTTTGGCATCGATTTGTTAGTGCATAGTTTTGCATATTTTACGCTTTAAAGTATGTTTTTGCATATTTTCGTCTTACACGCATATTTTAGCATATTTCCTAATTTTTAGAGCATAATTTACGCTTTTAGGGCATATTTTGTTACTTTATAGAAGTTTTTATTTTAATATGCTTGCAAGCTTGTGTGTTGGCCAAAAGTTTTGTTTTTATTTTCCGCCATCTAAATCTCATTCCCAATGTTCCATGTAGTATATAAATCTTTCTTATATATCACGCTGTTACTGCGGATTTCAGGTTTAAGATAAAAATTCGGTTTTGCTATTTGTGACGGACAATGTCCCGAGTAAACGTTGAAAGAACATTGACAATGTATAAAAGTTAATTTAAATATGACAGGCAACGATTTTTATGTGCAAGTCTAGATCAATATTTTGTTGTTAATTGCAATAAAAATTATAAATGAAAATCTTTTCTCATTTATCCATAATACAGTTCCCAAGTTTTATTCCTCATATTGTGATCTCTTTGGAAATTTATGTTAAATGTTTGCGAGAGTATTAAAAAACTAATTTGTATTATATGCACAGAGAAAAAAGTGCCTCATAGAATCAATAAGATTTTCTCTATGAAACTTTTTAGACTAAGTGGTATCCCAGCAGAAAGAAGCGAAGATTTTTTCCTTATTGTTTTTGTGTGGTAAATCTTATTAAATTTTTCAAGAAGAAAACCACATAAAATCAAGAAGAAATCTTATTATTCACAGCTTTTTTTACTCAATTTCTGTTATTTTTGGAACCAAAAAAATAATCCATAGAGAAAACTTCCTGATTCTATTAGGTTTTCTTATAAATTGTAAACTATAGGGTATCCCAGCAGAAAGAAGCGAAGATTTTTTCATAGAGATTCCTTATTGTTTTTGTGTGGTAAATCTTATTAATTTTTTCAAGAAGAAAACCACATAAAATCAAGAAGAAATCTTATTATTCACAGCTTTTTTTTACTCAATTTCTGTTATTTTTGGCACCAAAAAAATAATCCATAGAGAAAACTTCCTGATTCTATTAGGTTTTCTTATAAATTGTAAACTATAGGGATTTCTTATTGATTTTATTAGGTTGCCTTATCAATTTTTTTAAAATGGTTCTCTTCTTGATTTTATTAGGCTATCTTATTGATTTTTTCAATAAGGTTTTCTTCTTGATTTTAGTAGGTTCCTATGTGATTATGTGTAAAGCATCCTATTGATTTTTTTAATAAGGAAATCTTCTTGATTTAATGAGGTGTTTTGTTATTTCATATCTATAAATTGACATAAATACAATTTTTTGTGTGATCTTTTTCATTTTTGTATAAGAATGTTTGCACAATAATTTCAATGGTTATTCAGGCTGCTTGTTAGCATATTGGGTAGAGTGCTTGTCTATCAGGTAGAAGTTTACTGGTTCAATACTTGGTGAGTAAGTTCGTTAAGAGTATAAGATAATGTGTATATACGTATGTACAAATAAATAACATCTACAATATACTACATACATACATACATACATACATATGTATATGGTATAGAATTTAAATGAAAATACACACGACACCACCATATTTCTTGATATTATATGGGCCTCTGGAACTTAAGGATCTGTACGTAAACCGATAGTATCAGAGGTGGTGGCAGATGGTATCAGCTGGCAGTGACAGCGCGGTGCCATATTTTGAAAAGCGAGTCTTGAAAAAAATTAATTAAATTTTCTTATCTTCAATACAATAAAAATAATATTTCGTGGGTGTTGTGCAGTATCGTGTTGACGAAATTTTTCGCGTGCGTGTTTCGATCATGTCTATCTAACTGATATTCGTATGAGTATCGTATCGTGTTAAAAAAATTCGACACGCGCCCATCTCTACCTCAAATCCAAACTATTTTTTAATAATGCGGCAGTTATTCTTTGTTATTTTTTTAGTTTCGTTTTTTGTTTATTTTATTTTTGTCTTCTTTATATGCAAATGTTGTTGAGTTAGAAATATACCAATATATATATATATATATATATATATACATATATATATATATATATATATATATATATATATATATATATATATATATATATATATATATATATGTATATATATATGTATATAATATAGTTAATAACATTTAGATAATTAGTTAATAAATTGTTAAGATGAAGAAAACAAGCAAAGATAAAAAATAGTTTTTTAATTGTTTGAATTGTTTTTTTGGGTTGTCAACTAATTTAACCCTTAAATCACCTTTTAATGTTCTGGTTATTCCTGTTTTTAAAGTGGAACTATGTTCTGAGACCTATAGTAGAACTTAATGACAAGTATTTGTGCAAAATATTTAAACTACATACACCCCTGTTTTAAAGGTTATTTTTGCTTTAAAAAAAATTACAGAACATACTTATTTGCAGAAGATTTAGAGGGTTAAGGTATGCCAACAAAATGTGGCTTGAGGCCAAAAGGCCTCATATATTACTGCTGTTGAATAAATAAAATAAAATAAATATTCCGAAGACTTTTTATACCAAAAGCATCACAAGATTTTATCAATTTTTCACTATAACTTTAAATAGGCTGTAAAATGGGTTTCAGATGTAAACTTTTAAGATGCCGATATACGTACATATATCTTTTTAAAAAAGAATTTAAATTAAATTAGGGGACAAATTGCTTAACCTGACAACACTGGCTAGTGAGTAAAGCAAAATTATCAACAAATTGGAACAAAAATGTTATTTATTTTTTGTCTCACGTGCATACATACATAAATATATTTAGTACAAATCAAAACTTTGACAGTTCCACAACACAACATTGTGAATTAAAACAGATAATATGAAATTTCGATTATATACGCTAATCATTATTGTTTTATTATCAAGTGTAAATAATTTCATAAAGCCCATCAGTTGTAGAAAATTAATATATTTTAATCGAACTAAAACTGACGGTAATGGGAGTAAGACGCTAGTGCAAGAAGCCAGTATATTTAGTATAAGGCGCAGATGCCAGCAAATGGATCACAGAGGCAAATGTCGGCATTGATCCATAAGTAACATATAGATAAAATATGCAAATACAACATAACATACTTATATATTTACATAAAAGTGTTTTGTATTAAGTTTTTTAAAAATATGCTGATTGAATATAAAGTGTAGATAATACAATGTATAAAGCAAATTTAAACTAAATAAAAGTTTTTTAAATTATTTTTTGTGTATGGAATTTAATGTATTTATTTTTTACAGATGATAGTGCAAACTATGAATCAGATAAGAGTCTAATATAAATGTAAAGGGTATAATATTCCGAATGAGATAAGAGTCTAGTGTAAATGTAACAGATATGTACACGTGTAAAGGGTATAATATACTATATGGTAACACTAGGATATATACATCTAGCAATATATAATATGTATATACCAGTTGTCCTAAAGCTTTTATTTTTTGTTCATTTACTTATCAGCAGGGAAACCGTAAATATGCAATTGCATGACTTTTTTTTGTATGATGTATTAATGCGGGACAAGATATTTATCCGCTTCAGAACTTTTTATTAATTTGGGCATCGATTTCTTAGTGCATATTTTTTTATATTTTACCCTTTGAAGCATGTTTTTGCATATTTTCGTCTTGCATGCATATTTTAGCATATTTTCTAATTTTTAGAGCATAATTTACGCTTTTAGGGCTTATTTTGATTCTTTATAGAATTTTTTATTTCAATATGCTTGCAAGCTAATTTTGTAAAACGCAACGCCAAGTGTTGACAAATTTTATATGGAACAAATTTAGATTACAAAAACAAAATACATACAAAATTTGTCAACGCTAAGCTTTGTATTTTACAAAATTAGGCCCTATGTGTTGGGCAAAATTTTTATTTTTATTTTTCGCCACCTCATTTCCAATGTTCCTTGTAGTATATAAATTGTTCTTATATATTACGCATATTTCCATCTTACACGCATATTTTTAGCTTTTTTCTCGACCTTTTAGAGCATATTTGCGGCTTTTAGGGCCAAAAAATATGTTGTTCAAAATTTTTATTTTTATTTTTCGAAATATAAATCGTATTTCTAATGTTTCATGCAGTATATAAATTTTTCTTATATAAATATTATACAGTTGCTACGGACGTTACGGACGGACGGACTCCGCGCCGAGTAGACGTTGAAGGAACATTTTCAATGCATACAAATTTATTTATTTGAGAATCTAGGTCAATATTTTATTGTTTATTGCAATAAATATTATAAATAAAAATCTTGCTTATTTCTCCAAAATACATATCCAAAGTTTAAATTCTGATATCGCGTTCTCTTTTGAAATTGAAGTTAAATTTTTGTGAGAGAATCCAAAAAAAAATCATTTGTAATATTTGCTCAAGTGCACGTTAAAACAATACAATAATATACAAATTTTGACCTGAGCAAATATTACAAATTATTATTTTTGGATTCTCTCGCAAAAATTTAACTTCAATTTCAAAAGAGAACTTGTATTGTTTTAACGTGCACTTGAATACAAAAATTATTCAGTTCTAATTTATTAATTTTTAATTGTTTCCTTTTTTGTTGTTGCATTTTTTTATTAAAAATATATATATTTTAATTTATAAATAAACCATATTTTTAGAGCATATTTTTTGAGTTTTTAGTGCATATTTTCAAGTTTTTAGTGCATATTGAATGCGCATAAAACACTCTTTTAGAGCATATTTCTGGTTTCGCTGCTTATCTGTCACGGCACTTGTGTAGGCAAATATAACTCTAATGGTATCGCTAATAAATATTGCGAACCTGACAATAGCATATTTTCAAGTTTTTGGTGCATATTTTTGGTTTCCCTGCTTATCAGTTTCTTATTTTGCAATTTCCTAGCCGACGCTATACTATTCTTGACAATTGTTGAATTTTTTTGTTAAGTTTACTTTTTTCTAACCAATTTGCCTCAAATAAGTTACAAAATCGAACCGACTTATGGTTAGCGCTGCTGTACAACATAAATAAATTCAGTAAAGTATGACATGTATGAGCCCTAGATGGTGCAGTTGGACGCACCCCCTAAAACACAACTTATCGCTATGAAATTTTTTTGTGTATTTTTTTACATAAAATTTAACCATTTTGGGGGAGAAAATATATGAAATAAAAAAAAGTAAAAATTTCTATACAACTAACAGCCACGCTAATCAACTTTTTTGGCTCTGAAAGCACATCAAAATTTAAAAAAAAACACTAAAAAACGTAATTTTGAGATCTAAAAGGCGTAAAAAGCACTACACTGAAAGAATTTTCGGCCTAAATTCTATGAATTTCTTCATTAATCTAATGAAAAATTCATTAAAATTCAACCAATGTCACGCTTCGTTGGATTAATGAGACCAGTTTCGTCAAAATTATTTTATTGAAAACTGCATCAAATTTATTTAACAGTGTAATTAATGCAGTGCTACAGTTTCATCCAAACAATAAAATAATTTCATGAAAAAATGAAATTACTTAAATATAAAGGGGTTTTTTAATAATTAGACAATATTGTTGTCAAAAATCCACAAACCAGAATACCAACGAAGCAATTTTTTTTTGTTTCATTGGACTTATGAAGCAAAATTCTTTCGGTGTAACGTGTAAAACGAGTGAAGTTTAATAATGTCAAATATTTTCTAGGCTATTCTCTATTTCGGCAATAGTATCATCCATCTCTAATGAAATATATCAAATGAAAAAGGTACGCTTTATACTGAAAAAGTAAATACACCAAGTTTTTATTAAAGTAATTTTAAGAAATACACAAATTTTTTTAAAATTACTACTTAGTGCTTTTTCTTAGCTTGACACTAACACTCAAAATTTGGCGTTAAAGCACTAAAAATATGCCAAAAGCACCAAGTTGGCATCGCTGGTTGTCATGTGTGCAAAGAGAGAGAGAGAGAGAGAAAAAATAATTTTTTCGTCGTTCGTTGGAGTACAAAATATGATTAAATCTTTCTCAGAGTTCGTCAAGCACGATGAATTTCGTTCGACGGCGGTGTTGTCTTCATTTTCATATGCACAAATATGTTTCATTTTTTATGACGAAAGTTCGCACCGAAAAATTCCTCCTTCGTCCCAGTTGTGTTCCTAGCATCACTCTATCCTCTAGCGCTGCTATTGTGTGTGCAATGAACTTTATGAAATTTCATAAAGAGTTTCATAATTTACCTTTGATATAATAATATATATATAAGAAAACTTTCGACTTACA
Source organism: Tachina lurida (assembly GCA_944452675.1). Taxonomy (NCBI): domain Eukaryota; kingdom Metazoa; phylum Arthropoda; class Insecta; order Diptera; family Tachinidae; genus Tachina; species Tachina lurida. The sequence continues at coordinate 102,657,734 of OX101755.1, read as the reverse complement.
ATTTATATTAAAAACAGAAACAAATTTTCAAGTTTTATTGTTGCTTTCAACATAAATTTTCAATCGAAAGTTTTCCTTCGTTGTTGTGAAGCAGACCATTATATTGAAAACAACAACAAATTTTCTAATGTTGCTGTTGTTTGCAATAGAAGTTGTCGATCAAACGATTTCTGGTGACATCGTGGGACAGGCCGTAAGTTTTTCATTTGTCGCTGTTGTTGCTTGTAAAGTCCAGAAACCTATTAATCTAATTAATATTAGATTATATTTTTTTTATAGAAAATAATCAGTTTTTTATTTGATTATTTTATTCTTGGCTAAGATATTTGATAATTATTTTCTTAAGCATTTTTTTAATATTAATAATATGTTTTATATTATTATGAAGGTAAGGGAAACATATACATAAATTTATTTAAATTTTAGCTTATTTTGTAATAAATAATACAATAATTAATAATAAAAAAATTATAAACGAAGAAAACACTAAAATTAAATTAATTTACTATTAAACGCTAATAAAAAATAATACTACACGGCTTCGACGATTTGTTTTGCTCATTGCCTTAAAGAGTCTTAAGAGATTCCATCCAAAATACATAAATAGGATTTTCTTTGTAAAGTCTTAACAACCTTCAGCTAAAAAGAAAAAATAATACCAATATTATAATAATATTTACATATCGTTCCTTTATAGCAACATACTCATAAGTCCAAAAATGTATAGTTTTAGAGAAAATGAATTTAATTTTTACAGAAAGCTGAAATGAAATGAAAAAAAATGTTTTCTTCTCTTATTTATTTAAAATTTGTTTACAATATAAAATATGATATAGAAATATATTTTTGAGATATGACTATGTTGCAATAAAGAAGCATTATAGAAACAAAATGAAGAGTTGTAATCAGCTTTAATGTGTAAGTTGTTGGTAATGGAAATCTACACGTTTTTGTTACAAAAACACCAAGTTTTTCTTCGCCGACGATATGAAACTTACTGCCAGTTTATAGAAGACAAGGAAAACAAAAACAAATTTGAGTACTTTGTTTTTGTTTTCAATATAAATAGGCAGACGAGAATTTTTATTTGTCTTCGTTCTATAAGCCGGCAGTTAAGCCATATATCAAGCAGGCATATATCAGTAGCTCGTTCTAGCCACAAGTCGTTTAGCAAACCCATTTTATTTAAATGAGTTTGATCATAGGCTTATGTCTAAAATAAGCTACTAAAAGAATTCAATACGGAAGATGAATATGGTTTAGACTGGATCGATTTCGTGCACTACTTCAGTTTTGACAGAAACCTATGATCAAACCCATTTAATTAAAATTGTATTGATCACTGGTTTGTGTAAAAAACAACCCAAGTCTAATATGTTTTATCAATTGTCATAATTTAAATAACATTTAAATCGAAAAAAATTACTAAAATTTTTGAAAGATTTAAAAAAAAAGAAGACAGCTGTCTTAGGACACCCGGTTATAGCTATGCTGCTTAGGTATATAAAAAAAAACTTAATGTGTTGTATGATGCAGTAAAATTCGCCGCAAATATATTAAAACGTTTCCATTAATTTCATATTATTTCCTTTTCTAGCGGCACACGATTAAATTAATGTATTGTTTGTGGTCTGTGGCGGCTGTTAGCCGGCTTACCGCAGATCGGCTAGGTTCTCTGGTTTGTGCTCATGTGCAAAAACAATACAAAAAAAAAATTGAGGAATCGTTCTTATTCTGCCTGGCTGACGATGTCGACAAGAAATTTTCTTTCGCTAATTTATATTGAAAGCAAAAACAAATTTTTATACCCTTTACCACAAAAATGGTAAAAGGGTATATATAGGTTTGTCATTCCGTTTGTAATTTCTATAATATCAATAAGCGACACATAAAATATATATATTCTGGATCCTTATGCATAGGGAAGAAGAATAAGCGATGTCCGTCTGTCCGTCTGTCCGTCTGTCCGTCTGTCCGTCTGTCCGTCTGTCCGTCTGTCTGTACGTGAAATCGGTTTTCCGAAGCTCCCAGAAAAGCTAGAGACTTCGTTCTTGGACTGGTGTGTCAGAAATTTTCCAAAATAGATTGGTATTGAAATTCAGCAAAATCGAGCAGACGATTGCAGAGCTGGGAAACTTAAACTTAATTTTGCCATATAAAAGTAACTACCGAAAACAAATTTTTATTTTTTTTTTAATAAATGAACTTATTTTACACTTCAGTACGACTAAAATTGGAATTTTAAATTAAAAAAATAAAAAAAAAATAAAAAGACGTTTCCAGGGTTGGAAAACTTTAACTTTTTGTGTTATGTAACATTAACTATGTCTAAAACTATATTAGTATTTTCTCGAGAACCGTAAGAGCTACAGACCTGAAATTTGGACACAGTGTGTAGACCCTTAGCCGCTACAACAACAAATACATGAGAATTGGAAATTAAAGGGTGTGCCAAAACGAGCAACGAAAAATGTTAAAATCCCATGTAATATACATACAATTGTATGTATATGCACTTGAAATTTGTAAAGTTAGTGTATTTTTATACAGACTACAACAATTAACACTAAAATTTAAAAAAATTTAATTAAAGGGTGTACCATCAGTTAATGTAATTTCGACTATGTAATTTTGATAAATTGCTGTATCTTGGAAACCGTAAGAGCAAAACTCTTGAAATTTTCAAAAACGGTAAAAGTAAAAAAATAAAAAATTATAAAATCGTCAAACCAAAAAAATCGCCAAAAACAAAAAAAAAATCGCCAAAATGAAAAAAAGCACCAAATCCAAAAAAATTTCTAAGACTAAAATAAATCGCAAGAAAACGAAAAAATTGCTAAAATTAAAACAAAAATCGCCAAAATGAAAGAAAATCGCCAAAATGAAAAAAAATCGCCAAAATTAAAAAAATCACCAAAACGAAAAAAACCCTAAAAAACAGAAAAAATCGCCAAAATGAAAAAAAATCGCCAAAATGAAAAAAACGCCAAAAACGAAAAAAACCCCAAAAAAACAGAAAAAAATCGCCAAAATGAAAAAATAATCGCCAAAACGAAAAAAAGCACCAAATTAAAAAAAATATCTAAGACTAAAATAAATCGTAAAAAACGGAAAAATTGCTAAAATGAAAACAAAACTCGCCAAAATGAAAGAAAATCACCAAAATGAAAAAAATCGACAAAATGAAAAAAAATCACCAAAACGAAAAAAAACCTAAAAAACAGAAAAAAATCGCCAAAATTAAAACAAAAATCGCCAAAATGAAAAAAATCGCCAAAATGAAAAAAAAATCGCCAAAATGAAAAAAATCGCCAAAACGAAGAAATTCCCAAAAACAGAAAAAATTGAAAAAAACCTCCAAAAACAGAAAAAAATCGCCAAAACGAGAAAAAAGCGACAAAACTGAAAAAATCGTTTTAACTGAAAAAAACTTCAAAAAAGCAAAAAAGCCTACCTTTTGTGCGCGATTCAAAGTCGCACTTTACTGAATTTTTTAATATTAAAGGAATTAAATGAAACTAAGTTTTTCCTTATTTCGTTTTTGCTTTGTTCACTTAACATATTTTATGTATTTTTTACAGAACTAGATTGGTATCAATAATCAGGAAAATCCAAAATTATGACTCCAGGGTTGGAAAACTCACACTTTTTGTGTTATGTAAAATTAAATAGGTCTAATTTTTTTTCTTTTTCTTTATAAATTGAATATATTTTATGCTTCTCAAAGAAAAGTTTGGCGTATGAAATTTGAAAAATGAAAATTACAGCTCCAAAGATGGAAACTTTAAAAAAATGATAAATTTTTTCACAAAACAAATATGTATGTATGTGTCTGTATACTATATATATGTACATACGTTGGTAAAGGGTATATAAGATTCGGCACAGCCGAATATAGCACTCTTACTTGTTTTATTTTGTTTTTGTGTTTATTGCACTCACTTCAAAGCAGGAAACAACACAATATCAAACAATTTGTTTCGTTTATTTTCGTAATCTGCTTTTAAGTACAAAGAAATCAAACCAAAAATACATTTATAACTGTAATAGTGACAATTATTTTTGTTACGAAAATCACATCCTAACATCTGTATCGTGGCATAAATAGCATAGCTATAAAATGTAGTATACCTGCGATAACAGCATAAGTCGACTTAAAACAAAATCAAGTTTTATATGCTACAATATTTTACATATTGAGCACGATATGTTCAACGAAGTTTGTTGTAAAGATTTAGACAAAGCAATATTGACCCTAAGTCTTAACAAAAGTGGAATACAATTTGTAAAAAGCTCTAAATTATAGTAGAAACTACATTTTCGTAAAATTTCGGGTGCACTTGTTAACATAGTGATCTTTACTTTACGAGAAAATTATTTACTTACAAGAAGACGTTAAAAATGTTTTTTCTCTAACTATGTTTTTCGACTTATGCTATTATCGTATGTTACCACCAACAATTCTTTGGATGTTAAGGTTTGCCGACTTATGACAAGAATAAAAACACAACTTTGCTTATTGACTATTTGAAAAGTTTCCATTTCAGCGGACGATATGAAATTTCACCTACTTATCAAACACGCAAGCATACACTTACACAATCTTAGAGCTTTATGCATATCGATCATTTGCTAAAAAAAAACGTAATAACTCTAAAAAAAACAGTTTGCCAGAAAAAATTTATACACAACTTAATGGAAAAAGAAAATTAAAATTTTTCTCAAGAGTTGAGTAAACAAGATATTTGTTTGAAATGCTTGCACCATCTGAAGAAGGATGTGAGAATTAATTCTGCATCACTAACCCAAAAGTTTCATTTATTGAGTTATGGCGTTCTTTGAGCAATTAAGCGATATGTACATGTAGCTGCTTGAAAATGGTTTATGAATTGCCATGGCTTTAATTGAAATGTATGTGCTTAGAGAAATTTATGGAATTGAATTTTTTTTTTAAATTGCAAGAAAAAAATTCTAACATATTTTCAAAGAATATTTTGTTTGTGAGATATTTTTTTCTACTTCCAAGACAATCCGTACCATACCAAACCACATAAATTAAATCAGTGCATAAAATTAAATTAAACAAATCCATCTTGTGCAAGATACATATCGTTACCTTAATATAGAAAGGCCCTAACTAATTTTTTTTTTGAAATTGTGTTTTTTGTATATTTCGATAGAAGAACATTTCAAAAAAAAAAATTGAATTAGGGCCTTTCTATATTAAGGTGACGATATAATAATTCTTGTACTTACCTGAATTATATGATATTATACGTCGACAGCGTCCACGATGATCCCTCATTTGACATCGTGGACATGGCTCCGATCTGCGTAAGGTGGCAAATAATTGTCCCGTGTATACGTATGGTCTTGAATAATATGTGACCTGTTTCGACTGGCACGTTTGCGATGGCACTGGCGCTGAGATCATAATTAAAAGCATTACCGTCAATGATGTTGCAATTATTTTATGTACTTTGAATGTTAACATCATGTTTGTTTGTTTGTTGCTAATTGTTCTTAAATCCTTCACTGTGTATCTCAAATTTTAAGCTTGTGCACGTAAAATCACTTTGTTAATGCATTCACAAAACTTTAATGAATAAAATATTTCTTGCGTAAATATCTGAATCAAAATTTAGGCGATTTCTTGAAATGCAGCTTAATGAATAAAAAAGTAATAATTTTAATGTGAGTTGTTCAAATGCTGATACTTAACTGATAACAAGTTATAGAATTTTAAATTTTATATTGCTGCAATGAAGGTGGCCGGGTTTTCTTTAATAGTTAAAAATAAAGTTGGATTTTTGTTATTAAATCTGCGATAAGATAGCAGCAGTTCGATAGGAGGAGTGAAGTGTAATATTCGTACTAACACACACTAAAATTCAAAGAATGTATGTAAGACTGCGAAAAAAGTCGCTAAGAACCAAACTTTTTATTACAGAAATTATTCAAGTGCTGATTGTTTCCAATACCTGTATATGTATATTACAGTGGGTAAATTATTTTTTGTCGACAGGCGTCTAGCAACAATGAAATCTACACAAAATTCTAAGAATATTACCCTAAGAAACTAGAGGTCTAAAATCAAAACCTAGCATCAAAATTTCAGCTTTTGGTTGGGTAAAAATATTTATAGCCAAATAACAAAAGTATCATTTTGAAAGTTTGAAATCAAATTTTGTACAAATGATGCCTCTAGCCGTTGTTGCGACAACTGCAATCATTTTACGGTCTGGTTTGCGAAATAAAGCGACTTCAAAATGAAAAAATTTAGAAAAAACTTCTTTGCAAAATTATTTATATATTTAAAACTACTTGTCTTAGATGGTCCATTGAGCATTAAGTGACCTTTCAAATGGAATGTGTTATGAGTCAAACTTTACTTACCTTATTTTCCTTGGTAATTTTATCTAAAAATGATATTGTAAAAATTCTAAAAAAATATATGTTGATTCATACTCGTAGCTTCTTATCTTTACTGTGGCCAAGCTTAAATTTTGAACTCGCAATAGTTCATGAATAATTGGGAAAAATATAAAAGAATGGGTATGGCAAAAAAAGAGCTTTAATTTTTTCTCTGTGTTCTTAGTAAGAGGAAAAGGAAGAAGAAATTTTAAAATATATTAAAAATACACAGAGAAAAAACTGCCTAATAGAATCAAGAAGATTTTCTCTACGAAACGTTTTTAGGCTAAGGGTATTACAGCAGAAAGAAGCGAAGATTTTTTTTATTTTTATGTGGTAAATCCTTTTAGTTTTATCAAAGAGAAAACCACGTAAAATCTAGAAGAAAACTTGTTAATCACAGTTTTTTTTACTCAATTTCCGCTATATTTTGCACCAAAAAACAATCCACCAACAAAAACTTTTTAATTCTATTAGGTTTTCTTCTGAATTATATAAAAAGGGATTTCTTATTGATTTCATTAGGTTACCTTATTGATACTACATGTTTCCTTCTTGATTTTTTCAAAGAGATTTTCCTTATTAAATTAATAAGACTTCCTTCTTGAAAAAAAATCATAGAGCTATCTTATTAATTATGTGTTATTTTATGAGGTATTTATTGGGAACTGTAGGGAGTTTTATAACCTTATTGCTTACAAACGAAATACACATATGTACGTAAGTGAAATACATTCAGTAAAGAGCGACTTTGACTCTCACACGAAGGGTTCCGTACGGACACTAGGTATGTAATACACGAATTTATTTCGGTTTCTGGTTTCTGGGATTTCTTATTGATTTCATTAGGTTACCTTATTGATACTACATGTTTCCTTCTTGATTTTTTCAAAGAGGTTTTCCCTATTAAATTAATAAGACTTCCTTCTTGAAAAAAGCCATAGAGCTATCTTATTAATTATGTGTTATTTTATGAGGTATTTATTGGGAACTGTAGGGAGTTTTATAACCTTATTGCTTACAAACGAAATACACATACGTAAGTGAAATACATTCAGTAAAGAGCGACTTTGACTCTCACACGAAGGGTTCCGTACGGACACTAGGTATGTAATACACGAATTTATTTCGGTTTCTGGTGTTTTTTTTTAGTTTTGGCGTTTTTTTTTTAATTGTTTGCGTGTTGCTGCGTTTTCTTCGTTTTTGGCGATTTAAAACTAAGTTTAGCGATTTTTTTTAGTTTTGTCGTTGTTTTAGTTTTAGCGTTTCTGAAAATTTCAAGAGTTTGCCGCTTACGGTTTCCAAGATTATATAGTCAAAATACCGTTAACTGATAGAACACCCTTTATTTAAATTTTTTAAATTTTGGCGATAATTGTTGTATTCTGAGTAAAAATACCTCAGTTTGCAAATTTCAAGTGTCTATATATAATTGTATGTATATTATCTGAAATTTTAACATTGTTCGTTGCTCGTTTTGGAACACCCTTTAATTTTTAACTGTAATAAATTTGTTGTCGTAGCGGCCAAGGTTGTACATATTCTTTAAAATTTCTGGTCCGTAGCTCTTACGGTTTTCGAGAAAACACCCTGTGACGGTTAGACGGACAATAGGTTTCCTTTTCAACTTTGGTATACGGAACCCTAAAAAAGGCTTAGGATTTTAAAAAGCTGGATAAAGTTTTGTCTTTTTTGAGGATTATTCATTGAATTAAAAGTGAAAAAATTTACATTCTGAAGATCACAATAGCCATTGTCATCAAAGAAAATCCATCATTTTTGCCATTAATTTTTATAAATCTCTACTTAAAAACAACAACAGTACACTCAGGGAAAAGTTGCAACTTAAAAATAAGAACGCGTAACATTGATTCAATAATTTTCAATATAATAGAAAATGTATATTGAGATACTTAAAAATTAATAAAATTAATAAATTAATACTGTTAATTAATATTTTTCCATATTGAAGTAAGAAATTTCAACATGACTAGACTTTCGTTAATATTTCTTATTAATACAATATGGTTTTTTATTGATTTTAAGCTGTTTTTTCTCTGGGTGTATAAGCAGACTTAAGACAAAATCGATTTATATATGTAAGCTACAAAATACTACAAAAGAAATTTTCCATTTACGTAAATTCCCCATGTCTCTAAAGAAATTTATTATAAAAGTATACACAGAAAGAAAAAAATTTCATTTCCATTAACCAAATTCATTAAATCAGTAAATATTTTGTGTGAATGGGGTCCTACAAGTAATTTTATAAATTATGATAACAATTTTGTAAAAATTTAAATTTTGAAGAGTTCGGCTAACTGAATTTTTTATTTAAGTGTGTTGGTGTTTATCCTGCTTGTCGATAGGTACAACGCGCTGTTGTGCTCTTGTTGTTGTTCAGTTTGATTGATAGTGTTGTGTACACGTAAATGCCGAAAAGTAACAGACAAACGTCGTGATCAGTTTCTTCTTAACACATTTTATTTTGCAACAAAAAAATTTACTGGAGCAGTACAAAATATTTACTGAAACTATGTTTTATTTCAAACAAACATTTGTTTGACAGTTTTTTGGGAATAATTTTTTCTGTGTAACTAGAAAAAATCACTTAAGTCTTCATAAAAGTCCAATAAAGTTTTTTATAAGAACGAAATCATACTGAAGACTACATTTCATTTAATCTTGGGTGCATTCATCATTACAGTAATCTCTAGTTTACGAAAAAATTATATTAATTCGCCGTTCATAAGTTAAAAGTGGACTTACGCTATTGTTGCTTGTGACCACAGAATTAATCATATGCCTTTAGGGCCACTGCCAGATTGAAATTCTTATAACAATTTTTGTATAAATGAAACGAGAATTATATCATGCAAATTAATAAATTGTTTCCAAAATAAAAAGGTGCAACAGCTGGTGATGGTTTGAGAAGACAAAAAAAAAAAAATACACATTTATCGATATAATTGATAGTTTTCAATATATTCCTATATTTGTTAATTCTTATGATCAATTAGAAAGTCATGAAACCTTGAATTTTACATAAGCGAAATTTTTAGTTCTTTATTGCAAAAAAATACAAGCAATATATTTGTTAAATATTTAAACTCTTAAACTCTACAGCTAGGGCTCCCTTTGGCAAATTGTAATAAAATATCTTTATAAGGGAATATTATGGGTAATAGAATGTTTATACCGGCATGATTTCGACAAATCATGATGATTTGCCCAAATCATGTTAATTAATAGATGATTTGCCATACATATTTTAAATTAAATTGAAAATACAATTTTTCGAACTGGATTTATCTATGCAACCCTGCGTTGCTTTTAAAATTATGAACCATATCCCTGGATCATTCATCAATAGTGATTAACAATTTCGGAAAAATTGCTTTAAGGAAAAGAAAGAAAGATGTCTCAACAAATTGCAAAAGCAAATACTACTGACTTCTTAATACTTTTCATTAAAAATTTAATTCATTCAATTAAACATTTTATTGATTCAATTAAAGTTTTAATTGTGTCTTTCATTCAGAAAATACTCGTAGTATTGACTTTTCACTTCAAAATTAAGTTCATTTAACAAAACTTGCAGTTGATTCAATTAAAATTTTAATGTTCCTTTTAAGTTTTTTCTGTGTATTTTAATTTATGGGTATACCTCAACACTTACACTGAGAGAACAGCCTTCGTAAATGCAATGATTTTTGCATTATGTTAATGATTTTGTCATTATTTTTCAACCAATGCAACGATTCATACGCATTACGAAAGATTTTGCATCAGCTGAAAAACTGTCATATATACAACGAAATATTTTCATTCATATAACGACATGGTTTTTACTAAGCAACGTAAATTTTCATATTCTAAATGGAAAATGTAATTATTGCAATGAAAGTTTTTAGCTGTATAAATGAAGTGACGTTAGTTTTACATTTTTTAACGAACTTTTTCATTGAGTTTACAACATTTTTCATGTATATCATGAGAGTATTTCATTACTGAGACGTAACAGATAATTTTTTTATGATATCGTATCATTGTGGGCCTGTTCGGAAATGCATCTATGCGCTGCATCTGATGCGCCTGCTGATGCGCAGACAAAAAAGTTAATTTAATTACAATTTCGAACGCGAGAACATTAAAAGTGGAAAATTAATAATAAACATATTTTTTGACTTGGATGAATGCAAAAATGAGTTGAAAGTATAATTAAGAATAATATTAAAAAAATAAATTATAAGAAACAATAAATTTACAAAATAAAACAAATAAATAACAAATCAAATATTTATTGATGTTACTTTGCGCATCATATACATCAGTGATGCATTTTAGAACTCACCACTTTTGAAGTGTTGCCATCTGATGATTTTCAGAACGCACGATGCATCAGATGCAGCGCAGTGATGCATTTCCGGACAGGCCCTGTGTTAACGACATAATTTATTGTTGTAGTGACTCTGGATTCATTAATTTTATGTAGTCATTGGATTTTATTAATTTTTTAACTTACGTGTATATCGGCAGAAAAATTATTGTTTGTATACAATTGGCCTCTTTGGCCAAGATTTGAACCTGGAACTAATCGCGTGGTAGTCAACTTACTTACCGCTGCAGCCGCAACAACCTTAAATAGTTTTTAGATGCGTACTAAATATATAGCATCAATAATAAAAGTATAATTTAACTTTAGTCAGGAATAATTTAAGATCAACATTATTTAATTGATAATTTAATATAAAATTTATTTGAATAGTTATATTAAAAAAAACTACTTTGACCTGTCTCCTGAACTCGAACCTGCGACTACAAGCCTAGCACACTGCCCACCAGCCAGCAGCAGAAAGTTTTCTTCATTGTAGTTACGAAAATATTTCATTAAAGTTTCAACGAAACTACAATTTCTACAGCTATCGATTAATTAGAATTGTGGTTTGATACAGTGATCTTCTTTTATGTCACATTATCAATTAAAAATATATTTTTGTATGAATTGTTCATAAAAATATGTATTTAAGTTTTTCATTACCCGAATGAAATGTAAAATATTGAGCATTAGAAAGGTTTCATTCGATTAATGAAATTTGCATGAATATAATATAATTTTTCATTTTATTAATGAAATTTGTTATTGTAGTAATGGAAGGGGTTCAACGTAATAGTTTCATTCCCATTACAAAGTGTTTTTCTTTCAGTGTATGGGTTAATAATAATGTACTCGTAATATTATTAAGCTTAAAGCTATCAGTTGATATTGACACACTTCAGTTAGATTTATATCTCGTTCATATTACAGCGAAGATAAGGTAACAAATCAAAAAAAAAATAACGGAAGATATTAATTGCGAAATCAAAAAATGCTTAGAAGCCATAAATTATTAAGTTTCGAAAATGACTTGGAATCTAAAACAAAGAGCGAATTAAAACTTTTCGTCATTTTGTATATTACAAAATGCAGATAAGTCTGCAACTACAAAGCGGTCACCTCAAAATGAACAATGTCTGAAATGAAATTGTGAAATTAATATCAGTCTGTTTATACAAAAATTTGCTCGTAATTGCTTATACCGGGTGCTTACTAAATTGGCATATAAATTCATAAAATAAGTTTTAAATATCAATGTGATATTTGACTAAGCACCCGGTATCGAAATAACAAAACTTATCAATGAGTAAAGCGATAAGTTACCAAGATGAGAGTGTTATTGAAGTAGTCGTATCGACCCTTTTGCGCTTAATTGTCTCATATACCTTTTTTACGAGTGTGGATTTTAAATACATATTAACATTTCTCCAAGCATTTTTCCCTTTAGATGGTACAATATTAAAGCAATAGTCACAAGCTTAAGAAGGGATTTTGCTCACTTCTTGAAGAAGAACCTTTCATTACGGCCGGGACATGAGTCTGAGGGGAGGCAGTTCAGGTTTTATCTTTAACACAGTTTTTGCCAATTGAATTTTATGCAATAATATCTAACATTTCAAAGGATTTTTACTAAAATTCGATACACAGACTATCTATATGTTGAACTAAGATGTACTTTTTATTGAAAAAATTTAATATTTTAAATTTCAATCAGGGGCCCACTTTTGATAACAATGAAAAGATTCTTAACAAACTTTCAAGAGTTTTAACATGAATTAACCCATTATGGGGCAATCATTCATTAAAAATCAGAAAGTTAATATATATATATCTGACTTTGCATTTTTGCTAAGATTTAACGAGACAACGTCTTAAAGCACAAAGAAAAAACTGCCTCATAGAATCAATAAGATTTTCTGTATGAAATGTTTTTAGGCTAAGGGGTATCCTAGCAGAAAGAAGCGAAGATTTTTTTATAGAGATTCCTTATTGTTTTTATGTGGTAAATCTTATTAATTTTATCAAGAAGTAAACCTTATAAAATCAAGAAGAAATCTTATTGTTCACAACTTTTTTTTACTCAATTTCCGTTATTTTTGGCACCAAAAAAACAATCCATAGAGAAAAACTTCTTGATTCTAGTAGGTTTTCTTATAAATTGTAAACTAGGGATTTCTTATTGATTTTATTAGGTTGCCTTATTAATTTTTTTAAAAAGGTTTTCTTCTTGATTTTATTAGGCTATCTTAATTATTTTTTCAATAAGGTTTTCTTCTTGATTTTAGTAGGTTCCTATATGATTATGTGCAAAGCATCTTATTGATTTTTTTAATAAGGAAATCTTCTTGATTTTATGAGGTGTCTCGTTATTTCATATCTATGAATAGACATAGAGAAAAGTTTTTCATGATCTTTTTCATTTCTGTATAAGAATGTTTGCACAATAATTTCATTGGTTATTCAGGCTGCTTGTTAGCGTATTGGTTAGAGTGCTTGTCTATCAGGTAGAAGTTTGCTGGTTCAATATTTGGTGAGTAACTTAGTTAAGAATATAACATAATGTGTATGTATGTATGTATAAATAAATAACATTTACAATATACTACATACATACATAGATATGTATATCGTATAGAATTGAAATAAAAATGCATAAGTACAGAGAATAAAGACGCAATTTTTTTTTCATTTTTTATTGAAAAAATCAATAAGATAACCTCATAAAAACTACAAGATTTCTTCTTGATTTTTTCAGAAAGGTTTTCCATATGAAATTAATAAGATTTCCTTATTGAAAAAAACCATAGAGAATTCTTATTAATTTTGTTCTATTTTATGGGGTATTTAGTAGGCACTGTTTTCTCTGTGTGGATTTGAATTAAATTTGATATACGTAGACACAGAAAAAATACCAATGTAAAATCACCATCAACAAATTTTATTTGAAAATCATATTAAATCATGTTGAATTAAAGCAAAAATTCGCATGAAGTTAGGATAAGTCACGAAATTGAATTACCTGTTAACGAGTTCCTCCATACAATTTGTCATTAAAAATGGTCGAATTACCTAATGTTAACCCACCTCTAAGTTCTAGCATGATTTTTAATGTGAAGTTAAAGATCGTGTTCAATTTCGTCACTTATGCTAACTTTTTGGATGCCTTTGCCAATATATAATTAAATTCATGTTGTTTCGACTTATAGTAACCTTGATTCAACATAGTTCCTCCTTCAGTAGAAAATTTACCTTGCTAAAACTTGAAATAACTTTGATTCCACATGATTCTTCATTTTGATTTGATAGTACGGGAATGTTAAATCAACATGAAATAAAGTTATTTTAAAACGAAAAGTGTTCTTTCAAGATTACTGTAAATCATTTAAGATTAACATGAAACACATAAAAAGCAAAATCATTGTCGAAAAAGGTTAAATTAACCTTGTTTACGTAGATTTTAAGTTTAAATTTATCTGTGTATATAAAGGGTTGTATTTGTATTTTTGATATTTTTACTGTTTTTGCAAATTTTTTTTGATTTTGCTCTTGGACTATAAATGTATGAATGAGAGGGTTGTCCTGCATGGCATCATGCTACTTAAAGCTGTCCATGTAAGAAACATGGGTTATTATTATATGAATGTGTGTCAGGCACTTGTACAAATTGGCCTTGGCATTTATTTATTGTCATCACAAATTGGACAGTATTTGAAGGTTCTCACTTTATTAGTTTTCACGGGATCTGAAAATAAGTATTTTAACGTTCTGGAAGGTGCCACACAACCTCACACATGTCCAATCCGTTTTTTTTTATGACAAAACATATTATTTTAAGCTTTAGTGATACAAAATTTAAAATGTTCAAATATATTCCAAAACAAAGCAAATATTTATATGGAAGCTTGCACGCCCACTTATTTTGTTCCCACTGTTTTCTTTATAGGACTCACAAAATTAATGCAGTAACTCTTGCAAAATGTCATGTATTTTAATCTATTAATTCCCAGGATATTTTAAAATAAATATCTGTTGCATAGGGCAGGTGCCACGCCTACCTGCTATTTTTTAATATTATCTCTTAAGAAACATAAAATTACAAAAAGAGTTACCCGCACACAATTTCATGTCCTTAGCTGAATTATTTCCATAAGCATCTTAAAATAAAAATTTCTTCTATATTTGGTAGTGCCACGCCCGCTTAAAATCTTGAAATATATATAGCCTACTGATCATTTCAGCAATATAGGCATGATATAAATATAAAATTAAATCATTTTCAAAAAACATGCTGTTAATATAATTTGTTTGCACGACTATTCAGACCCACGCGGTTTGTCATGAGAAGCCCATTATAACTAATGATGATAAGAAGTGACGTTGCAAGCCGTTCATATCTGCACGTCAAATTATAAATTTAATCACCACCACCTCATGGCGACAGTTTTACTCTCACATACTCTGTTATCAGTGGAAATATTTAAACAAAAAATTAAGGTAAACAATAAATCACATTGAAAATTTTGGAAGTCTAATCTATTAATGCATTATTATTTTTAAAAACTTATCCAATAGCAGCAATTAAAATTTCCAGAATTTGTTTATGAACTGCTGCTTAGAAACAGCTAAAACTCAAAAAAAAAAAATATTTAGTAAAACAGTTTTTACTTCGAGGCCGGTGTCTCGAATAAGGTGCACGTGTTGCTTCACGACTTTTCGTCATACTGTTGCTGCTGACATAAGAATTTATAAAACGAAAAAATTCCTAGGAAAGGCAATTCCTATTTACAGTTTTATCAATAATAAATTATTTTCCTGAAATAGTTATTATGTGTCTGTCATAAAAATGTTGGGAATTTTAAACACTTCAAAAAATAAATAAATAGTGTTATTTGTCATGCATGAAATATTCACAAGTGTGAAGTGGATATTTTGGTTTTATTTCTTTAATTACTTTAATTACTTTAATAATTGTAATCCATTAAAAATATCTTTAGAAAGACCTATTGTGAAGTACTGTTTTATTTTTTAAAAATCTTACTGTGGCAAGAACCTAATTCTAAATATACAAGTACCTACTTGCTTTGCAGAATATAAATATTTCACGAGCCTTTAGTTTTCGAAAGAAAATTTGGTATAACCTCGATGTTAGTATTCCTGTTAGTCTTCAGGCTAGGTTAGCAGCCTGCTGGTGAAAAACGAAAAATCTAGGGGTCCACCTCACTTGGGTCCAATACGATGATTCCTTTGTGCTGCCTTTAAGTTGAAAGTAGTAGAAGAAAAGGCGTGATAGGGAATAAAGGGGAATATAGAGATAAAAAGTTCCTTGAGGATAAGAGAGAATAAGAGAGAAGAGAAGTGGGTCAGGAAAGAGTCTAGTATATACACATGCCATAGAAGAGGGTTAAGGACCATACCAGCCGCTGCTCCTTATGTATAGAACATACTTAGGTTTCTTAATCCTGTTTCGAATAACTCGGACAGGAAAGAAAGCGTAGATGCAAAGAGCCTTCAAAGCGCTACAGAAGCAGAGGAGATGCGGAATGGTTTCCTTCTCTTCTTCATAATTACAACTGTAGCAGTAATCTGTGTACGGGAGACCCATACGTTTAGCATGGGTTTTGAAAGTGCAGTGGCCGGTTAGTGTGGCCAGGAGATTTTTCAAGTGCTTCCTGGTGAAGCTAATGAGGTTTTTGGTTCTGTTGATATTTAGGCAAGGTCAAAGGGTTCTGGATATAAAGGAGGTATGCTCATTGCGCTATCTGTCTTGAGCTGAATTAAGAAAGGCAGTATTGAAGCGTCTCCAGCAGGATGAGAGAGGGTTCCCCTCTTTGCCAGGTCATCCGTAACTTTGTTGCCTGAATTAGTGCCGTGTCCACGCACCCAATACAGTATGATGGATGAGTGCTGCGCACGTTTATCTTGGACTGTTCAATGTTCTTGGACAAAGAATGATGTGGAGTACACACCTGCGAGGGACTTTATTGCAGACTTGCTGTCCGTTATTATATGGATACTAGCTGACCCCGGTCCGCGTTGCTGGCCCTAAGCAAACATTAGTGTTGTATATGGCATTGGTGGTACAATATGAAAATTGGATTTTGCCCACGAATAAACTAAATATTGCGCCATCTGTCGGACGAACTTCAAACTACACAGAAACACTCCTCACGCCCCATAGAGCATGTATATAAAGTTTGGTCTAAATCGGTGCAGTAGTTCTTGAGTTACGGTGCAAAAACACAAAAAAAAAGTAAATATGGCGCCATCTGTCAGACGAACTTGAAACTACACAGAAACACTATTCACTCCCTATAGAGCATGTATATGAAGTTTGGTCAAAATCGGTTCAGTAGTTCTTGAGTTACGGTGCAAAAACACAAAAATAATAAATACTGCGCCATCTCTCGGACGAACTTCAAACTACACAGAAACACTCCTCACGCCCCATAGAGCATGTATATAAAGTTTGGTCTAAATCGGTGCAGTAGTTCTTGAGTTACGGTGCAAAAACACAAAAAAAAAGTAAATATGGCGCCATCTGTCAGACGAACTTGAAACTACACAGAAACACTACTCACGCCCTAAAGAGCATGTATAAGAAGTTTGGTCAAAATCGGTTTAGTAGTTCTTGAGTTACGGTGCAAAAACACGAATCACTATTTCTGAAAGGGGCGTAGCATTTACCGGGGTAGAATATGTATATATATAATATATATATATATATATAAACACGCACCGGTCTTTTATAAATATTTTGCGGGGTGGAGGGCGAAAATCTGTTGGGGCATTGAAGAGTTCACCCATAACAAATAAACGTATTTTTGTATTATATATAATAAGATTTCTATTATGCATCCGATAAAAACTTAGCCAGTGTGTTGCTATTTTAATGGCTGATACTCCTGCCTGTACTATGATACATTTGTCCGAGAGTCTGAAGGACATTTCAATTCCAATTTCTGGAATATATACCCCATCTACAACTCTCTCCTCCTCCTCCCCCCCCCCCTCCGTCTTTCACGTTCTGTGAAAGTCTGCACGGCTCTGTCCATTGGGAAGAACCCTTCTGTCAATGAAATTCTTGAGCTGGAAAATTTCTTCGGGTGGCCGTTTGTAGGCTCAAATTTTCGTGAGTACCTGCAGTTAAGCGAACACGCTCATTTTGAGAAATTAACTTTTTTTCAGCAGAAAACACAATTTTTCCAAATTCATCACGCACATGCAAGCTTAACAACTCCTAGGCTCTTTCGATTCCAACTTTTTTTTTGTTTGCTTTACCTTGCGCTTATTTTGGTTTTTGATTACCACTGTGACATGGATTTCGTTGAAAGTGGAGCCTTCACTTGGCAAACAATTTCATGTTATTTTTCATGTTGCTTTTGTTTCGTTCATCTTCATAGCATTTGGCAGTGCTACCTGTAGGATTTATTCTAAGAATTGTATGAAAGAGATGGTTCAGCTCACAAGCTTGTTGTGATTTTCCGGACAAAGCTTATAAACAATAACAAAAGCTGTAGTTGGTATAAACTTGACACAGGTGGCACGATCAGTTTGTCAGTACTGCCAACCTAAAGTTGGTAACATTTCAATGGCTTAAAGCTAGGAACACAACTGAGACTAAGCCCGTGAGTAGTTGTAAACTGACCCTGATTTTCAGTCAGTGTTTGTTATGTATGTATGGCTAACGGCGTCATCTTTTTTTTAACAATTACTATTTCAATGTCAAATAACCCTGAATTAGTATTCAGAATTAATCTTGTTTTCACAACAATTAAAATAATTTATGCGATAACGCATTACTCATTTATCAGAAGTTATTGGAAAAAAAAACCCATGTCACTTATCAAAGAAATTTACGAAGTAATTCGTTGAAATTTTCTCAATACTCATATGGTTAAGTTTGAAAAAAAAACCCACGGATAAGATATCAAATGCATAGAAAGCAAATTAAGTTGGTTGAACTAAGAATTTCTATGAAATAAGATCTGAAGTATATTTTTTTATTCGTTAATTCTCTAAACATTAAATTTTTTATAAAGTTCTTAAGTTTCTTTATTCTATATCATATTCTGGCTTTCAAGGTCATTTGATATTTTCCAACTTCTTCAGGGATTCTTTATTAAAATATTTTAATAATATTTTTATAAAACAATTGTTAATTTTCCAAAATATCACACAATATTATTATTAACTCAATAATATAATTGTTTGAGTTATGATGTTTTTATAGTGAATGAGTGAACTACATATATCGCAAATAAAATAAAATACTACTATTAATAATACTCCTCTCGAAAGCCTTTAAGGCGCTACATAATTTACATTTATTACAAACTTCATAATTCTTATGAAAAATCTATGTGCGCCTATAAAGATTTTATATCATTAGTTATTTTGTAAACATCTAATGTTTCTTCCTTTGGAAATACCATGCGAAATTGAATGATTAATTGTTGTCAACTTCCTCTTTGATTGAAAAATTTACTATTGACGTCATTAATTGATAGTAAAAGATATTTAAAATAATTATTATCTGTCACCTTTAGTCGGATATTTGGCAAACGAAATTCTTTACAATGTCAGTCACTGAATACTCGTATCTAAAAATAAATATTGTGCGATAGGCACGTAATAATTAGCTGGCTGGCTGGCGCCAGGAAAGTGGGTGCACGCGATGATATAAAAGATGACTTGTGCTTTTTTTTTGTTCCTTTTAAACGGAAATAAATAATAAGTAATTCCATATGGAATTTCTGGAAAATAATGTTTATAGTCAAATAAAATAGGTAATTTGGTAAATGATTGCAGACAAAAGTCATTTGCTACAAGAATACATGCTATGCAGTGGCACAGTGTCAGGGGTTGGAATAAAATGTTGTCAAATTGTTAAATAAACTATATTCACTTATTAGATCTTTTTTTTTAAATTAAAGTTAATTAGGAATTTCGATTAACAAACACTTTTAGTGAAACATAAATATTTGTATATTGGACAACTCATAAACAAAGTAATTCTCGTATTTATTTTTCTGTTTATATTTGGTTTGCTGAAAATTTGTAGCATCTAATGTGTTTGTGTTATATGCCTCTTTTCAAAAGCTAAATAAAAGATTTTTAAAGTAAAAGCTCAATTTGAAATAAAACATTTTAGCTTATTACACCGCTGTTTAAACATGCGCAATCTCTTTCTACGAAAAGGACAAAAGGACGACAACACAGAAAAAGTTATGTTAAGTTTTGGATTTAACAATTAGATTTGCATACCCTTCATCGGAAATGGTAAGGGGTATATATATATATATATTTACGAGTATCATTCTCTGTACAATTTTCACAATATTCATATGAGGAGACCCGTCAAGTACATGAGTCCTTACGAATAGGGAAGACGACTAAGCAATGTCCGTCTGTCTGTACGTCAAATCGGTTTTCTGAAGCTCTCAGAAAAGTAACATGCTTCACTACTGAGCTGGCGTGTCAGAAATGGTCCAAAATCTGCAAAATCGAAAAGACAGTTTCAGAGCTGGGAAGTTTAAACCTTTTTTTTTTTGCATTTGAAAGTAACTATCTAAAATTAATTTTTGCTTTTTTTATTATATTCCAGTAGAAATCAAATTGGTATATTAATTTACAAAAAAAAAATCAAAAAGAATATTCAGGGTTGGAAAACTTAAATTTTTTTTAGTACTAAACTAAAACTATTTTTCCCTTTTTCTCTATAAATTAAGAATATTTTATATTTTAGAAAGAAATAGATTGATATAAGAAACTAAAAAAATATAAAACGCTGCTTTCAGGGTTGGACATTTTTTTTTATTTTTTATTTTTTTGTTATTTATAAAAGTAACTAGATCAAATTAATTTTTTCATTTTATTTATATTTAAATTATTAAATATATTTTATGTTTTAGAAGGAAATAATTTAATAAAAATCAGTATAATAAGACAGCAGCTCAAGAGCTGGATTATTTAAGATTTTTTACCATATAAAACTAACTAAATAAAATAAATTTTTTTTTGCACCAAGATTTTAAGGTGTGATTTCTTAAGAGCTTTCGGATTTGATTAAAAAAACACATAAAAAATATAGAAATGTATGAAATCTTTATTTGAGTCATTAGAACGATCTATATAATGCTAATGTTTTAAGATGATTTCATATAATGTTGTCCGCGGCTACGCCTAAAACGGCTTGTAAGCTGGGTCCAGTTTTGGCATACTCTATCCAACATATCGGCCAGTATCTCACGAATAAATTCTTCGATATTTTCTCCCAATACGTCAACCGCTTCGGATCACTTGCAACTTTAAGAGTAAATCAAGCAGAAGTATACCTTTACCAGTATCTCCCATTGCAGCTAGAATAGATGTCACTCCTAAAGGAAATAACCCTTCAACAAGAAACTTTTGCTATGGTACTGGACCTATAAAACGTTCTATGCTCCATTCTTGCTACATAGATGTGAGCCTTAACATAGCCCCACAATATATAGTCTAAAGGCGTTAACTCGCCCCAAACGTGAAATAAACTGTTCATTGCTTCGCGTGGTGTTTGGCATATGGCATCGTCTTGCTGAAACCACATGTCCAGCTCTTCCGTTTTGGGCAACAAAAAAAGTTACAGAGGCTAAATTGCTGCGAATGGCACCGAATTGGCAGTCATCAACAACACTGATGGATACAACTGCGATATTTTTGTCTGTCCGCACTCTACGTATGTTCAATAGTGTAATTTTTGTGTGAAATTTAGTCACAAGATTCCGAATAGCATAAGTGAATGAATGAGCATAAATTTTGATCATTAATTTAATAATCTGCAAGCGTTGTTCATTTGTAAGTCGATTCATGGCAACATGATAGAGCTGAGTTGCCAAAAACAGTGTTGCCAAAAAGAAAGTTGCTAAAAAAACACCCTTTATCAACTTTTCCACATAGTTTTTGGTGCTTCTTATAAAAACCATAGTTGAATTTAGTCAGATTTTATGATGCTCAACATCAAAATGAAATGCATGTAAAGTGGGGCACTTTGAGTAAGAGTATTTGTTTAAACTGATTTTAAGTCTCATTATTTTCTTTATTTATTTATCTGGTTTGATGAATTTATAGTACATTATTTAAATAAAAAATAAATGTGTTTCTATTAAACTTTTACTAGTTTTGTTTTTCAGTTTTACAAATTTAGAGTACGTCCTATTTCAGTAAAAATATTATTTGCTTTTTTGAATCTAGTAATTGAATATAAAATTAGGGATTTACTGTTTAGTATAAAATTAATCATTAGAAGACGTCGTAACACTGTGCCAAGAACAGACTCTTTAATGTGTTTATCTAAAGAATTTATACGTATTGGGATTTACTGAGCGACAAGGACAAAACATTAAGCAAACATTAAAAGGGTGTGAAACACACAAATGCCAGCTGTAATGCAAACTCAAAGATATTTCAATAGCACAAAATCTGCTTAATATTAGTAATAAAACAAATATTTTTTTATTCTTATCTAATCTAAGTAAAAGACCTTATTACCATTATTTTTTTTTTTTATATGCAGGTCTAATTGTTATAAAAAAGGCACAGAACACATAAAAGTAAATAACAAGCAAAACTGATACTCAATCTAATATTTTCTATCAACTAAATCACACACAAAAGTAAAGGGATTATTTGGTATAAGAAAAAAAAAAGTTCTTAAGTTTTGATAAAAAGTTTTAAAATTTGCCATAAAATTGTAGCAATTTCATAAAAAAAATAAATAAATAATTATGAATTTTCTGATATTGTGTAAAAGTTTATTGCTGGCAATTTTATTGCTGTGCAACTTAACTGCCCCCATTGAGGGCAAAAAAGTGATATTTTTCGCCAAACCCTCCGTATATTCTACTCAACTTCTGATCACGCAGCATCGTGTAAAGCCCTGTCCAAAAGGTCTGTTAAGAGATTATCGTAATCGTTGTAGAAGAGCCTTAAATTTTAGTCGATGTAAGTATTTGTTTTATTATGAGACGCTATAGGTTTCAACTGTTGTTGATTTATTTTTATAATATTTTATTCAATAGTGTCAAAAAGTTAAAAGAAAAAAGTCTTGGGATGAATCTCTAATTGCGCTTAAGTAATATTGAAAAGAAACATGTGCCAGCTCTGGATATAATAGATTCTGTGATTACTAACAACAATCTGTATCATAATTCTCTTGATTCGAACAACTTTAAGAAAGTAAATAATTTGAAGCATTGAGGTGCTGCAACGTTATATGGAACCTATAGAGAGTTTCATGCGATTAACTACATTTAAGGACTCCAATACAGCAATTGGCACATCAATCAAGTAATAAGTAGCTTAATTTATTTATAAAATTTATTATAACTTAAATATATATATATATTTAGAAAAAGAAAATGTAGATTAGATATTCTAAAACAATTTATTTATTTATTTTATTTTATTTATTATTATTAATGAAAAAAAAAATGATTTTGATACATTTTGAGCTGTGACTCTTTCTGGTTAAGGCTGCGATATATATACAGTGGAAGCACGAATTTAAAATATTTTTAACATAATTTTTTTTTTACTTCTGAAAATAAAATTTGTTCTGTTTCATGGAATTTATTAAATATATATTACACTTCTCATTTGGTTTAAAATATTATAAAAATTATAAACATTTCAATATTAAAATATTGAATAAATATATTTCTTTAAATCTTACATATTAAATATTTTTAATCTGCAAAAAAAAATGTATTATCATTAATGTATTATTATAGTATTTTTTTTAAAGATAAGAACTAAAAAGGTAATAAAATGTATGTTGTGTATCGATTAAATATGCAACACAGTACAACTCGCCTATAATGAACTCGATTGAAATGAAATAGTATTATTTAAATTTTTTATACAAAACAAGTTATTAGTAATAAGTTTTAAAGTCCGTGTGACGTACTTACCTCATCAGAATATTTCCAAAATTAACCTCATCACAATTTTAAAAATAACTCCTGCTATTGAGTTAAATCTATTTATTTGTTGATTATAACATTTGAGAAATTTAAATTAGTCTTTTTAAGGAAATGTCGCTAATGCTAAATTTTAATGAAATAGAATTCGAGAAGTAGTTCTTTTTTGGTATTGCAATTATTGATTTAAGACACTACTTCTTATATAACTTTTCACTTAAATTGCATGCTAAATATCTGATTTTCGATGCAAATGAACTAGAATAAAATCTGTGCGAAAAAAGAAAGAAGTGCTTAGGTCGAGATAAGCTGATTTTGAGTTAATGGTATCTGCGTAATCTGTATATTTAAAAGTACCTTTGGTCAAAATCTCATATAATTTGTATAATTTTTCAGGAAGTTATAACACTTTGATATGCGACTCGATTTTTTTTTTAAACTTCTTATCTCATTTGGAATAAAAGCTTAATTTAGGTTATACTTTGGAATATTTCAACTTATATATATTACTTATAGTGTGTAGAGCGATGTTTGCTTAAAAAAATTAAGGTTAACAAAGAATTTCTCGAATTAACTGTGAAAGAAATAAATTTCTAAAAATCAACTTGAACGCTTAAAAGTGCTCTCCTGCAAAACATTAAAATGTGACTTAAGCACTTTTTCCTTATTTGCCATAGTTATAAATGGCTCTTCATTGCTTAGACAGTTTAAAGCAAAGCCGTCAATAGCGTTGTAAAAGACACACCTATTTTCTTTGAAAGATCAGAATATTTACCTTTAAAGTAAACTTTAAAATATTCATAAAATTTAAAATGAGTTTGAAATGTATTTTATTTCAAAATTGTTATACAAAATTGCCTAAAAATGGAATTCAAACTCACTCAATTGTTTTTTCATGAATCATTTAGATTCTACTTGAATGCCTGCATATAGTAGGCAGCCACGTAAACCAATGCGGGTTAAAATTTAATATCAGTGTTGCATAATACTTTTTTTGGACTCTTAAATTGTTTTGACTATGAATATGTGTCACGTTATTTAACTGAATCTAAATTATTTTTAATTCTTAAGTCTTAATTTTTGAAGTCGATTAAATTTTTTATATATTTTTTTTTCAAATTTGCATGCCCAATTTGGCATAAATATTAGTGTCCGTCCACTTTTCTAAAAGCAACATCGCGTCAAATTCTGAACTCAAGGTATAATAAAATATCAATCTTTAATGGGCATTGCCCCTCCTACTTCTGAAAGCAAAAAATTATGTCATTCTAAGAACCGAAAATCTTTGCCAAGTTTCTTGGGAATTGGATGAGTAAAAGTACATATAACTTAATACTAACCTTTCACGGGCGTAACACCGCCCACTTTTTTCAACTCAAGGTTGAGTATTATTCAGAGTTCAAAATGTGTGAAAAGTTTCGTAAAAATTTGTGAAACACAAGCAACTGAAATATACATATTATTAAAATTTAATAAGTGCGGCTCCGCCCACTTTTTGAGTGCAAAATAAAGTATTTTTCATAGCTAATGGGGTGTGGTTAAATACAAGCACGTGAAATATAATACTAAGTAATAAATAAATAATGCTAAAATTTATTAGGCGTGGCTTCGCCCATTTTTTGCATGCAAAATTAAATATTTTTAAAAGCTGAAGTTGTGTGTCATGTTTTTAAAATTTGTATAATACAAGCACATATTACAATTTGATGGGCGTGGTCCGCCCACTTTTGTGTATGCAAGATTGTGTATTTTTTTAAGCTTAGGGTGTGTGCCAAGTTTCTTAAAAATCGGTCAAAGGAAAGCATGTACAATATAATACAAAACTTTACTGTGCGTGGCCCCGCCCACTTTTATGAACTAATGATTGTGTTTCTTTTTTGAACTTCAAACGTTTGCTAAGTTTTGTAAAAATTGGTTGAGAACAAGCACTTAAAATACAATATTAAAATTTGATGGGCGTGGGCCGCCCACTTATTTTGAATGTAAGACGGTGTATTTTTTAGAGCTTAGCAAAGTTGCTGAAAATATAACATTAGATTTTAATGGGCATGGCTCCGCCCATTTTTATGAAAGCAAGATTGTGTTTTTTTTCAATCTTAAAATATGTGCTAAGTTTGGCAAAAATTGGTTAAGCATAAGCACGTGAAATATAATATTAAAATTTAATAGGCATGGCGCCGCCCACTTTTTTGAATAAAAGATTGTGTATTTTTAGAGCTCAAGATGTGTGTCGAGTTTTGTAAAAAAATTTTTAAATAGAAGCATGTGAAATATACAATTACATTTTATTGGGCGTAGCTCCGCCCATTTTTTTTAATTTTAAATTTTGTCATCACAAGAGTGCAATGTGCTTGGCAAGTTTCTCAGCAATCGAATAAGTAAAATATTTTAAAATCAAACTTAAAAACTAATGAACGTGTCTCCGCCTGCTTTTTTACAATGAGAGCAAATTTAAGAAGCTATACCCTCAGAGAAAAAGAGAATTTTTGGAATCCATCTAAATTGTACCGAGTTATGAAGTAATATAACAAAAAAAATAGTACACACGAATTGATAACCTCGTCTTATTTTTTAAGTCGGTTAAAAAGTATCTTTATTAAAATGAGTTTTTTTTGTTGCAAAAATTTCTTATTACAATTTTTCACTAGTGTTTGGTTGAGCGTTTTGCATGTTCTGTAACTATTTATTTTGTGAAGGTTTTGCGATTCGTTATTAGTTTCCATTGTAATCACATTTTTTTCGATCCCCCCAGAGTTCATTATAAGTAAGGCCCCTTTCAGATTAGGCAACTTTACTTGCGCAAGTCTTGTGTTTGTGGGTGTGAGAGGAAAGGTCGGTTTGAAGGGGAAAGAATTGCCGAGATTTGAGTACAGACTTGCTTTTACTTGGCAATTCTGTACTTTTACTTGGCAATTATGTACATATATTCAAGTATATCTTTAACTAAATTATTTTTTCTTCAACTTCCATTGTATACACCAAATTTTAAATCACTTTCACAATTACAATGAATACAGAAATGAAACAAAACGTCAAAAAATTAAGAAAATTCGAGCATAAGAAAATTAAACTTGCTCAACAAAGTTGCTGAATGTGAACATAAAAGCAAGTTCAAAAAAAAAAAATAAATAAAAATTAAAATTATACTTGCGCAATTAAAGTTGCCTAATCTGAAAGGGGCCTAACTCTTGCCGTTGACAAATTTTATATGGAAAATTTTAAATCACAAAAACAAAATGTATAAAATTCTTCAACGCTAAAAGTTTCGTCTTACAAAATAAGGTTATTAATGTTTAAAAAAAAGCAATGTGAGTCCGATCACAGGGGAGATGTGTTAACATCTAGTAATGAAATTTTTTTTTAATATTAGCTTATGGTAACTAAAATAAGATATATAAATTTTTTGCTCTACTGTATTTAAAAATCTATGGAAAACTGCATCTATAGTAGTGGAATTATTAGTTGTGGGGCTTTGTGGAGAATTGCTCATATGCAAGTGGAAAACGTCAAATAAAAATTTTGATAAAGCTTGCTACTGTGGGTTTGCAAAATTTGTAATAAAAATTCCACCCATAATAATTGGCATGAGATGGAGATTGTTACCCAATTGTCCTGAACCAGCTTCAGTGTAAGGCAACAGTACGTAATGAAGATATGTTATAATATAATATTATAAATTCTTTATAAGGACTGCTATATATCGTTTTTTGTTGTCCGTATGATTACACTAATACACTCATACATAGCTCACACCGATTTGATAACGCATCGCACATCTTACTTAAAATTTGTGATTTGATGCGTTTAGATGTTAACACATCAAAAAATATAATATCTTAATGGGGTCAAGTTCGTTACTTTCAATTCCTATAGAATGAAATTTTTTTTATTAATGAAGTGATTTTTTAAAGAAGAGAAGAAAAATTAAAGTATACTCTTTAGCTGGGGGAAGTACTGGCATTTTTCTGTGCTGCTACGCACTTCATCAGCACCGATGTCTATCTAGTTGGACAGAGATTGTTTGTTCACATCAGCAAATAGCTTAATTTTACATGAATTTTTAATGAAATTGAATATGAGAAATGATTATATTCTCTATATAAAAAAAGTCTAAAAAAAATGCTAAAAAGTCTAGTTAAATTTTTTTCTCTTCTTTAGAAATTATATTATCTAATAAAAATATTTCATTTAATAAGAATTGAAAATACTGAACTTAAGCCCGATTAGGACATCATTGCTGATGAAAATTCATTCCAGTTCAATATAATTTAAATATATATCTGAAAATACAATATTATTATTATGCAATTATTAAAAACCATTACAAAAACTAAAAGAAAATATTCATACAATAAACCATTATGTTTTGAAATACTTATCAATTTCAGTTAAATACTAAAATTAAAATTTAAAAAATTTAAAAAAATGGTCTAGCGACTTTTGGTTGTAAACTGTTTATATTATTTATTAAATATAGCTATCGAAATGCTATAATCTAAAATTTATTTACAAATTTATTGTTTTTTTTTATCTCTAGGTGTTTTTAAATTAACTTGAATTGTTTTTGTTATTTTTAGTTTTATGTTAGAAAATTTATATTTATTAGAATTATGTTATAAAGCGTTCCTATAAAACAAACAAAGTGGTAGAATAGAATCCAACTAAAGACTTTATTTATTATACTTATCATTAATTTGTAGTAATTACTTATTTAAAATTTATATTTTAATCTTTCGTTTTTTTTTGTACTAGAAACATTTTATGGCGTATCGCCTTTCATTTTTAACGCAATATATTTTACTCTTATTTATTTATTTATTTATTTTTTGTTGCAAACAAAAAGCAATTGCGAAGAGAGAAAAGAAAACTTGAATGCATTGAAATTAACTCTTAACAAAACGAAAATAAATGAAGTTTGAAAAAGACAGCAATGAGTTTTTATTTTTATTACATATAATTTTTATATTTATATTTGTAATGACGACAGGGTATAGAATGCTACTAAAACAAGAATGGCAGCAGGGAAGATAACCAACAAACAGATTTTTGTTATTTAATTTAAATAGATTTTAAACATGATGACTTAACTTAGCAATACACTTATAGCAAATAGACATATCAGACAATGACAAAGGTATGATTTCAAATTCGTTTTGGGTTTTGGCCGTCAAAGATTTATGAATAAGTACAGCTAAAAATAAAAAAAAAAACTCTTTCATATGCAAGCACATGCATTAATTTTAAAACGAATACTGTATGACTGTAAATATCTAACAACTATGTTTCTAAAAATTTTTTAAATTACGCACCAGAAACGAAATCAACTAATATGTATGAGCTATACTCATGGGTATGAAAATACTCTGACTATTAATCGGCTACACATGCGTATATACAGGGCTGTTTTATTTACACACAAAAAAGAAGTACGTTTTCAAACAGAAACATACACACCCCCACATTTGCCATTCCATTTTATATAAAACAAATGTATGTTAACGTTGGCGAATAATGAATAAATATCCCGAGTATCATGCGTATATATTTTTTGTTAGAGTAAATATCCATAGTCTGAGGGTAAACATACTCAAGCATTCTTTAGGCAAAGTCGACTCTATCACAGTAAACTCTGACTCTGTCAGAGTAAACTTTTCTTTAGACAAAGTCGACTGTGTCACAGTAAACATTTCTTTAGGCAAGGTCGACTTTGTCACAGTAAACTTTTCTTTAGGCAAAATCGACTGTGTCGCAGCAAATCGACTTGAATGCTTGCTATCCTGCAAAACAGTAAAGTATGACTTAAGCACTTCTTCCTTATTGCCACGAAAAGTACGAAAACGCTAAATTTGTTTAGCTAAAAGTAGCATTAATTGAAGAACGGCAATTAAGTTATTTCTGTAGTAGGCGTTTTCAAATTCTCTTGACAAATCTTAACGATAATGTTATCGGTATGGAAATACATTAACCATATTCAAGTGACTGCTGTTGTCCTTCTTCTCCTTTCAGTTCCTTTAGTTTTTTATTTTTGCATGACTACTTTTTTCACCTTTAAGTGAACAGTTAGTGAGTTTACCAGATACAAAATTGAACAACAAGTCTGAAGAGCAGTTGTGGTGGTTTAGGTTAAAACATAATAATAAAACAATTTCATTATATATATATATATATATATATATATGTATATAAAGAAAGTCACGGGTTAATGATACTTTTCAAATTAAAAACTTTAAAATATAAAACGAAACTTTTAGTTAACAATTTGAAACGTTCTGCTATTTCAAAAAAATAGTTAATGGTTAAGCACTTTCACAGTTGGAGACTTAGCTGCAATAATAGAAGATAAAAAAAGTTAACAAATAGAATACTATAGGACATATAATATAAAATTTTTGATTTACTTTAGCATTGGAAAATTTGGATATAATGCATCCTTTAATCTTTAAACAGTAAATAAGTGGTCTCGTTTTAGATTCAGGCTGCCCTTTTAGCCAATTTTACAGTCATTAGCTAATTTTTAGTAAACTAAAATGATAACTATTGTTTAACTAATACTTCATATTCACAGTGTTTGGTTTAACTAAAATTTTTAAATGAGTAAATAATGGTAACCCTATCAAAATTTTAAGTTTCACTATTTGCAGCTCTGCTAAGTATATGGTTTTTGTTTAAATTTGTTAAATTACTTCTTAGGAATTCATTAAACAGTGCTCGCTCATCTAACTTTACCGTGTAAGATATTGAATTAGTCAGAGCTGTTAAATTTCGATTACGATTAGTAATCAATTGGATTACATTTTAAAAAGAATTGTAATGATTATATAATTGCCTTCAAAGGAATTGCTGATAAATAATTGATTATGATTACTAATAATCGAAAAATAATATGAATTACTTAAAATTACTAAAAACAATCAAAAAGAATAAAAGTAATCAAAAAGTAATCCGACTTCTTTCAAAGATTACTTTTGATTCTTAATAAATAATTGAAAAGAATCAACAGTAATCCCTAGAAGCAATCGGATTACTTTTTGATTACTATTGATTCTTTTTGATTATTTGTAGTAATTTTAAGTAATTCAGATTACTTTTCCATTATAAGTAATATTAATCAATTAGTAATCGTGCGAAACTGAATATAATCGTAATTTAATCATTACTTCACCTTAAAAAAATGTAATCAAATTAGTAATCAATACGATTACTAATCATTACTTAACAGCTAAGGAATTAGTGCTGAAATTGCTTAGGAAGAACCAAAATGTAATAGAAAATAAAAAAGCAATGCGAGTCGGATCATAGAGGAGATGTGTAAACATCTAGTAATGAATTTTTTTTTTTTTAATATTGGCTTATGGCAACTAAAATATGATATATACATTTTTAACTCTACTGTATTTAAAAATCTATGAAAAACTGCATCTATAGTAGTGGAATTATTAGTTGTGGGGGTTTGTGAAGAATTGCTCACATGCAAGTGGAAAACGTCAAATAAAAATTTTGATTAAGCTCGCAACTGTGGGTTTGCAAAATTTTTATTAAAATCAGCACCCATAATAATTGGGATAATATGGAGATTTTTACCAAATTGTTGTGCACCAGCTCCAGTGTAAGGCAACAGTACATAATGAAGATGTGTTATAATATAGTATTATAAATTCTTTATAAGAACTGCTATATATCTTTTAAACAAATATTTGACATTTTAAACGCTCTTTTATTTAAAAGTTTATATTTATTTTATATTTTCAACTTTTTAACAAAATTATCCCCACCGGCAACACTATTACACTTGACAAGCAATTTCTATTAAAATTTATATTGCTCCTGAAGGTATGCTTTAAGATTCGTTTGAGTGTATTTTTATGCAGCCGTTAAGTTTCTCTGTACTTTTTGTTGTCCGTACCCTGCAGTCAGACTGGGGCCAAATGTATCTATGTCAATTTCTTTTCTATTCGTCAGTATAAAAGAAAGAGAGACAACAAATGTGGTATATTTCTGGTGGCTTTTGCAACAACTTGTCAATATTCATATAATTGTATGTACGTAAGGTATAGAAATGTACCACTAAATGAGTGGTTGGTATGTCTCCATGTTCCCATAAGAACTATGTAGTCACTACCTAGTCAATTGTTTTAGTGTTACTAGCAGATTTTCAATGACAAGCAAATGCTAAATGTCTATAGCAAAAAGTATTGTATGGGGATTAATTAGAGAGTAGTACTGGTGACAAAGTCAAAAGCGACTCAGTACATTTTCACCACCGACATTTCCTTCAGGGTATGATTACACTAATACACTCATACATAGCTCACACCGATTTGATAACGCATCGCACATCTTACTCACAATTTGTGACTGTATTGTGAAAAAGATTTTTACCCCCTAGCGTATAGATGTTTACACATTAACAAGAATGTAAATAGAAAGAAGATGCTTGACAACGTACTGGTGTGTCGAAAATTTTTCACAAAACAACAATACTAATAAATTTTACAACGAATCAGCTGTTTTCTAACTATTTGTTAACCAATAACATTTGGTGGTTTAACTAATGGTAAGCAAAAAGCTGGAATCAAATATTATTGGGTAAACTATAGCCCTTTGTTAACTAATGACTGTAAATTTGGGCTTTAAAGATTGCTAACGTGTTCATGCATATTCTTTTTTAAATATTTATAAATTTTGCAATATATAAACTTTTCATATTGACTTTCATACAATTTCGCATGCATCGATATCAGAAAATCATCTTCTGACACATGCAAATATAAATTCATATGCATATGTATGTATGTATGTATATAGAAATTTTGTAGATAAAACTAAAAATATCAAATATATTACATTCAATCTAAAACCACTAAACTTTGCTGTTGTGCTTTGGAATGTTAAAAAAAAAGTGGATGTAAAATAAATTGAAACGTTTCGTACTCTATAATACCATTAATTGGCAATAACGTTGCAGTAATTTTGTGAATGTAACAGTCAAGTGTAACCGTAAAAACCACCAATAACGACATGGCATTTAAGCCACATATCACATCTGTATAGGAGAACTCGCTTAAATGACTTTAAAATATGAGTTAACAAAAATAAATATTGAATGGAAAAAAATTGGAAAAAATCCTTAAAATAGTTTGTGATTTTACGAGTTTTATTCATATAAATACATACAAACAATTTTATTTACATGGATATTATATATACACTCCCACTCACTGCCAGTTTCCAACTTGCAATATACACAAAATGCTGCTGAGAAAATTTTAAACTTAACTGGTTTAGCAAATTACCTTGAAATGTATTAATTAAATATTTAGTTAATCTATATATAATGGAAATTCAAATCAAAAAATTTAATTGGTTTAGACCAAAAATAAATGAAAGTGTTAGCTTGTTTGTGTTAATGATCTTTTTCGGGTTTAGTGGTTTTATTAGTTTCAATAATGATTTGTAATTTTAAATTATTTCATTCATTCTGCTTGCAAATTCATGCAGTGTCATGTTGTTTAAATTGGCGGTTATTTTTTATAATTAGATTTCAAATTAAATATTTGAAACGCTG
Organism: Tachina lurida; assembly: GCA_944452675.1. NCBI lineage: Eukaryota > Metazoa > Arthropoda > Insecta > Diptera > Tachinidae > Tachina > Tachina lurida. The sequence goes on along the minus strand of OX101755.1, from coordinate 102,624,421 downwards.
GAATGTTTGTTCCATTGAGATGCAATTAAAAAGACATTATTACATTTAAATCCACAATGGGGAGAAATTAATTGCTTTTTAGGTAGAAGAAAAATAGAGAAATCGAAAAAGAACTAACCATCAATTTCTTTGGTGTGCGCAACACTTATGGCCAATTTTTGACTTGGTAATTAAATGTGCTAACGAAAAAAAAAAACGTTAATGGCGTTGGATTGGCGACACCCTTAGAAAGTCAAATACAGACATCTTAAGAATAGCCATAGAGTGCAACCCATAGGGCAACCGAAGAAGAGCAGGTCCATGTCTCAGGTGGGGGAGAACACATTCAACCAATATACGAGTATTGAGACCATATGCTCTTTATATTGATCCTATGGGGCAGTTTCATCATTATACGATCGCTAGAAAAATATTATATTATGCCCTATAGTATTAAACAGAACTTAACGGCTAAATAAGCAATTTTTAAGTTTAACATTTCGCCCATTTTCTCAAAGAACGTCATAACTCAAAAAAACTGCTTTGCCAGAAAACGAGTTTAAAGTTTTCCATTTCCACACAACTTAATGGAAAAAGCAAATAATATTTTTCTCTCAAGAGTTGAGTAAACAAGATATTTGAATTAAATTTTTATACAATATGAAGAACTACATGAGAATTAATTCTGCATCATTAACTCAAAAATAAAAAATAAAAAATTGTGCTATAACATAATCAACTTTTATCTATGATAATTGTACTATGACGCAACTAAGTCTTCTATATAAAAAGTGTGCTGTGACACAGTCAACTTTTCTATAAAAAAAAGGGTGCTGTGACACAGTACATTTTTTAATAAAAAAAAAGTGTGCTGTGGCACAGTCAAGTTTTCTATAAGAAAAGTGTGCTGTGAGACAGTCAACTTTTCTATGAAAATCTATAAGAAAAGTGTGCTGTGACACAGTCAACTTTTCTATAAGAAAAGTGTGCTGTGACACAGTCAACTTTTCTATAAGAAAAGTGTGCTGTGACACAGTCAACTTTTCTATAAGAAAAGTGTGCTGTGACACAGTCAACTTTTCTATAAGAAAAGTGTGCTGTGACACATTCAACTTTTCTATAAGAAAAGTGTGCTGTGACACATTCAACTTTTCTATAAGAAAAGTGTGCTGTGACACAGTCAACTTTTCTATAAGAAAAGTGTGCTATGACATAGTCAACAAAAAAAAGAAAAGTGTGCTGTAACACAGTCAACTTTTCTATAAGAAAAGTGTGCTGTGACACAGTATAGAATTCATTCTCATAAAAACTAAGCTACTAAAAGGGATAATCATTAGTAAAACTTCTTTATTAACTTCCTTAGACATAATTTTAAATGACAAAAATTATGTTGAAATTAGGCAATATATGAAATACATAAATATGAATGTATATGAAGAAGCCAAATTTATGTTGTTAACACATCAACCGACATAATTTTTCATTAACACAAAAATGTTCACACCTTCTTTTGGCGTGCTGAGACTCGTAACGATTGTATTTCGTCATTTTAAATGACATGTTAATTTTAAGGAAACGCCAAAACATAATATCTACAATTTCCTTTTATGTTGACTGTTTCCAAGGAAAACAATACAATGTATGATGATGTGTTGAGGATGAAAGCCGTGGCGGAAGAAAATAAAAATTCACATTTAAACGTACTTTTTTAATGACTTGACACACGTTAAAACGTGATTGGAATGAATTTAACAGCGTTGCAGATTAATGAGCAAATAAATGGTCTTTCTTTCCGATGTTTGTGGAGAGAATAAGTTTTTAAAATAAATTTTAAATATTACAAGTTTGGAAGTAAGTGTCCTTAAGTTAGATTGCTTTAAGTCTTAATTTAATATAAAGCGTAAATAATTTAAATATTATGGGAGTTGAACATGTGATGTTATTAGCCTGATCGTTGTTAATGTGTTCGGAATATATATTTGTTTTTATTTCAAGCTACACTCTAGCTAAAATAAGATTAAGAACTATTGTATTGGATATTATCTTGTTAATAGTTACCATGTTTTTTTCTTTCTTTGCAACACCCTTGTATTCATGACCTATAAAAATAATATCATAGAATTGCTTTCGTTGTCTTCATAAACACTTACTAAAATAGTTTTATCGCCTGAAAGCACACACTTTATTGAAAAGTGTTGTCAAAGACCAATCGTTGACAGAAGCCAATTGATATAATAGATACTCGTACGTAGTTAGTATACTGGCATAGTCCAAAGACCAGCATACCCAAATTTCTTGCTTTTAACCAGCAAACAAATGTTAAGCAAATGAATAAAATATAAAGTGATTTCTTCTCAGATTATAATGCATTTAAACCTTCCAAAAAAAAAAGAGATATGTATGTTCTATAACAAACCAATGTTTAAAACAAGGTAAAGGACAATTAAAATTGCCCTTTGACCAACAAAATTGGTTAAACTAACTAATGCGAAATAGTTAAAAAAAATTCCATTCAAAAACTACTTTAAGTGATAAAAAAATATAGAAAAATCACGAATAATTGTTTAAACAAGCATTTTTTAAAAGCATATATGAGGCCATCAGCGCAAAAGTGGTGTAACCCATTTTTTTGCTGTTCAGATGATAAATACATTTTTTACATTACTAGATTTCAAATCAACATCCTAATCAAATACAGATGGAGCTGAAAAAGCAAAGTAATAAAGCAATAATTAAACTTAGCAATCGAACCAATACAATTTTGGAGTTACACCTTTTCTACGCTGGTAGCCTCATATATAGAATATCCCTTAACCCACTCACACATTTACCCTCAAGTCAACTTCAGTCAAATACCAATTTTTTGAAATATTTTTAACCAATTGGTTGTTGACAACAACTCACACTTTTAGTAACTTAACTACTAAAATTAGTTCAATTAACCATAGTAACAATTTCTTTGTTTAAATAGTAAAAACAGTTTTTATTAATATAGGGAAGTGTTAAGATAGACCTTTCTATCTGAAAGTTTTCTTATTGGGCTGAATTTTTTTAACTATGTTAATCTGTTATATTTACTAGATGAATAGTAAATTTATCTAAGGCCCTTCTTATGATCGATCTTTGACTTTCGAATTTTTATTTCGATATTTTGAATTGCACTCACTTATATCTTTATAATTTTTAATAGTTATAAGAGTTTCAGCTCAACAATCGTATGAATTAACAGAAATAAAAATACAATGGGTCCTGCACAGCAAATCGAGGATTTTCCTTCATAAGTTAAATCTTTCGAATTTTTGAGTGCTTACGACCTTAGATCTACATCAAATCATTATCTATAGCTTATAATTTGTGTTAAATCTCTTAAAATAGGAAAACAATGGTTAAAGACTCACCTTCATATTCACAAAATTGTATATATTGTAAGATGTATTTTCAAATTGTTTATAGAAAATTTTCTTAAAATTAATCTCAAGTATATTTAATTTTTTTATTAATATAAAGTTTGACTTTTAAAAATTTTTAATATTAAAACACTTCATCGAAAGCAAAATTTTGCTCGATGGAATATTTGCTGCTCAAAAAAATGTTCGATGCTCATAATATGAATTTAACATTTGATTTTTGATCGAAAATTTAATGCTTCTCATACGAGTAATTAGGTCCTGGTTGGTTTACGTGGCATTCAAGTAGAATCTAGATGATTTCATTTTGAAAGTAAAAAAATAAGGTCCTTAATTTCGATTTAAAAATTAAAGAATTATTTATTTTAATAAAAGCAAAATATTTGCAATGTTATTTTACATGGTAAGGTTTAGTTGTAAGTTTGACAGTTATTATTGATTAGATTAACATGGGAAATTTGTTTACTTCATACAGGCAAAACTCCTTAGCACAGGTTTTACCAAATTGCAAAAAAAAATTACTTATAAATTATTCTCTATTTTACTTAATCCTCAATGTTCGCTGGTATATTTATTCATTGTTATTACTTAATAGCAGACCTTTTTGAAATATATTTATGTAAGTGCATAAGTTTGGCTTTGGAAAATAAACTTTTCTTTTGGCCAACACCAGCATGATGAACTTTACTTGTATTGTTACTTTAAGCAAATAACAATAAAAGCTAAAAGAAAGATACTGCTTCCCTGTCGCACTATCGGATACTTGCAGGAAACACTCAAATTGATAATAAATGGAAAAAGACAGAAGAAAAAAACTTTTGCTTAAAGTTTTTAAACTTTTAATATATAAAATAAAAGCATAAAAACATTAATTCCGAATAAATTATAAAGATTTATGTTGGAAATTTAGCAGATTATTTCTCAATTGAAAACTTGAAGAAGAGAATTAGAAAGAAGTCGCAGGAAACCGGAATAAAATGCATTCATAGTACTAAAATACAAAATAGGTACAGAAAACATACAATTTATATTAGAGGAAAAATCATAATTTAAAAAAAAAAATTGAAGGTAAAGAGTGAGTTTTTTTGTTTTGCTTTAAAAAGGTTTTTTTCACTTTTTCGAAAACTTATGTGCTTATCTAACATGAACTGTTTAATGAAACAAAATACGAGAATTGGTTTTTTAAAGCTTAAGTTACTGGATTTAAACGTTAAAAGCATTTTTAGATATAATTGCTTATTAATGCTTCCATTTGTTCATTTGTGCTTCCATTTTGTATCACTATAGCTAATTGTATTAAACCAATTCTCGTATTCCATTTCATTTCCTTAAAAGTTCAGGTAAATAGTTGATGATATTTGTGTAAGTTAAGTAAGTGATGAAGTGCCTGATAGTACAGCAATTGCCGCTTTTAATCAACCAGACTAAATTATAATTTCTTGTCGTCATAAGACAATCATTTTCATTGAATACTAAACAAAAACTATTCCTTTATTATCTGATACCTTCTTCATAATCATTTCCATATTCCAAAACTTCGTTTTGCTAATCTAAAATGTCATATTTTTTGTAACACTTCAAAGCATAAAACAAATAATATATAAACTAAAGCCATAATTTAGCAAGCAAAAAAAAATTAATTTATCTACAATATATATTTTCCGATCTGTATTTCCCGCCATTTGAAAATTAAAATGCTCTAGGCGGGGAAGAAATTTAATTGAATTTCGAACAGATAAAATAAAAAATCGCAATCTGCACCTGTGGTAAAAAAAGAGCGTGAACAAACCAACAACTAAAACATTCCCTTTCATTATTTAGTATGCAGCTTTTGAAAATGTGAAACATTGAATCGAGTATTTGTATTTGTTGTTGAAGTTTTAGTTTTATATTTCTTTGTTAGCTTTTCTATCATGATAAAAATATCAGGAAATTGAAACCAACTTTCGAACTGGTTAAATGGAAAACGTTAAATTGAAATGGACTTTTGTTTTTTGCTATTCTATTCTATTTTTTTTTTCCTTTAATCTTTATTTCATTTTTGCTGTCTCCTTGTTTGTGGTCATATCTCCATTGCAGCTCTTGTTTGGTGGTTACTTTTGTTCATATTTATGTTTGCATTGTTTTTAGTACTTTTCAGCTACAGGAAAAGGAAGTTCACTTTTGGCTGGATTACAACAGCGTCAGAAGTCCATACAACATAAATGCAAATTTCATATCTATCTGTGTTTACAGAGAACATGCAATTATGTATATTGAATTTACTATTTGTTGCAAAATTATGCATTAAGTGCATAAATATTTTAAAATCAGCAAACAAAACGAAATAGAATTAAAAGGGGTGTGTTTTTTTCTACATTTGAAGTGAACCTGGATTTGTAGAAGAGTTCTTCATTGTTAGGTTAGGAAAGGTGGTGCGGCATAGCACCACCTTCGGAAACCCAATTAGGTCCATTGTGATTCCCTTGTGTTGTCCAGAAAAAGTAATATTACACCCATTTGTAGCCAGAAGTGACCCTATTATCTGTCATTGAAACACCGAATTCCCATGATGAAGCTTCTAATGTTCTCTAGTTTACACTTCCCGCTATCATGGAAACGTATGCTCAGCCATCTAAGCCTATGACGTTGCAGTTTCGGGCACTGACAGATAATATGTTCAATGGTTTCTGGTTCCTCTTCATCCCCGCACATGCTACAAAAATCGGGAGTGTCAGTTTCCCAAATGATGGTTTTTGCTCTGACCCAGCAGTGACCTGTCAACGCGCCTATCATGATTCTTCATACTAAAAAAGGGAATAAAATTAAAAAAAAATAATTTAAAAATTTTTTATAATTTAGGCATCCGAATAAAATTCCGCGAGAAATTTCTACCTTTTCCAATTAGAAGATTGAAATTGTTCCTCGGGAAAAGAGAAATATTGATTTCCCTCAATATTTTTATAAAAATATCTTAGCAAGCACAATGGTATTTTTACAAATCCATAAATTCAGTTAAGTGAGACTTTGACTCGTACACGAAGAAAAAAAGGATTACTCTTGGCTTTGGTCCAGATAACGATAAATTTTTTTAGACATCAACTTCCATTAAAGCCCGGTTCGATTAAAGTAATATATACATATATCTTTTGGGGGACCAATTATTGACAAAACAAAAACCGTTGACAAACATTTTTTTAAGAAAAAAAAAAAAAGATCTAATAATTTACTAAAAATTTTGAAATTAAAAGTTTTCTGTGACCTTTTAAACAATTGCCAATTTGTTTATTTACAAATAGTAACTCAGCATATATGTAGCCGGCAAAATTATTGTAAAAATTGCAAACAAAATTACAAATTTATATATAATAATATAAAAAGTACTATGCACAATAGGAAATTAAATATCAACCACAACATATAGGGCTTTAAATTATATTTATTAAATAAGTGAAAAAGTTTGTCAGGTTTGAATTTTTTTAATACTTTCCATATGATTTAGAACAATATGTTTATTTTAGTATTTTCCATTAGTAGAGTTATTTTTCATTTAAATATTATTTTGATTACCATCATAACGAACACTTTCCATGACGGGACTCCTCTAATAACCGGACAAGTTTTGTAGATGTAACATGTTCCTTAGTTTTTTTTTCGAACAAAATGCATTCACATAACCGAACACTCTAATAACCGGAAGCGAATGCTAAATTTGAAAAAATATTGTTCAAAACATCTCTCATAAGCGGACAGAGGCGTTAACACACGGCAATAAGAGTAATAGTACTCTTCTTTTATTCAACTCAGATTCACATTTGTATTACTTTCAATGATATTTGTGATTTTGAGAGGATTTGTAAAATATCGAACATGGCGAGACTTAAAATTAAAAACCGCGGGCATCTCTAATAACAACACAGTGAAGTAAGGGTCTTCATGAAATTGCTTGTTACATCAACCAATATCTTATGTTACATTTAAAAATATAAATTTTAAATAAATTTATGCATAAACTAAAAAAATCTTGTTAATATCAATGAACAAAAAAATACATATAAAAGCAGAAATTGAAGGAAATAGAATAGTTTTAAAAATAAACAGCAAAAATTATAAATACAAATGTTACAAAATACATTTTAGCATAAATTACAGCAACAAGACAATAAGCAAAAAAAAATTAAATAAAAAATCATTAGAAAAACCGACAACGGAAATAAGTAAAAGCAAAAACTAAAGTGTGAAACAAATCATGTAAACAATAAAGGAAATTTGCTAACATTTACATTAATACTTACAAGTATTTACATGTGTATGTATGTGAAAATGTGTGTGTATGTGTGGGTGAGTGTACGAATGAGTGCAGGAAGAAAAAGTGAATTTGTTTTAAACAAGGAAAAACAAATGTTTAAATCATTAATGCCACTGGGCATAAACAGATATCGTAGCACAGGAAAGTGTAACCGATTCAACATACATACATATCAGTGACCGGCAATGAATCGTTTTTTCGCTATTCATACTGACTCATGAAATTTGAAATATAAGTGTATAGACATCATTTGAACTCAACTACTCTGATTTACGCATACTGACGATGGCATTGATTTATAAGTATAGGTTGAATTAAATATGAATGCGACGTCAACATCATAGTCATATCATACTCACACTCATAAATAACCTCAGTTTGATTTTTAATTTCAGGAAAATACTTGTACTACTCATATTGATTCAGCTCACTCAACTAATGCATGTATGTTTATTATTTAAAAGTTTAGTCATTAAACAGTTTGCAAGTACTATACAATAGTAGTAATTCAATTCCTGCAAAAAACAAAAGCAACAGAGAAATACATAACATCATAATGAGAACTTTAATGTTCGTATGCGAAGTTCGCATTGTGAATCATAATTATTTTGAAGCATCCATACCCATTGAGTTAGAATTGGGTCGAACTCGTTCACTAGTTCATTTTTGCCTCAAACCAATGATCAAACCCATTTAAATTACATGGGTTTGATCATAGGTTTCTGGCAAAAATGAACTAGCGAACGAGTTCGACCCAACTCTACATTGAGTTAAAGAGAGCCGAAATCAACAACGTCATACATGTTGCTAAGTATGAGTTCGATGCGCACTTCAAACTTTCGAGTGAATATAATTTAGACTTGGGTCGAACTCGTTCACTAGTTCATTTTTGCTACAAACCAATGATGAAACCCATGTAATTTAAATGGGTTTGATCATTGGTTTGTGGCAAAAATGAACTAGTGAACGAGTTCGACCCAAGTCTAATATAATTCATAGAAAATATTCCACTAAGTATGAGTTCGCATAAGTACAAGAAATTATAAGTCAGGATTAAACTCTACTCACGTTTTCACTACTCATTGCTGTTCTCTGATTCATATGTATTTATCAATATCGATCTATCGTTTATTTGGTTCGTATGCAAAAGTGAAAATTTTCATGTAAATGCACTAAAATAGGAATTCATTTGGATGCATTTGCTGTAGTTTTGATACTGTCATTGCCACTGCAGCACAATTGGTTGTGTTTAAATTTTTCGTTCTGGCTGTTTGGGGTTATTGTTATTGACGTTGGCGGCAGCTTCCACGTAAAAGTTTAAGTTATTGCTCACAATACTACGACGACTAATGCCGATATTCCTTTACTCACGATTATATCCATTAATTCGAATTTGCACCCACATTAGATGTACTTGGTCTATCTTGATGCTTAAATTTTCTAAAACTAGTAAGGACTCACACATATCGATACATATGTGTGTGTCTATATACATATGCATGCATAAATATGTCTGTATTTGCAGTTTATGTGTGTTTGGTTATTTCTATTTTAGCTTGCGGTTCAAGTGGCAAACGATTTATGGTTGTTGAGATAAAAATCGATTTGAACTACTGCTGTTGTGTCTCTACTGGTGGTATGACCCACAACACAGCCGTCAGTCGTTTACATACAGAGGCAATTACGACTGAGTGCCCTTTTTTTCATATATAGTACAGATTAACTATTGCAAAATAGAGGGAAAAAATATGGAAAAATATCTAAGACTTATGAAGTTGCACTGAGTGAGTGACACTTTACACCAAATGTTAAGTAAAAACAATTTTATGGTTTGCTACAACAGATTCATAATCAAAAGTGCACAATTTAGAAAAAAACAAACAAATATATACTTTGCAATTGCAGTTATTAGTTCTGTGAAAAAAATACAAAGTGCTTAAGTCGAGTTGATAAAATTTTAAGCTAAGGGCACTTTTTGTAATTTTCATATTTAAAACTACCTTTTAAAAAAATCTCAATTATTTTGTGCCAATTTTTAGGACGTTATATACAGAGAAAAAACTGCCTCATAGAATCAAGAAGATTTTCTCTATGAAACGTTTTTAGGCTAAGGGGTATCCCAGCAAAAACAAGCGAAGATTTTTTCATAGATATTCCTTATTGTTTTTATGTGGTAAATCTTATTAATTTAATCAAGAAGAAAACCACATAAAACCAAGAAGAAATCTTGTTATTCACAACTTTTTTTACTCAATTTCCGTTATTTTTGGCACTAAAAAAACAATCCATAGAGAAAAACTTCTTGATTCTATATGTTTTCTTATAAATTGTAAACTATAGGGATTTATTATTGATTTTATTAGGTTGCCTTATTAATTTTTTTAAAAAGGTTTTCTTCTTGATTTTATTAGGCTATCTTATTGATTTTTTCAATAAGGTTTTCTTCTTGATTTTAGTAGGTTCCTATATGATTATGTGTAAAGCATCTTATTGATTTTTTTAATAAGAAAATCTTCTTGAACTTATGAGGTGTCTTGTTATTTCATATCTATAAATAGACATAGAGACAATTTTTTTCATGATCTTTTTCATTTTTGTATAAGAATTTTTGCACAATAATTTCAATGGTTATTCAGGCTGCTTGTTAGCATATTGGTTAGAGTGCTTGTCTATCAGGTAGAAGTTTGCTGGTTCAATACTTGGTGGGTAAGTTAGTTAAGAATATAACATAATGTGTATGTTTGTATGTATATATAAATAAATAACATCTACAATATACTACATACATACATAGAAATGTATATCGTATAGAATTTAAATGAAAATACATAAGTACAGAGAGTAAAGGCGCAATTTTTTTTATTGAAAAAATCAATAAGATAAAAAAACTACAAGATTTCTTCTTGATTTTTTCAAAAAGGTTTTCTCTATGAAATTAATAAGATTTCCTTATTGAAAAAAAACCATAGAGATCTCTTATTAATTTTGTTCTATTTTATGAGGTATTTAGTAGGCACTGTTTTCTCTGTGTAGTGCAATGAATTTTAATTTTTTCGACTTCTGAGCTCATATGAAATAATAGTTTAATTACCCTGCAGAAAATTTGGTGACAATTAAGCCAAACGTACTCGTCCTATGACTTGAGAAAATGTGAGTGTTACTCGTATCAAAAGTACGCAGTAGTGTATGGTGAAAAAAGAAATACCATTGAAATGGTTACATATTCACCATTTTCGTGATGTATCGTCTTGATCTTGAGCCAATTTAATTCGGACTCGTTCTAGTATTGTAGTAAACAGCACTGGGCATGGTCAATGTGGTTGAATACAGGACCTATAAAATAGTGTAAATATAATATGAATTGCTCCCTCCAACCAACCAATGACTATGTTCATACACATTTCTTAAGATATACTGCAAAAGCTACTATAAATAAAATACTCTAAGTATTTATTGGACTAGATGTGACTTTATGCAGGAGTATTTAACTTGCATACACTTCAAGCATCATAATGATATTCGACTATACTTAAAACTAACTAAATGTTTACTTAGTGTATGATATACTCTAAGTATCATGCGCATAACTAATTTGTTCGAATAAATATCCATACTCTAAGTATAAGCATGATCTGAGTATAACTATGAAATATACTCAATGCCTATGTGCCTTTCTATTTATAGTTGCAAAACATTCATAATTTTGGCATAAATAAATTATGAGTGTACGCAGTTACAAAAATTAAGAGTAACTATTTGAGTACATTGCGTTTTGAACACTTATTTTCATTCTCTGGTATACATAAACATATGATAACTGGAAAATAAAAGAACTTTCATTTCATTAATACTTTTTTCCATGATTGTAACAGTATAAAAATGGTTTATTTTGTATGACGATATATTGGAAATATAGGGAAAAATACTGGAATATTTAAAAATACATACTTATATTACGTATATGCAAATGGAAGAATATATATTTAGTTTTTCAGATCCGAGCCACATATGGTATAACAAATAGGCTGCATACAAATTTTCTAAGCAGGATAATTATTAGTATTTGTATTTCGGTTTTTTTTTGCAAGAGAAAACAATATAATTCTTTCTGCCAGAAAAAAACCTTCTTCGATGCAAGGATCTGATGGAAGATAAGAAGAAGTACGTGAAATATAAAATTAATTTTTAATGGGCGTGCCTCCGCCCCATTTTATAAATGCAAGATTGTGTGTGTTTTCAGACCTCAGGGTGCGTGTTAAGTCTTCTAAAAATCGCTAGAGTAAGACCATTTAAAATAAAATATTAAATTTTAATGGGCGTGACTTCGCCCGTTTTTTTAAATGGAGGATTGTGTCATTCTTAGAGCTCAAGGTGTGTGGTAAATTTAGTAAAAATCGGTGAAGTAGAACTGCGTGAAATATTATAATAAATTATAATGGGCATAACTCCGCCCATTTTTTAACTTTAAAATTGTATAATTACAAGAACCAAAGGTGTTTTATAGGTTTCGCAGCAATCAAATAAGTAGACTATCATAAACATAAATATAAAAAATTATGGGCATGTCGCTGCCCTCTTTTTTTTACAAAAGGACCAATGGGAAGCTATATCCTCTCAGACAAAAAAAAAAGAATTTTTACAATCTGTCTAAAATATACCGAGTTATGAAGTAACATTAAAAAAAAATAGAGACGAATTGTTAACCTCCTCCTTTTGTTGAAGTCGGTTAAAAATACTCTTTATTATCCTTCATCGAAGCAAATTGTTTGATATATTTATTTATATAATTTTGAAAGCTGTTACAAATTGTGATCCGATATTCAGCTAATGTGAAATTTTCAATACATTTTAGGAATAAGGAAACTTAAGCTTTCATACTGTCGCCTGTTTATTTTGTAGGGCATTAAAAATAATTGTACATAAAAAAGCAATAGCAAACAAGCATAAACAAAAACTACTATACTAAACGTAAGGAATGAGTGCACTGTAATGCATTTAAAATTGAAGTGGTATTATGAAACATGAGCATGAACATGGCATAAGTAACAACTAAACTAAAGTAAAAATGCATTGAGAGTAGTTGATTCGCAAACGTGTATATGAGTTTTTTCTTTCACAAATGTGTGTAATATTTTTGTATGTGTAGATGTGTGGAAGTGTGCATGTGTGCATGTGTTCAATTCAGGTGGGTAAAGCGCAGATGTTTGGTGCCTGCCTGCCAATGGTGGTTTTATGATTTATGGTATTGAAATATTAGTTTTGCTTATTTTGCCATACAACTGTCATAGAAGCTTTAAGCGTTAAGCTAAATCGTTTTCAATATCTACATCACTTCCAACTTAATGGAATATAATTTCTTTGATATTAAAATTTATAATACTCATATTTGTGTTTCGATAAATAAATCTATGAATGCTTGTAAGTCGAAAGGAATTTATTTCTTACTTAAGAGTTATGGAGAACGAATATGATTAACTGCACAATATTTCCTAACCACATTTGGCAGTGTTTGTTTGTTTGTTTGTGTGAAATAAGAAATTGATATTCACATATATATGTATATACAAGTATCCTTAGACTTTGAAAGCTTTTAAAGCTAATAAAAATCCTTCCGAACAAATTGCTTGATGTTGTAAAACCAAATGTAAACAAGCTCTTAATTCATCCAATTTCACAATTATTGTTGGTACACAAAATAACTTATAGGTAAATTTAACCAATTCAAATTACCCCTGTCAGCAAAATTGATTAAGTGAACCCATGTAAAATAGTTAAATCAGTGTGTGATTTTGATCAGTGTTGAGTAAGCACTGGATTTTTGTATGGGGGCGATGGTTGGCGTCTTACCTACACCCGGTGCTTAGACCACCGTGAGATAAGGCCGTAAAGGCAGATGTTCACGATAATTTGAAGCACATCTATCTACTATAGTCTGATAAATACGATCTTCGAACAAAAAGAAAAAATAAAAATTTATATTAAATGCAAGTTGTGTAAAAAAGCTAACATCATGGTATTCTATCTGTGAATAATTTAACAATATGTGTGTTTTGTAAAGAAAGTGTTCTGACTTGCTAAAAATTGTAGAGTGGTGACTATTTATTTCATTGCTAATATGCGAACCTACAAAAATGACGTTTTTAAAAGGCAAACATATAACAATGTGTATGCAATATGTATGAAAAATATGTAGATATGCATGTAATCATTTTATGTGCAATAAGTAGTGTAAAATAATTTTCACCTTAAAACATTAATATTTTTCAGAGCCATACTTGCAGATAAATGAAAAAAAAAATTAATATCTCTATTCATATACATCATTTTCCATAAGCTTTTTCATAATTAATAACTTCTATTCGTTTTTCGTTTAGGGAGAAATTTTAATATTTGTTTGCAAAAAGTAATAAATCTTGAAATCTATCGTTTTTTGGTTTAATTTTTGTGTATGTCTCATTCAATGTTGTCTTCTGTTACTGTTTAACATAATTAATTACATACTCCCAACAGTATGCTACACTATAAACTGTTACTTTTGTTAATGCTAATGTATATGTGTATGTATGTATGCATGTATAGGAGTACGGGGGTGGTACTAAAATTAGACGACTTGATTTGTGGCAGTAGTTTGAAAATAAAATACTTGGGCAAACATTTTGCAACCGTATAAAAAATGTGTTTTGAGTTTCAAGGTCCCACGCTGTTTAGTATTTTTTTAAACATAAAAAATAAACGATATCAGTGAATTTCGTGACAGTGAAAAAATTTTTCACCGTTTTCTAGTTAAATAGCTGCATTTGAATGATCCCAGTCCAAGAAATATTAGAGCTGAGCTAGACTATGCTTGGCAGGAGGCTGCTCCTTTCATTATCACTATAAATTATTGAGTGCTAGAGCTTAAATGGGACCGTATGACCAAATGTGGGTGTTCATGCCAGAAACGGTTAAGCAAATTCACAAACTGATATAAAATGATTGTCGGCTGCATGTGCGTGAGCAATCTTAAATTATAGGGATTTCAAAAAGTCCCAGTGAAAAAAATTATTCAGGAACTAATTTTTCTCTATTTCCAAAGTATCAATAAGTGTAAATTTTTTACTTTCAAGGAATGGATTATTAACAATAATCCATTCCATTAATTAAGAAGAAATTTAATTTATGCCAAATAAAGTTCTCACAAATACTTGCGATAATGCTTGGTTTTTTAAGAAAATGAAATCAGTGTCATGAAGTATTACATTTTTATTTATAAAGTTGAATAATAAAATAAATTGAAATTGAAATTGTAGATAAAAAAGAAATTTAGAAAAAGAAAACAGAGCCTACGAAAAATGAGATTTATTAAACATCAAGAACATGACTTCGAAATCACAGAATATGTATTAAAAAAAAGAGGACTTCTTGCAATGACTAACCTAATAAAAATAATTAAAAATTACTTAAATTTTCACTACTTTCGGATCATAAGTTCAGGATCTTATTAACTTTTTTGAAAGCTCTTTTTTTTAACGGGTTGCTGTAATTTAAATATTAAGCGCATTGCTCACAATAAAACAAAAATAGCATTGTGAAGATGTTTCATTACTCTAATGTCTGGCGATCTTTCACCATAATAAGGCCAAATTATTGCTTTAATCAAGGGAGAATGAAACAAGTGAACTGGAATGGTAGAATAGAAAGCGACAGCTCCGTCTGCAGGCAAGATCGTGACGTCTGTTTTTTTTTTTGGATACGTGTGAGATACATTTTCTTCAAAAAGGACAAGCAATCAAAAGCAAGTGTCATGCTAATTTATTGCAGCGTTTAAGTGTTGTTTCATCAATGCAGTGCATCAGTTTACACATCCACTATTGTGATGAACAAACTCAATGCATTGAAGTTCGAATTGCTTTATCACTTACCTTATTCGCCAGATTTAGTTTATTCAAATTATTTCCTATAACTGAAATCAAATAATTCTGCCAAAAAAACGAGTTCAATGAATTCAACAAATTTATGGGACTCTTTAAAAAAAATTTTTTTGAAAATCTGTTGGTTAAGAAGAAGTATGTGAAATATAAAAATAGATTTTAATGGGCGTGCTTCGGTTAAATTTTTTAAATGCAAGATTGTGTGTTAAGTTTTGTAAAAATCGGTCAAATGGAACCAATTAAGATTGTGTCTATTTTTTAGAGCTCAAGGTGCTTGGTAAGTTTCGTAAAAATAGGTCAAGTAGAATGACGTGAAATGTAATCATAAATTACAATGGGTGTAGCCCCGCCCATTTTTTCAACTTTAAAATTGTGTTATTAAAAAAAGAACCAAAGGTGTTTGCTAGGTTTCGCACCAATGAAATAAGCGGAATATCATAAAATTAAATAAAAACATTTTTTTGGGTATGATCCCGCCCACTTTTTTTTTTTTTGAAGAAACCAATTGAAAGCTATACCCTCTAAAACAAACAAAAGTGTACCGATGTTACAATGTAAAAAAAAAAACAAAATACAGACGAATTGATAACCTCCTCCTTTTTTTAAGTTGCTTAAAAAATAGTTCGACAATAAAACCTTTTGCGAACAATGTAGAGGACGAGTCTGCGATTGATGGGATATTTTAAGAAGATAGACAGTTTTTGCTATTAATAGCATATACAAACTATTCACTATTGCGGCGAAAAGTATTTCGAGCCGAACTAAGATTATCTTGAGAAGTGAAGAAAATTGTTGCCAAATTTGTTGTGCTTTCTTTGTAAGGCCAGTTAGTTTTAAAACCACCCTCGTATACACCACCTTGTTTCTTTTTATTTACACACACTATTGCAAATATCAACGCACAGGAGCAAACGATATGCTTTATCTTATGCCAACTTCATTTTTCATTAAAATCCCTTTAACTTATTTCGTTTTGTAATGAAACAAATAAGAAAAAGTTAAATCAGCTAAACAAGGATAACACACCTTTTGTCATTTACCAATAACCTCACATGTTTACTTTTGCACCTCCAGCTGAGCGTGTGTTTTTAACACGCACATTTTTCTCGTTTACATGCATGGTTTTTAATTTTTTTGTCAAAAATCTTTAGGGATAATAAAAATTGTTTTCTATTGTATTAGTAATGCCTTGTACTAGAATATTTAAGCCAGTCAATAAGTTCTAAAATTAGATTTTGTAGGAGGGACAGAGAGAGAGAGAGAGACAGTGCGTGTTTGTATCATTAATTTGTTGCCCTTGCTTAGGAAAACTCTTGCTGAGATCTTATCGGTGTCATGATAAACAATGTGTGACAATTATGCGTGTTTACATTTTATGGTAATATCAAAGACTATAAATATATATACACAGAGAAAACAGATTCGTTGAGACAACCGAATTTGTTGTCAATCGAATTTTGGTGGTTGCACCAACTATATAGATTTCTGGTATAACGACTGCAATTTTCTTGTGGTACAACTATATTTTAATTATAACCCTTAAACAAATAGTTGCAGCAACAGAAAAAATTGGTTAATAGTATGGAATTTGAAAAAAAGTTATTCTTTCTACCGAAAATGTGGTTAGTATAACTGAAACATTATCATAATTGGTACCTGTGAAAGAAAAATTGGCCTTCCTTGCTGAAATAAAATAAGCAATAAACGCATATAAAAATATACAATTTAAGAAATTTATTATTTAACATATTGTCATAAGCTATTTTTAATTGAAATTTATTTATTTCAACGACACATTTTGAACAGCCACAAACCTGTTATCTTATGCACAGACTTTCAAAAACCATTTGAGAATTCATAAATCATAATATCTTTGAAAGTCACAAAAGTTAATTTTTAATTTGCTGCAACGAGTATAAACTATGATAGTAAGCTCAACCTATAGTTAGTTGCAGCAACTGATAGAAAGTATTTATTTTAACATTAATATAGAACGACAATTTTTTAGTTACCAATACCAAAAGTTGGTAGTAACATCCAATTCATAATATTTTATTCGGTTGTGTTAACCAATCAATGAATTAGTCATGGCAAACGCATACGCTCGGTTGATGCAATCAATTTAAGAATTGTCAGAATCATATCTTTATTACAATTATGCCCTTATGGCAATAAACATGGATTGTTTTTTGGATTAACAGAAAATTGATTGTGTGAACTGAAATATAGTTTATGCAAATGATATTTTGTTGGCCTAACCATTTTCCAACCAATATTTTTTCTGGGTGTAGTCTTTGGTAATATATTATATGTTTTTTTTTGTTGGGTGCTAAGAAGCGCATTTTTTATACTGTCTTGTCTTTGATGTGTCAACGTTTTGCTTTTTTTACTTCTTCAAATCATTTGCTGAAGAATCTTAGTTTTATTTATTAACATTAACAATTTTTGACATTTTATTTAGTTAATCAAAACACTCCTTTAAAATTTTTTTATTTCATTTAAAATATTAATTAAAAAAAAAAGTTTTGAAAGAAGCATAAAATTAACTTTAAATAGAAGCCCTAAAAACTATTTGCGCTGACGATGGAGGTTTGTTTTTTTTCTGGAAGAAATATCTTAGTTTATATCAAAGTATATTTTGTCACCGTGTAGTGACATTCGAAAACAGCTGGTTGTTCCGTTCTACTAAGTGTTTGTCAGAATATTTAAAATTAACTTTGGTGTTATTTGCTGATTAATAATTATCACATGTAATTTTGCCTTACAAAGCGATACGAATTTTAGCCTAATCAAAATATTAATCAAATTTTTAATATATATATTATTTAATATTTTTTGATAAATATCGTTCCACAACTTAATTATATTGTTTGCATTTTGCTTTATAGTGTACTTTTGAGTAGTCCGTAATTTGAGATTGGCTTAAAAATTATTCTAAGAACCGATCCGGAGTTCATCACACCGTTTTCAAAAAAAAATCATTTTAAAATCTTTTTTTCAACATTAACAACTAGTCATGAGGCATAATAATGAAATAATTTAAAACATCTATAGAGACCATTCTTCAAAAATCAAAAGAATGGAATATTTTTGCACCCGGCCGGTCGACGGTTATGCACAAGCCAGTCCCCAGGTCTCTATCTCTCAGAATTTTAAACATATCACACAGCCATTTTATCACATAGCCATTTTATCCTACAACTCTAGAAACTTAATGCTTTATAATACCATTTTTGTGAATATGCAATAAAAAGAATATGGAATTTTGGAAAAAAAAACAATTTCTTGCGTTATCTTTAAAACTTTTTCAGAACTAAAAATTTTTGTACTATATTCATGCATTTCAGTTTCGGTATGTAATCTATTGGTATCTTATAAGATGTATTTTCTTGCTGAAGGTACGGCCATAGTTGGCAAATATTTGGTTAAATAAGCGTAATCACTAAATATTAATGAAGAACCTTTTGATTCAAACACGTGCTTATTAAGTTTATTAAGACATTTCCATTTACAGCGTAGTGATTCATTTACAAACAGGGTAATTTTCTGTAGATATTTTATCAAAGATCGATATCACATTCCAATAACATCCCAATATTAATATTTGACAAAAATATCGGGCTGTTTTTTTTACAGCAAATTTTTTTTGTATATCTATATTATTGGAAATTTACAAATGATTTCCCAAAAAAGTCTCTTTTTGAATTAAGTGAAGATAGCTTCAGGACGATCATATTTACCTCCGATAGGTCATTTAGTTTCTATTTTCCTAAAATTGTATCGGGAAGTATGCAGTCCTGTTTCTGCCAGCTACGACAGAATATATTACATGGAAGACTTAGCCTAATAAAATAAATGTCGATCGTCCAGTAGCCCGTGAGTACCTCGACCAAGAGAACCATGCTCGTCCCATATTTAATTGCCATTTCTTCTGAGAGTTTATTGTGGTAGAATGGGCAAATATTCGTTCCGACGAACTTCCGTCATTGTCGATGAACTTAATATAAAGAGTAACCGCAGATCATTATTGATGTCGGGGTAAGCTTGGTTGTTCTAATCAATTACTATTTCACTATATATTATAATGTTTCTGCAGGAGAGAAGGATTTTGAAAGTTATTTAAAATCCTTTTCGGGTACGACATGGATACATCCTGTATTGCGGACGTTACATTTGGTTATGGTTGGTGTTGGCATTCGGAATGAGATAGTTTCATATAACCTTCAACAACAACTGTTCTTTGGGAGTAATTTGAAATAATTATTAATTATTTACTTAATTCATTTTAACTATAACTCCTACGGATGCACTGGAGATGCTTCATCATCTACTACCATTAGATCTAGTAGGGAAGGAGATGGCAACGTCCTCGGCAATCCGTCTTCGATGTACCTCTCTGTGGAACGGAAATGGAACCGGCCACTGCAGAATACTCGATGATGAAGTTAGGGGATGGAGGATTGACCAAACCTCCCCTGCTCTACTACACGAACGTCTTTATAAAACCTGGATACCATCCACAGAAATGTGGATGAATGGAACTCCAGGTAGAAGAAAAAGTGTTGATTTTTATACGGACGGCTCCAAAACATAGGAAGGTGTGGGCTATGGGGTCTTTTCGAGGGCTTTAGGTCTTCGTATTGCAATGCGACTTCCGGATCACTGCAGTGTCTTTCAGGCAGAGATCCTTGCTATAACACTTATATGTATATTTGTTCCTTTTAACTCCTAGAAGGAGCATAGGGTCCCATAATCTCATAATAATAATAATAATAATAAATTTATATTTTAATGCAAAAAATTGCTGCACTTGCTGATATGCAGAATAAATAGAAAATTGCGACAACTCGATCCAAATTTTAACAAGTTGAGTTTAAACAAACTCAACTTTGCGAAGCGATTAGCTTGTCTGCGGAGTCTACGTGGAGTCTACAATAATATAATTAGTAGGTTAGAAAGGTTGGTGCTATACCGCACCACCACTCGGAGACCCCAATTAAATCTAGTAACTATGAAGTCAATTATAATAATAGGATTTTTATAAATTTATTGTGATGATATCAAATTTTTCACAGTAAATTTTTTAAACAATTCGATTTTGAGATATTTTTAAGTGCATTTTTAACAAAATTACAATAGCCTGCTTAAATAAAATTTAACGAAGTTACCAAGTTAAATTTGATTTTTTTACAATTGAAATAACGCTTAAGTGTTACTGTTTAAGCCGCTATACTGAAATTTTCACTCACTTAAATGCACATTTCAATTAATTTGCTGTATAGCAGCAAATAAAATCATTGTCCTTTTTTTTATAAGAAAAAAAAAAACATATACGTCTTAGTGTAACAAGTATTCGATAGAAAATGGTTTATTCCCTTAGTCGATTAAATTTTAATTAGCTTTTTCGGTTACACATGTGAAAATTGCCATGCTGATTATACATTCCATAAAAAATACAATAATATTTTTGATGTGTAAACATCTATACGCTAGGGAGTAAAAATCTTTTTCACAATACAATCACAAGCTATGTATGTGTGTATTAGTGTAATCATACAGGCAACAAAAAGTACAGAGAAACTTAACGGCTGCATAGAAATACACTCAACCGAATTTTAAAGCATACCTTCAGGAGCAATGTTAATTTTAATAGAAATTGCTTGTGAAGTGTAATAGTGTTGCCACTGGGGATAATTTTTTTAATGTCAAATATTTGTTTAAAAGATATATAGCAGTCCTTATAAAGAATTTATAATATTATATTGTAACATATCTTCATTACGTACTGTTGCCAAAAGCTTAAATTAGACGTGACATAGCCATAACGCCATAGCCATAACCAAACCAAAATTCAATTGGTTTCTATGGTGAGAGTTATGGCAAGTCTCTCTCACTCTCACTCTCACCATAGAAATCAATTGAATTTTGGTTTGGTTATGGCTATGGCGTTATGGCTATGTCACGTCTAATTTAAGCTTTACACTGAGGCTGGTGCAGGACAATTGGGTAACAATCTCCATCTCATGCCAATTATTATAGATGGAGATTTTAATACAAATTTTGCAAACTCACAGTTGCAAGCTTTATCAAAATTTTTATTTGACGTTTTCCACTTGCATATGAGCAATTCTCCACAAAGCCCCACAACTAATAATTCCACTACTATAGATGCAGTTTTTCATAGATTTTTAAATACAGTAGAGTCAAAAATTTATATATCATATTTTAGTTACCATAAGCCAATATTAAAAAAAAATTTCATTACTAGATGCTTACACATCTCCCCTGTGATCGGACCCACGGTGCTTTTTTTTAAGAGAAGTAACACTCAGGCAAGGAATGTCCACTAATATTACTAGGTGTTATCTTCTTTTTGAAGGGTATAGTGATAGTGAATACATGTGGTGAAGAGAGAAAGGACGGTGCTCTGATGTTACCTTAGGATTAGCATCTGCTGAAGCAGGAGCAGTTCAGTGACCAGTGTCTATGCTTTCATCACTTGCAATATTTCTACAACAGCTGAAAGATACAAGTACATACTAATGCAATCAGAAAAATTAGTGGTATTGTTATGTTAATGACTGTTGGATACCGGTCTCGAACCCCATGACCTTTAGTTTTGTAGTCAACGTGCTAACTACTTCAGATAACGCTACCCTCAATAAAATATTTCTTGTATTCCCATTAAAAAAATGTGTTCTTATTCAAAAATAATTCGTGGATTAATCGAGTAAATATTTTCCAAACAACAGCACTAAAACATATGCATGTCTCGCAGGCCTTAAGTAAATTATGCTTTTATGTTTAAGCGTTTCTACAAATTTGCTTAGAACATGCAACATTTAATTGAAGAATTATATTAAGTAAAACCACAATAGTGGGAAATTACCTTGAGCTGTGAAACAACAACAACAACAACAAAACCAACAATAGCAACAGCTGTAACAGTGACAAATATCAACTGCCAAACAGTGTGCTGCAAAGAAGATTAATAAAATAAGAATTAATTGGTCTGATAAGATTTAAGTTGTCATACCTAAATAAGAAAAACAGAAACGAAAAAAAAACTTTAACAAATTGCCAATTTTTTCCTTGATATTGTGGTTAATTTTTTTATGCTGCTGCAAATGTACAGCTCTTAGAATCTGTACATACATATCTGCCCGTTTTCTTAAAGTAGAACTTCCGTTGAATATGCCTTAAGGCTAACAAATAAAAAAAATTATTATTCTAACACTTACAAACTTGTTACACTAAGTGTGGACACATTTACCACATGCAGAGTTTTAAAGGAATTGACTTTAAATTTGAACTACGTTTGCAAAGTGTGATAATGTTTAAATGCTTTACTTTGCTTTGTGCATTTTAAAACTAAAGAAGAAAATTCTAAAATTTTAATGCTAATTAGAGTTATGTATTATATTTTTGACATTATGGATTTAATTCTTTTAGAACTTATATAATAATATACATATATTACACAAAAGGGATGGACATGATACATATTTTTGTGTGTGTAATTTTATGCTTCAATCCCGTGAGTTAAGGTGACAGTAAAAGCTTTCCGAATTTAACTGGAAAAACGAACCAAAAGTTATCATTGAAATAAAACTTGTCTAATGCCTCTTTAACAATTTGTAGCCCTGAGTTTTCTTATATATTTTAAAATTTTAATTACAATCAACAATCGGTACTAGGAAAATGTACTCGTATGTAAATCAGAAAATAGCAATAAGTTATAAACGAAATAAATATGTGCTTAAGTAAATAATCTTAATTTGGGGTGGTGTTGGTTGAAGTAAGTAGCACGTTGACGGCAAAACTAAAGTTCCTGGGTTTGAGCCTTATCTTCGAAAGTCTTTACCGCCATTACAACACCAGCCGTTTTTCTGGTGTGCGTTAGTGTCCCATTGTATCACTTGTTGTAGGAAAGTTCAAGTGATGAAGTCATAGGCACTGGTCACAAAAATATGCCGGCTTCATCGGATACTAATCCTAATGTAACATCAGAGTGCCAGCCTTCGTCGGTATTGTGTAGCAGAATCATCTGCGAAATAAAATAACAAATAAATAAGCTTCGAAAAATTCAATACGCCTCATTGACACAGAGGCGCTGCAACACTACATTATTAAAAACGTGCAAACAGCAGAGTTGTAAAGGAATGAAACTTTTCTCTATATCTTCTTTCGCCACCTGTCTTCTCTATTACTATCCCTTTCCCAAAAAAGGTAACACCTAGTAATAGTAGTAGGCACTAAATGCCTGAGTGTTACTTCTCTTTAAAAACAAGTTTAGTAACTGCGTAGAACCTCACATATTTTTTTTTCAAACAGCTATGACTATAAGCGACTCCATCACACAAGAGTATCAATCTACTTCATTAATGTGAAAAAATAAAATACACAATAACTTTAAATAGAAAGGTATATGCTATTTATGGGTACTGAGTGCCTATCATATTTATGCTTATACTCAGATTATGGATATATAATCGGACAAAATAAATATAGCCATAATACTCAGTGTATTTAATCATCGTAGCCCTCGTATGCATTTGAGTTTTGGTTGTCTATAAACATTAATGCGATAATTATATACAAGTGTGTATATATATATTATATATATATGTACATATATAAGCCCTAATTCATAAAAAATATTTTTGATTTATAAAATGTTTATAATATAAAACAGGTTTTCATACAAAATTTGTTTTGCAACGCACATTTATAAAACAGAATTATTTTTTATGAATAAGTCCAACTTTAAACAATTAATATTATTCCGAAAAGACATTTTTCCCTAAAACTTGCAAACATAAAACCTTAACGAATTTGTGATTTCTTAGGTGATAAATGAATTTCTAGTAAATATTAAGTTAGAAATGTCTTTAGCGCAGTCGAAAATTATTCAATCTCACTTTATATCCCTTTCATGCAATCAGTTGAACAATATTGCACAGTGGGACAAAATTAAAGTATTTAGGTAGTTAATTAAATGGCAGAAGAGCATTATCGTTTACGTTTCAAATGCCAGATGTCCACATTGCTCAGAGCCGGAGCTATGAAGATTCAAAGTAGGCTATTTAAGCCACGTTAAATTTTTTGCCGCTCGCCAATTTTTCTTGCTCACCCGACTATTGTATAGCCCTTAATAAAATACTCGTTTAGATAAAACATGTTTAGTTTTATACATATCTCTTACAGTTTGTGAGTCGTTTTTATATAAAAATTTAAATTTATAAATTTTTCAATAGATAGGTCTACAACTTTTCCATTTGTTACTTAGAAGGCGTCAATTATAATCCAAAAGGCATAAATTATAATTCAGATTAGTCAGTTATAATTAAGAAATTATTACTTGTAATTTAGATTATAAATACACATCAGACAACAGCAATGAGTAGTGAAAAAGTGAGTAGAGTTAAATCATAACTTATAATTTCTTGTACTTATGCGCACTCATACTTATTGCAATGTTGTCTACGAATCATATTCACTCGAAAGTTTGGAGTGCGCATCGAATTTATACTTAGCAACATTTATGAAGTTGTTGATTTCGACTCTCCTTAACTCAATGCCTATGAAAGATGAAAACAAAGTATGATTCACAATGCGAACTTCGCATTATGACGTTATGTGTTTCTCTGCTGCTTTTTTGCAGGAATTCTATTACTACCATTGTATAGTGTTTGCAAACTGTTTACTGACTAAACTTTTAAATAAACATACTCGTAGATGCATACGTTGAGAGAGCTAAAACAATATGAATAGTATAAGTATTTTCCTGAAATTCGAAATTAAACTCAGGTGATTTATGAGTGTGAGTGTGGTATGACTATGATGTCATACTTATTTCAACCTATAATTATGAATCAATGTCATCGTGAGTGTGCATAAATCAGAGTATTTGAGTTTAAATGATGTCTACTCACTTTTATTTTAAATTTCATGAGTCAGTATGAATAGCGAAAAAACGATTCATTGCCGATCACTGATACACATCTAGTATTATTATGGAAATAAGAGAAATACATTTATATATTTTTAATACATTAGTCGGCAAATTCACTTTAAATGCTGCATTAGCAATTGTGTAAAAGAAAAATTATTTCACCTTTTTGAGTGACTCTCCTTAAAGTCACTGCATTCATACGAAAATTGAACGACCATCACTAACAAAAACGACCTTCAGGCTCCAACATGTCTCATGTCTACAATTTATAATTAAAAGCTGGAACTTATAATTCAACAAAAGCTGAATTGAGCATTTAAGCAGTATGTGGTGCAAATAAATAGCAGGACATTTTCACAAAATATAATAAAAGAAAAAGAAAAATATCTATAGAAAAAAGAAAAGAAATTAAATAAAAAAATATGTGCTTTAGGAAATAAAATGACCACAATAGGTATCAAGTCATTAAAGCTTACAAAAAGATTCAAGGCACAAAACGAAATGAAAAGACAGAATATAAAGAATAATAAGATAATAAAAAAGATTTTTTTTATATAAAAAATTTCTTTATGCCACTGGATAAAATCTTTTCATTTCCCATTTGAATTTGGAGCTGTTTTTTGGTTGTGAAAAATACAAACATAATTTCCTAAAATTATAAATTTGTAATATAATTTTTAAAATTAAAGAGCTTAAAATTATGGGAAAAACTCCAGTTTTATGGGTACAATTAACAATAAAGATCCTGCTTTCTGTTACTACTAATACTTAGTAAAATCTTTGGATATGATAAATTAAATTTGAATCATTAAATTTCTCCTCATTCATTTTAAAAAGGGGAAATATGAATAAATTTAAAAATATTCTTTAACACAGGGGCTAAAATAAAATTGCCAATAGCTTAAATAAAGTCTTGGAATAAAATTCTTATTCAGAAAAATTTCCATAGGTCAATTGCTATAAATTGCGCTAATTAAAACAAATTGTATGTATGTATGTACTTGTGCAAGTATGTATGTATGTATGTATATTCCACACGTACGTTTATAGGAAGGATATATACGATTTAGGACACTTACTTGTGCATATCTTTATTTGAAACTTACCTTTTCTAATAAAGAAATTAAAAACAAATTATTTTATATATTCTGTTACATTTTTCTTTGATTTGATGATGTTTTATTTTAATAGCAATTATAAACCAACTTAGAAATAAATTCAATTATAATTCTTGTTGCTCAAATAGACTTTGATTTTTTATACAATGCTTTTCAATAGTTTCTTGTGTTATTTTTTATTTAATTTTGTAAGCTTTCTAGTCATATATAATTATGTTTAATTTTTGTTTGTTTAATATTACAAATTTTTTTTGTTAAAATACCCCTTACATAAGTATTTGTTATATAAATATATTGGCTGTGAAATAAATCTTTATAAACATTTTTTAAGTTTCATTAATATTTCCATAATGCTTTGTCTGCCTACTAGTTTTTTTTTTTTTGTGATTAAATTTTCCAACTAAATATTAATACAATATTTTTGCTATATATCAAAACAACACAAACAAATTGTTTGCTAAGCAAATTTATTTAATTATTTTTAACTTTTTTTACAATTTCTTTACAGGCGCCTTAAATTTACATTTTGCTATTTTAATTAATTACATTTTTTGTTGTATGTCATACATTTAATTCTATTTATATGTGGCTTAATTTGCTATGATGTCTTTTAAGTTTAATTTTAGTGTTTTTTTTTTTTGGTACTTTTAAGTAGCTGTTTTATACAAAAAGCAATATATCTAGTTAAAGAAAACTTGTTATACAAAAAAAAAAAATAATAATATTTGTATCAAAATTCGTTTAGTGTTAATTTTCCTATAGTTAAACACACATCAATAAACTTTAATAAATAAATAATTGTGTGTAAATGCATCATGTATGTGTCTTTTGCATTTCATATTTATAATACGCAAATTATTTGTTGCAGAAGGTGTGTTAATGTTGCAACACTTCAAGTAAAATTCATTATTTATTTATTACACCGTTGGTCAGTTAAAATGTTGCGGAGGGTAAAGATTTTGCTTAATAAGCCATGGCGGCGGGGTATGAAAAAAAAAGTATTGTGAGGTCATCATTAAATACAATGCACGCCGCAGTGTGCAACCGTTTAAAGATGCGAACAAAAAAAAACCAAAATTTAACTACTAAACAGCCATTCACTCACTAACCCACCTATACACACACACACATACACACACACAATCACACACACGCAATTTGGCAACAACCCCCAAATATTTCATTTACTACGAGTACAACAAAGTATGTCATTCGCTGTGTTTATCATTTGTGTATATCGTCAGCTAAAATGCAAAAAGGCGTAACTATCAAAAAAATTCAAAATCGAGTTTTTGATTGATTATTATGAACGCCATTAAACTAAATGTCTTGACAAAATATTACACTTCTGCGATCAAAAATTACGCTTTTATTAACAAATAACAATGGGACTTAACTACACGTTTGTTCAGTTTTTTGTTTAGTTTTTGTTTCTCTTGTAAAATTATATTTTTGTTAGTTACACCTTTTTGCATTTTAGCTAACGATATGTATATTGTGTGCAATAAACACTTTCATTCATAAATTGTTTATGTAAGAGGCAGTGGCGTCTGTATATATTTTCTATACAATTAGGATTGATTGGAAACTCGTTACTTCTAGAAGTCTCTAATTTAGATTGTCAGGTTGATAACATTACTATCATCTTTAAAAATGCAAGAGAATCGTCTTGCCCTCTAAATAGAATGAGACGTAAGAAGAAATTTAAAAAGAATATAAAAATACGACATGGAAGAGGTTTTGTGAAAACATCCAAAATGTTTCACAAGCCTCTCGCATGAGTAAAATTTTGTCCACTACTCCTGAACACTGGGGTATTTGAAGAATCCCAATGGTTCATTTACTATATTCAGCCAGGAGTCAGTCATAAAACGTCCTGCTGGGCACTCATATTCGGTGTAACTCAATGTCTGAGATTCAGACATCTGATCTTTACCCGATACCTACGGAAAATATATCTAACATTGTCAATATACAGGCCTTAATTTGGGCTCGGAGAAGCTTCAAGCCTAATAAATCTCCAGGACCCGACATATGATACCTGCCAAAGTAGCGAATCTCATAGCCCCAGGCTACTGAGAATTTACACCAGTTCTCTAAGACTGAGAAATATTCATAATAAATGGAGGGAAGCTCTACACGAGCTGGTTAGCACTATAGAGAAATCACTCCCTGTGGGTGAATATAACTTTGTGGCCTTCGTAGATATATGGGGGCCTTTTAATAACATTTTTCCAGATGCGATAATTGATGCCTTGTCGAATTTGGAGTTTAATGCAGAATTATGTAAGTGGATTCAGAATTTACTAACTTACCACAAAATAACTTCGGCTCTAAGAGCCTCTAGGTAAAATCGCTTTGTAAATAGGGGAACATTACAGGGAGGAGTTCTTTCGCCACTATTAAGGAATCTAGCTCTAAATCTCGTGCCTCTATGTCTAGAATCGCTACGGTGCAAAGCTGTAAGAGGAAATTTTCTCACTTCTCTAAGGGATATCCTACAAGATGGTCTTTCACATTTAATAAGATGGGCGGAGAAACGCGGGCTTGCCATTAATCCTAATAAAACGAAACTAGTCCTCTTCTCCAGGAAATATAACATATCTCTTTTCCAACCTATCACTCTTAATAATACGATGATAAAAGTGTTCAACACTGCAAAATATCTCGGACTTATACTTAATTCAAAGCTGAGTTTCGCAACTAATATTCTAGAGAGAATGATGGGATCACTATAGTTATGCAAGAAATCCATTGGAAAAAACTGAGGTCTTATCCCCAAGATCGTTCATTAGATCTATACTGCAATAGTACGCCCAATTGCTATGTATGGGATCCTCGTGTGGTGGCGGCTGTCCCTGGAGAAAAAGTTGTATTTACATGTGGTACACAAGGCTAAAAAGACTTGCATCCTTGTATGTAAGTAGTGCTCTTCACACTACTCCTACGGATGCATTGAGAATGCTTCTTCACCTACTACTGTTGGACCTAGTAGGGAGGGAGATAGCAATAACCGTTTTTGTTGTACCTCTCTGTGGAAGGGAAATGGTACCGGCCACTGTAGAATACTTGACGACGAAGCTTGGAGATGGAGGATTAACCAAACCTCCCCTAATCTACTACACGAACATCCTTATAAAACCTGGATACCATCTACAGAATTGTGGAGGATTGGTACTACATGCAGAAGAAATAACTTTGATTTTTATACGGATGGCTCCAAAACACAAGACGGTGCAGGTTATAGAGTATTTTCAGGAACTATAGATCTTCGTAATGCAAACCGACTTCCGGATCACTGCAGTGTTTTCTAGACATTGATCCTTGCTATAAAAGAAGTTGCGGATTGGTTGAAAGTGAATGTCAATGGCAACAAATAGAAACCAAGTGTTTGAAATGGTTAAGGAAGAATAATGATTATAAAAAGAAAAGAAAGATGAAAAATATTGTGAATACGTTATCCCGAAATTAATTAAAAAGTACTGCTCAAAGAGTTTCTAAACCAATTGAGGAAATTTCTATTTTAGTAAATAAAACTTTATTATTTTTAAAAGACATGGGTCTGTCATAATGACAATATATCGTACTATAGTTTACAAAGAGCCAAGCAAAAATATACTCCGGAAAATATCTCAAATATCCCCAAAAATACTATTGCAAACTATTTTAAATATTACTATTCGTACCAACCTTTTTTGGTGGATTTCAATAAAATTTGATTTTTGTTCGATACCTTCATTAGCTCTTATTATTTCTGCTAAAATTTTCAGATATTAAAAGTTTTTAAGGATATATGAGAGGCGGTAGCAGATATATGAAAGATGGGGAATAAGTAAAATGTTTGTGAGCCAAATTTAATAAGGAAATGTATGACTATTTTCTCCGAGTCCTTGCTTGGAATTGCACAAAATTAGGAGGCATCGTTAGGCATATTAAACTTAATGTCGATACAAAGTTTTTCTCTTCATTATGGCGATTTTTGTTTTAGGAATATATAGAATGTTATATAACCAAGTTTTTATAATAGCTGCTTCTATTTTTGGCTGATTGTTATATGAAATCACTGCACATTGCGGCGCTATGTGCTATACAAATAACGCTGTTATCGCTGTTTTGCCTGAGAAGTTTCCTGGTGGTGTGATTTCTTGAAGAGGCGATCACAATTGGTCACCAGGATCTTGCGACTTAAGACCTTAAAACTACGTAAAAGATAAGGTCTAGTCAATGACCCACAATCGTGAAGTAATCGAGATACATAGATCAGTAAACGTGCGAATTGGAGATGGAAAATATCATAAACAAAATATGGACCTTAATCAAACTAAATAAAGCTCTTAAACGTTTTTTAGATTTGCATATCTATGCAACTAAGTCCTAATTTACACTCAGCAAGTCTTATTGCTAAGCTGATTAGTGTTTTAGGAAAGAGAGACGACGGGAAAAGAAACTGTCATGTTCCCCTCGTCTCTCTCTCCTACAAACTAATCAAATTAGGACTAAGTTATAAAAAAATGTGGGAAGAAAATTATCTTTCGTACTAAAAGATCAATGAAGTGGCTTTTAACATGACTTGTTTTTCGCATAGAACTATGAAAAGATTTCACTTGTTTAATCAAGGAATGGCTTTTTAAATGGGAGCAAGTTCAGTAGTTTTTTACATTTTGAAATATTTTATTAATAGACAAGGGTGCTGATAAAGTATATGTGTACATGGTGGCGTAGAAAAATGTGGCATTTCCCCCAACTAAGTTGAGGCAAACCTTTTTTCTTGCTTTCTTTACAAAGAGGGTGGCGTTGGCTTAATTAGTTAGCAAGTTGACTACAACACCACGCATTTTTCTGATGTGCATTGGTGTCCCTTTGTATCAGTTGTTGTAGGAAAGTTCAATTGATGAAGGTATAGTCACTGGTCACTGAATTATACCGACTTCAGCAGATACTAATCCTAATGTAACATCAGAGCGCCCTCCTTCGTTTTGTAGCAAAATCATCGGCGAAGTAAAATAATCAATAAAATGACTACTAAATACTTAACAGCAGAGGCGCTGCAACACTGCATTAGGAGTATTAAAAACGTGCAAAAAAGCAGAGGTGTAAACGAATGAAGCTTTCCTCTATCTCT
The DNA here is from genome assembly GCA_944452675.1 of Tachina lurida. NCBI lineage: Eukaryota > Metazoa > Arthropoda > Insecta > Diptera > Tachinidae > Tachina > Tachina lurida. The sequence continues at coordinate 102,592,642 of OX101755.1, read as the reverse complement.
TCCTTCACCACCTGTCTTCTCTATCACTATCCCTTTTCTAAAGAAGGTAACACCTAGTAATAGTAGTAGGCATTAATTGTCTGAGTGTTACTTCTCTTTAAAAAAATAAAAAAAAATTTATGAAATACTTCATTCTGTAATAAGAATTAAAAAAAATAGTGAACTTGAGCCTGATTAAAAAATAAGTCCTTTATTCGGAATTCAGGACTCTTCGTTAATGCATCACTGCCAATGGATATTAAAATGTCATAAAGTGCTTCGCTGAAGTATATAACACACAAATATATATTTAAACTATGAGCTTTAAACATGATTTGTACTAAAACAGATTATCAGCGAAATTGTGGTGCATTTTAAATTAAAATATGCTCGTATGATGCAGAACAGTGATGCATTTCCGAACAGAATTACAATAAACAATATGTGTCCATCCATTTCTCTTTCCTGCCACCGCTTTGCTGAATCAACTTATACATATAAATTATATGATCCAAAGTTTAACAATATGAAGTAGATGGCTAGTGTGAGTATGTGTGCATGGATGTGTGAGTGTGCGTGCGTGTGCATCACTAAACTGGTGTTGGTGTGGTTAGTTAGTGTTGTGATGTTGATAAGTAGCAAAACATGAGGTCATTTGTAATTATAGCAAAGTTGCAAGTTAATTGCAATTGTGTGCAAATGACGCTCGTAAGATTAATTAAATTCATCTATATACTCGTAGTATGTTCACTCATATGCTATGATTCTGCTACATTGCTGTTACTGTTGTTTCAAACAAATTGACTCATATTACTGATGTTGTTGCTGTTGCTGTTACTGTTGTTGTTTTTATTATTATTGTTGTTATATTGTAAAAGTAAAAGCTAAAAAAAAATATGAAATTTTAGTGCACATAAAAGAGGTAGAGACCAAAATACAAATCATTGCTTTAGCATGTTTCTGCATTAGAGTGATGTTAATGTGGTGCGTTCACGCTTGCATTTGAAAATGAATTAAGAGCCAAAAATTGGGCAGTAGAAAAATTACTTTAAAAATACATCTTTTAATTTCTGAGCATCACATTAAAAAAATATTATATATTAAAGGTTCGGTGGAGTTTATTTATAGCGAGCACCGCTTATAATGAATTATCAAGTATACAAAGAAAAAAACTGCCTCATAGAATCAATAAGATTTTCTCTATAAACCGTTTTTAGGCTAAGGGGTATCCCAGCAAAAACAAGCGAAGATTTTTTCATAGAGATTCCTTATTGTTTTTATGTGGTAAATCTTATTAATTTTATCAAGAAGAAAACCACATAAAATTAAGAAATCACAATTTTTATAATCAATTTCCGTTATTTTTGGCACCAAAAAAATAATCCATAGAGAAAAACTTCTTGATTCTATTAGGTATTCTTATAAATTGTAAACTATAGGGATTTCTTATTGATTTTATTAGGTTGCCTTATTAATTTTTTTAAAAAGGTTTTCTTCTTAATTTTATTAGGCTATCATGTTAATTTTTTCAATAAGGTTTTCTTCTTGATTTTAGTAGGTTCCTATATGACTATGTGTAAAGCATCTTATTGATTTTTTTAATAAGGAAATCTTTTTGATTTTATGAGGTGTCTTGTTATTTCATATCTATAAATAGACATAAATACAATTTTTTTATGATCTTTTTCATTTTTGTATAAGAATGTATGCACAATAATTTCAATGGTTATTCAGGCTGCTTGCTAGCATATTGGGTAGAGTGCTTGTCTATCAGGTAGAAGTTTGCTGGTTCAAAACTTGGTGAGTAAGTTAGTTAAGAATATAACATACTGTGTATGTATGTATGTATGTATAAATAAATAACATATACAACAGACTACATACATACATACATATGTATATGTTATAGAATTTAAATGAAAATACATAAGTACAGAGAATAAAGACGCAATTTTTTTTATTATTTTTTATTGAAAAAATCAATAAAATAACCTCATAAAAACTACAAGATTTCTTCTTGATTTTTTCAAAAAGGGTTTCTATATGAAATTAATAAGATTTCCTTATTGAAAAAAAACCATAAAGATTTCTTATTAATTTTCTTCTATTTTATGAGGTATTTAGTAGGCACTGTTTTCTCTGTGTAAGGGCAAATGTTTGGGTTACGATAGTTTTTCATTAATATATCATACAAATTACCAAGCTTTTACTGCCTACCAAAAAATTGCACATTACCATCAGAACTAGTTGCCATGAGTAAAGTAATGACTTACTTTTCTGATTACCAAATTTCATTCATTCAAATTACCTAAAATTTAAAGAAATTATGTAGAAGTTGCTAAATGAGAAGAATAATTTTTTTAGATTAAATAGATTACGTGAACAAGTTGCCAAATAAAAAAAGTAAGTACTTCTCAAGAATCGATTATTTTAGTCTCACGCCTTGTTAAAATCATTAAGTTGGTAATCCAGTAAGGAACAGCTTCCACCAAAAATGCTTAATTCCAAACCCGATTACCTTTTTTGAAATTTTTTGCTGGGTGGGTTCTTATAAATCAAAAATATTTTTTTATGCACACGGCCTTGAAAATTTTGTAATGTTAAAAAACCTTTAATTTGTTTGATTGATTTAAGCAATTTGTTTGAAACCATTTTTTCTCTATTTTTTCTTTTTTTTTTGCAAAAATGGCTGGTCTTTTCATAGTGGAAAAGATTTAAAATTTCCTGCGGAAAAGCATTCTTGTAACCTTTTAGAACTGACCAAATTAAAATTGAACCGCAAAACACTATTATCTAGTTTGAAGTTATGGCTTCAAAAGGAAAATGCATCTCTTGTTTTGACGTGCATAATGTGCATAATATTACATGTACTCTCATGCTTTAAAGTTCATTTTTAAGTGTGTGTGTGCGTGTGTGTGTGTATGTGTGTAAGAGTGAATTGGGGGAGATGTGTGTGTTATGTGTTTAGTTTAAGTGATTTATTGTCATAAAATTTTCACTATTATAAATTAATGATAACATAATTAAAAGCCTTTAGCAGAATATAAAAAAACATACTTAGTTTATATTTTTATTTATTTATTTTGTTTTGTTTTTTTTGTAAATAAGATTAACTTTTTTTGATTGGACAGATTTTTTCAACTTTTAAACATGCAACTGAATTAATTTTAATTATTTGCGGATAATCTAAAATAAAAAAGAAAGGATAATATAATATTAAATAAAATTATGCAAACACATATTTTTGCAATACCAATATCTGCCATAAAAAGCTGTCATTTTTGAGAAAAAAAAATAAACTAAATAAAATAAAATATAAATATTTATTTATAAAAATAAATATTTATATTTATAAAAATAAATATTTTATTTCCTATAAATTTAATAGTTTCGTTTACTCTTATTTAACTATTTAATATTTTATAATCTAAATATTGTGGTATTTATTTTATTTTATTGTGGTGACGAACTTAAAACTGAAGTCAATACAGCAGTTTGGTGGGTAAAAACAAGTTGTTTCATTTTGTTTAAATATTTTTTTTCTTGCCGTGATATGCTTATTTTGTATGTTTATATTATGAGGGCAGGTCAATAATTAAGAGACTTTTTTAATTTAGTTACAGGGTTTTTTAAAAATTCGTTTAAAAAAGGTTTTTTAACAAAAAAAAGTCTGAGACTAATTTATCTGCCCTCGTATATTGGAGTTTCATTTGTATTGCATCTGCTTAACCATAAAAAATATATTATATGTATTTTTTTTTCATATTTATAAATTTAATCCTTCATGGGTTATTGGTAACGGATTAGGCACAACTACTATTTACATGCTATTTTTGTTTTTGCAATTATTAAAATAAACAATTATAAAAAAAAATCGGCCATTAAATTTAAAAACTTTGCTTTCACAGTTACAAAAGTGTGGTTAATATAAATGCAAGCTTTTTTCATATATAATAGTTTAATCCATTGGAAACATAAACTTAAATATGCGTTAATTAATACGTAAAAAATAAACGTAAAAGTTTGATTAAACTATTGTCAACACGTTTGAATATTTTGTAGTTAAAACAATCATCAAGGAATATTTAACTAGATAAGGAAAGGCAACCAAAAGGAATAACATAATTACATCTCCTTCATCAGCGTACGTAGGTCTGTTTTTCAGTCTAAAGTGTTTGTCCTTGATCAAGACTTTTGTATTAATAGTTTATATTATTTCAACAACGTTTGTATGCATTTCGTTTTTGCTTAAGAAATTTACTAGTAGACTTTCATCAAAAAATTCTGGATAAAAGCTAAACCAAACACTGTATATTTATCGAGAAACTCTCAAAATGTTACTGAGAATTATGTAAACAAACACAATAAGATAAAAATCCTGAAACAAACATCTTTCTTTGATTCTGAATATTTTTTTTTTATTTTTACAAAAGGCCAACTACAGAATCGCAAGATTTGAATTAAATAGAAACTACATTTCTTAGTCTTTTGATTGTTATTTTTTTTTATTAAATCATAAAGTATATATAATGGAATTATTTATGGAATAACACATCAGGTAAATGGCCTCCAAGACTTTGTGTTTACATCAGAGCTGTTAAATTTCGATTACGATTAGTAAGCAATTAGATTACATTTTAAAAAGAATTGTAATGATTATATAATTGCCTTCAAAAAAATTTTTGGTAAATAATTGATTACGATTACTTGTAATCGAAAAGTAAATTGAATTACCTGAAATTACTACAAAATAATTAAAAGTAATCAAAAAGTAAGCAAAAAGTAATCCGACTACTTTCAAAGATTACCTTTGATTCTTTCTGATTATTTTCAAACATTTTGAATTAAAATTACTTCATTTTGAAAGAGTTCTTAAGAAATTTATAAAATTAAAATAACAAATGTTTTTTTGTTTAAGAAACTCCTAACATATTCGGTTATATAACAACACTAATAATATCAATCTGAGAAAAAAAAATATAAAGAAAAACATAAACTGAAATTTTTTGCTGGTGGTTAAGCATCAAAAAGAATTAAAATAATCCGTAGAAGTAATCGGATTATTTTTTTCTTACTTTTGATTATTTTGTTGTAATTTCAAGTAATTTAGCTTACTTTCCATTATTAGTAATCGTAATCAATTAGTAATCGTGTGAAACTGAATATAATCGTAATTTAATCATTACTTCACCTTAAAAAAAAGTAATCAAATTAGTAATCATTACGATTACTAATCATTACTTAACAGCTATGGCTTACGCACGCACTTGTTTGTCGAAATTTTCCATGACCTTGTTGCATCAATATGGCTGAATTTCGTTAATGCAGCGTTTAATCTTTTCCTTTAATGCACGCTCGATTGTTCACTTGTTGACATACGAGTACACCTGTGATTTCAAATAACCCCATAAAAAATCTAATGGTGTTAAAACACACGACCTAGGCGGCAAATTCTAATTACCGAAATGTCTCATGCAGTAGTTGAATTATTTCACAGGCTGTATGGCATGAGGCAGTTACTTGAAATCACATATTAGCCAGGTCAATATCCAACCTCATAAAAAGAAATCTAATGGTGTTAAGACACACGACCTGGGCGGTCAATTCTGATTGTCGAAACGAGAGAGTATATGACCTTCAAATGTCTTATGCAGTAATTGAATTGCTTCACGGGCTGTATGGCATGTGGCAGCTACTTGAAACCACATATTACCCACAGCAATATCATCCAATTTTGGATAAAACTATCACTAGCGATATTGAGCACCACTGACAACCACTACTTGACCAGCCTCATTTTTAAAAAATTATGTTGCAATTATGTCTCCAGCCCAAAATCCACAACAAGCAGTGGCACATTGTGGATGCATTTGTTTTTCGACAATCACATATCACAATCAAAGATCCCCAAAAGCGCCAATTTGGGCGATTAATAAGGCCTTCAAAGTTAAAATAATAAATGCGCTTAATCGCTTAGGATGAGTTTGCTCGAAAAATCAGCATGCATTCAACGAAATCTGTTCGCTATGCATTGTCATTAGCCAACCCTAAACTGTAAACTATCGAACTGTTTTCTTCTTAGCCTTGCCAATACTTTGCGGCATAAATGGCGACAAATTAAAATCTTGTGTTAATTTCGGGACACTCTTTATAAGAAGAAGCAGTATGCGAAATAAATAATTTAGATTGTATGGGATGTGGGTGCATCCCGTTTTTATGAAATTTAATAACTTAGTTTGTATAATGCTCAGCACCAACTTTCTTGTCTAGTATAATTACTTTCAGTTTTTTTGTTTCAATTGTTTAGTTTTAATACAGAAATTTAGTATTAAAAATAAATACTGCCAGCAATTACCTCTTGAAATCTTCAATATATTGTGTTTAAAAAATACAAGTAGGAGTACTTCCCTTCAATAGTGAAGAAATAAATATTTTTCTCTTAATAGTTAAGGTTAAAGTAGCTAAAAATTTTAAAATGCTGTCTAAATTCCTGTTTTTTTTAAGTAAATTTAAATCGTTTTTTCATCACTTTTATGCTAAGAATTTTTATAAAATATTTATATTGTGCATATCTACACAAAAATACCTTTTAGAACCATATATGTGACAGCGCATAGAGAAAGGGACCTAAGGGTAAAAAAATCACTTTGTTTTTTTGATATGGACAACATCTGAGCATCGAATGAGACCGATCCCATGCCCCAAAAGTGTTCCCTCCCAGATATATGCGCGTTTTATGAAATTGAAGTCGACGATACTAAGGTTATGTGAAACAATTTTCGTACTAACAGAGTGATATTTACGATTTAAAAGAATTATAAATGAGTATTTATTATAATTCACAATTAATAATTTCATAAAATAAACCTGGATTCGAAAAAACGCGAGCAAAATTGATATCAAACTCATGGTAACAGCGCGCTAGGTAGAAAACAGTAAAAACCAACCACACAAAACAAGAGGTAGGGACGACCTACGCGCGTTTTCAAGGTTGACCAATACGTTCCTGACGTCATGAGATGTGTCGCTTTCAAATGAGACCAATACCAACACGCTCAGTGATGGTACACTAAAGATACACGTATTTAATTCTTTAAAATGGCTCTCTTGAACAAAACCGGTTTTTACCCTTAGGTCCCTTTTTATTTTGCGCGTCACATATATGTTTCACCAATATTGGTGGACGATACGATACTTAAAAGTGTACGACAAAGAAATGTGTGCCGTGTTTATCTATTACTACGTTTAAAGCGCACTACTTGCAAATAAAATTATTTGCAAATAAATTAACTCACTGTTTATTCGGCATAGCAAAAGTACACAAACTTGGTAGCACTTCTATAGAAAACTTGCTTATGTTGACAAAAAAAGTAGTGTAAATGTACAAAATATCAAATAATTGTTTGTTTTAATCGTCATTAGTAGCTTCTATCAATGTTTTTTGTTGCAATATTTATCTATTTATTGTTTTTTGATATCAAACATTTGTAAGCGTGGCAACCTCAAGCATTTTATTTGCAAATAGTGCGTTAATCGTGAATAGTTTTCTGAATTAGTAAGTCGCAATAAACAATAATATGGCAACAATTTACTGTTTTATTTACAAATAAGCCCTCGTATAAACGTAGTATATAAGATTATAATAAATTATCTTTTTACTGCCGTAGTAAGTGTTTGTTGTTGTATTTACATCGGAACGTATGAGTAATATTCAAAGTATTAGTAAAAATAACAATAACTATAGAATACTTTTTCGCATGTTGTTGTTATATGCCGTCACCCTCGCCGTATGATTATTTTTTATAATTATTAGTTTCTCATACGCATTACTGTAATTAAGCTAAAAAGCATTGCATACACTTGGGTAACTTTGTTATTATGATGCAAATTATATCAATGAATTTACGAGTATAAGAAAATAGTTCTGATCGTCATATGAGATCAAAAATTTATAAAAAAAAATTCAAAATTGTCGTTTTGATTTATATAACATAATTAACGGATATCAATCTACTCATAATACAATATCGAATTTATTAACGAAAATCAAGAGAATTGAAAACCTGAGGCCCCAAATACAGTAATACCTGTACTACTTTGTTAATTAAAAAAATAATAATATTTTATAAAGTGTTTATTAAAAAATTTTGTATGAAAAAGTGTCTCACAAACGTCTTTTGGCTTCTCCTGCAAAATAATTGCAATATAGCTTACGCCTTCTTGCACTTTATCGGACGCTATGCACGCTGAGGTAATCAATCCATTTTATAAAAGTTTTAAAATAATTTTGTTACTTAGGCCATTATAACAGTTGTAAGTTATATTTGCCGAAAATTACAAAAACAATATCAAATACAAAAACTAAAAAAAATTGTTTTACCTAATTAATTAAGTGATCTCTATTGACTTCAAAGAAAAATTATTTGCATATATTTACATACTTATAATTAAAAGTAAAATATTTAAAAATTTACAATAATTTTAATTAAATATTAAATAATAGCAATTGTTTTATTTATTGGACATTATGGAAACTTCAATCCATTTTGCATTATTCAATTTAATTGTCATTTGTCGCATCAATAAGTTATTAATTGCAATTGTTTTATATAAGTTTATTAAATAATTACTATTAATTAACTGGAATATTAAATGGCTTTAACTTCTTATAGCATTTAACTAAATAAAATTAAATTGTCAATTTTCATCAAGTTATTACAATAATACTTAAGCCCAGTTTATTTATTTATCTTAATGGCATTATCATATTTTTGTGTTATATATTCATATAATACCAATAATTTGTCTATGTTGTTTTACTTTCAATTTATATATATATATATATATGCATATTTTTTTTAATTAAATATAGACTCTGTTCATTAATGTTTTAATTACATTTTAGTGGAAGCTCCTGTTACACGCTTTTATTTATTTTATTTATAGTTTTCATTTTCACCTTCTCGCCTCATTCAGCCTCTGTCTGGGTGGTGGTTTGCAAGCAGCAGTTTAATTTCAATGTTGTTTCCAACTAGTTGCTGCAGTAAATAAATGAATAAATGAATATATTATGTTTATTGAATTAACATAAGTTTTAAGTTTATTTTATGTTAATTTCTTGAGTATATAAAAGTTTAACAATTGTACGAAAAGGGGCGTTTGCAAAAATATATAACTCTTATATATAGTAAAAATTATATCAAAAATTTAATTTAAAAGAAAACATATTAAAAATTTAAAAAATACCAATAGTAAATCAATAAATGTAAATACAACATACGTCCCTTTTCTCAATATATGGTTAAGAGTTAACGTGAACTTTAACTGACAGTTCTTCATACAAAACTTGCAGTTAAAGTCTCTGTTATCTTTTAACCATACATACATGAAAAGGTACGATAATCATTTGTCATATTCCATTTCATTAACAACTAATGTTGAAAAATTGATTTTAACAAACAATCTCAGGCCAATTAGATAGACGTGGGTGCAGAAAAATGTCGGTATTTCCTCCAGCTAAAGTCTAGTTTAATTTTTTAAGAAAATTACATTAATTAATAAAGAAATATTTCATTCTGTAAGAATTAAAAAATACTGAACTAAAGTCCTATTAAAAGTTTGATTAAAAATCCAAAAAATCTAAGAACAAAATATATAACTGTTGAAAAACAAAAGGTAAAAATTTTATCATTTCGCTTAAGAAGTGCATTGTGTGGTAATAAAAACGAATGTTGGAGGAGGACAAAAATATATATATAAGAAAAAACAGGATAGGAAAAATATTAAGTAAAGTCCTTAAGAAACCCAGAGCACTTTTTAAGCAAGAGTTTCTTTGTTTCTTTTGAGTTTCAAAATAGAACATTTTTAACTCAAGCACGCTCTTCATTCTCCAGTCTGTCTTTCCGCCCATTTGCCTGCCCCTCACTGACCAAATGCAAAAGTAAATTTTTTATGCTTTATCGGCTGAAGCTATTTTGATTAGTCTGGAAGCTATTATGAGTCTAGAAAACGTACATTATAAATTTTCAAAAAGGAGTATCACAAAGGGGACATCTCGAGGCTAGTTGTAGTCATGTCGGGGCACTGGACGGTCGGCTGATATGCTAGTAGGATAGGTCTGTCCTATTATGAGTTCTGCCAAAGTTTTCGAGAAGAAAGCAAAGAAGAAACAATCTTTCACTTTCTTTGCGAATGTTCAGCTTTATATCTCTTGAAACACAAGTTTTTAAGAGAGAAATGTACTAGACAACCCTTGAGATTTATCTGAGGTTGGGTTGAGTGACCTTATCGGATATCTTAATGCGATGTCTTAGATCTAGTACCTATCACCGTATCCGTATGTTTAGATAAGGTTCTACATAGGTTGACAACGACAAGTGGAGTGGTCCTTCTTAAAGGAGTCGTCTAGATTCTACTTGAATGCCTACATGAAGAAGGCAGCCACGTAAACCAACCAACCAACAATCACGAAGAGGTCAGGAGGCGACTTCTGCCTCTTTTAAAATATCCAACTGATTTTCATGAAATTTAAAAAAAAAAATTTGTTGTTGGTAAGCACGTCTAAATGCATTTCGTTGCTGCTTAAGAAACACATCAGTGCACTTTAACCACAATTCAAATAAGCTTATAAAATCCCAATGCTTATCGAAAATCTCTCAATAAATTAATGAGAATAACAAAACTACACCCCGAGAAAAAACAGTTTAAAATCAATAAAAACCATATTGATTAAATAAGAAATATTAGCGAGAGTCTAGTCATGTTGAAATTTATTATTTCAATATGGAAAAATATTAATTTTCACTAGTTAATAATTTATTAATTTTACTTATTTTTAAGTATCTCAATATGTGACACCGCATAGAGAAAGGGACCCAAGGGTAAAAAAATCAATCTTCACTCACAACATCTGAGCATCGAATGAGACCGATCCCATGCCCCAAAAGTGTTCCCTCGCAGAGATATGCGCGTTTTATGAAATTAAAGTCGACGATTCGACACCAAAGATACACGTTTTTAAATCTTTAAAATGGCTCTCCTGAACAAAACCGATTTTTACCCTAAGGTCCCTTTCTATTTTGCGCGTCACATATACATTTTCTATTATATTGAAAGTTATTGAATTAATGTGACGCGTTCTTATTTTTAAGTTGCAACTTTTCCCTGAGTCTACCCTTAACTTTTTTACATCAGGGCAACCTTTGGCTTTTATATACATTCAATGAGAGCCAAAGCTTTCCTAAATGAAATACTAAATGCCGGATTATACTGTAATACATTTTTTGAGTTATGACCCTATTGAAGTAAATGAACGATATGTTGTAAAGGCGTTTTAGATTCAAACACCTCAATAGTGCAATAGTAACATTCTATATATTCTTACCTTTGTAATAAACTTCCTTGTACATGGTTGGACAGGCGGCTTTAGAATTTGTTTTAGTTGTTTTGAAATCAATATTGGTGCGTATGGGCCGGTGCAATAAAGGCTGTGGCGGCCTATAATTGTTGCCTAAGGGAGCTTTTGGGTGATCAGGATTGCCTTGCATCAGACGACGTAAAGCGTGTAACTGAAAGCAAAATAAAAAATTAACACCTCAATTAGTCATTAATAAAAAAAAAGCTTAACAATAAGTATAAGAATAAAAGATAATCACTCATCAGCACTTCATATATTTAAATATACAAACAGGAAATCTGTAATGTTAAGTATCGCTTAAACTCTTACAATTTATTTTTCCGTCTGACTGCATATTAAAGAAGTAATAAAAGTATGAAAACCAGCATCAAGAACTGCTAACACTTAAACTTCTCAGCAAAGACAGGAATAAATAAATAAATAAGTAAAAAAAACTCTTGCTAGCGTTAATTATCTGTGACACTTCAGTTTACCCTTGCAGACACATGCATACGAATTTATAAATACCTACTAAAACACACACTCACACTTTTCAATACAACTCGCTCATTTGCTGCAAGAACGTCATAACTCAAAAAAACCAGTTTGCCAGAAAACGAGCTTTAAGTTTTCAATTTATATTTATTTATATCCAGAGTTGAGTAAACAAGATATTTGTATGAAATTTTTACACAGTATGAAGGACAACATAAGGATTAATTCTACATCATTAACTTAAAAATTCCATTTTTTGAGTTATGACGTTTTTTGAGCAAATGAGCGAAATGTTTAAAAACACACTTTTAATATGCCCGACTAACTAACTGTCTTTGGTGTATGCATGTGTTTTCATTGAAAATACTATCAAAAGTGTGTGCGAGTATAAGCTCACTAAGCTGACTTAATGAGTTCAATGATACCATACAAAAAAAATTAAAATGAAAATAAATTAAAAAAAAATAGGAATCCTGCTAAAAATAATGAAAACATGAACTTAACAGTTGCAGACATGCACTCCTACACACTGTGACTCATTCTGGATTCACAGTGTCCCACAAGTTGTTAGTTTCAGTCACTTGGCTGCAGAAGAGTGTATTCTAACTTGAAGTTACAACACAAATGAAAAACAAAAACATTTTCATTCAAATACGAGTAGTAATATAACACCATTTCCAAATGGCAATTGAAATTGAATTTATGCAAGAAAATGCACTCACAATAATGTGAAATAAATTATTTGATTAGATTGCGTGTTTATATGATTAACTTTTATTAAATTTTAGTTAAAAAAGTTAACCGGAATTTTAAATTTATTTCAATTAATTTCATAGTCAAGGCAACGAATTGCGTATTCCTTAAAAAAAAAATATATTTAAAAAAAATATATTTCAAATCTTAAGCAATTGAAAATATGCAAGTGCGTAATTAACTACAGAGAGTGTTTTTTAAGACCGCTATAGAACTTTGAATTGTAAAACACAATATAAAAAATGTAACTTTAATCAAAAATTGCTTGCATTCCAAGAACCAATATATGGCATTAACAATTGATAATGATTTCGGGCAGATAATGCCATCTTTTTGACGATGGTTTCCCAAAAATTAATACCCTAATTCAGTAAGAACACTTAGGACGTTTTTATTTGAAAATACTTTTGAGTTCTTGTTTTCTAATTCTCTAAATTATTTTCTTCACAAATGGTTGTTGTCTTTGATAATGAAAAATAAAAATATTATTGCCATGTTTTTAAAACATAAAAATTACATTAAAGTATTATAAAATCGTTTGAAAAATATATGAAAATATATGTGTTGGATATAATTTTTGGAGCAAAATCATAAAGCAAATACAAGAACCCTCTAGCATAGACCATAAATAATAATTATTTTTCTTTTAAATTAAAACTGCGGCTTTTTTTCGTCCATAGACAAGACGATAGAATCGTCGAATAGAATTAAGGCATTAATCTTGCTGATGTGTGGTACCAACAGGATGGAGCCACATGTCACACAGCGGGCGCTACAATTGATTAACTTAAAAAAACTTTTGATGAAAAAATAATTTCACATAATGGCCCAATTGGTTGTCCACCAAGATGATGTGATTTAAGCCCATTGGATTATTTTCTTTGGGTTTATGTTATATCACTTGTCTAGGTCGATCAACCACAAATAATTGAACACCGGAAAATAAACGTTCATAGAGTTATCGACGAAATATGGCCGCAAATGCTGCGAAAAAGTTGTTGAAAATTGCTGTTTCAGATTGCACCTTCTACGCGCCAGCCGTGGCGGCCACAAAAATCATATTTCAACATTAAATTCATAAAAGTTTCTTACCAATGATATTAAAAATATATCTGCTTGTTTTGTTATAATTTAAAATCAAGTCACTCTATAATAAATTATATATACCAATTAATATATTTTATTTTCATCTTAAAAATTTGATATCAATGAGGGGAATCGCTTGTTAATTTTTTAATAAAAATAAAAATGGATAAATGAAATAACTCTGACGGAAATGTAGCTTAAAAAACCAAAATTTACTGAATGAAAAAAAAATAAACTATTCTCAAAACATAAAAGAAATTAAAACTATTTTTTTAATTTTTTATTTTCCTTATTTGCATACATATATATAAATTTTTAATGTTAATTTAAAAAATTTCGTTTCTAAATGTTTCAAATTTGCATGAAAAATAACAAAAATTCGTTTCAAAAAATATTTTTCAACACTAATATCAAAACGAAAAAAATTTTTTGTATTAACAAACTAGGCTAGCCATTAGTCAAAATGAAATAAAATCATTAACAAAAATTATCAAATTACTAAAGGCTATACACAGGATGTGGAAAGTTATTGGTTAATCGACAAATTGTATTGAAAACAACAATAAAATAAGAAAGAAGTAATTAGTGAAATTTCAAAGCAAACTAAACAAAAAGCAACTATCAACTGTTAAATGGGTGCTCAGATAAGCAGTGATGCCAACTCAAAGTTGTGAGACTGTAAAAAAAACACCCTTTACATAAAAAACACGACATTAAATGAAAATAATAAAAAAAAACAAAAAAATTAACCATTCTCAGTTTAACATTGACACAGTGTTCAACGCTGAAATATTCCCTATACCTTGAAAATGCAAGGGGACAGAAGGGAAACTGAATTTAAGGCAACGCTAGTATATCTATACTACCTTTGATTATGTTTATACCTTTGGAGTACCAGAAATTGCAATTAAATCTCAACTCTAATGCAAACAGGAAGTTACAGCATAACGATGGCGCGATGATACTGACGACACGGCTGATAATTTAATGTAAAGAAAAAAAAATATATATATATTCTACAACACTTTCCACTGGCAAAATATTTGTTTAGCTTGAATATGTAAACGATTTTATTTGTGGTAGTATACAGTGGATTTTGTTGTAGTGGTGGTATTTTCTTTTACAGTTACCAATATTTAAATTTACAGTTTGGTTTGCATTTAGCCAAGCGGAAACAATGCTGGCAATTGTTTCCTGTTTACATCAGACTTGCTGTGTATGAGTGTATGACTGCTTAAATGTTTAAAAATAATAAAATTTAAAAAGCATTTAGCGCGAAAGTTTCTGGAAAACTTTTGAAATTTTTAAAAAGAAAAAATAATATTTTTCATATTAAAATTTAAAAGACGGTTTTAAGATTTTTAGAATACATTTGTTAGTGAACTAATAATCGCAAATTGTTATTTTACTTATTCAGTAAATTATTTTTTTTATAAAAAATACAATAATAAAGATCATCAGGGAACCTATACCCAAAAATGTCCTAGAACAACTAGAGATATTATGTTAAACTTAAATTTAAACAAAGAAGTTCTACTTATATCGAAGTCGAAACAAGAACTCAAAAATCAACAGTTTTTTTATTTTCTGTTCTTTTTTTTTTGTAATTTATATAGAAACAGATTTTAACCGCGACTTCGCTCATTTCCATCTGTTTAAAAAATACATAAGAACCGGTTTAAAACTGGTTCAACAATCAAACCCGAAACGAAACTTACTCTACATAAATAAAATCAGTTCCGAACCAGATATAAAACATCATATATTTGACGCTGGTAATGTAGCGTTCCATTGATGAAAGAATTTTCAAAATCGGTTTACCAGTTTGGGCGTGAAAGCATAGCAAACAAACAAACAAAATCACTTTCACATTTATAACATTAGTAAGGATAAGGATTACTTTTTATATATCTATTAAGTTTTAAGATGTCGAAAGAAAACGTTCGATCGACAACTTAATACTAAAAACAACAATAAAATAATAAAATTTCAGTTCCCTTTAAAATAAATTATGGCTTTTTTTTAATTAAAGGCATTCATTTTACATTTTAATACCACATATTATTTCCTTGCAAGTATTAAAATTAATTTGAATTGCTTTTAGTGATGAAGCAACCATTTCATTTCATTTCATTTCATTCAGTTTCAAAAATGTTTAAAACTGACCTCAGACAAAGGCCGAACAAGCGTTGTAATGGATGTAATGGTTTTTCCTTTACAAATACGTACGTCCTGCCTCTCAGTTGTTGTGATTACTGACATTTACTTGTGTGTTAAAAAGAAAATTAAAAAGCGGGCGTCACAAACACAACATTGTGTGTAAGTGCGTAAAGTCATATTATTGAAAAGCCATTAAACACAAGCTCAAACATCAGATAAATGAATGGGTTCACATGCATTTAGCTTGCAACAGGTGACCTGGTAATATGTAGCAGTAGTTGCATGTGAGTCTTTATTGCACAAAAAAAAAATAAAAATATAACATTGTGTTACAGTGAAAAAGTTTTATTACAAATTTCTATAGTATATCTACTCAAGTAGATCATTTTATAATTTTTAAAAATTTAATTAGGTCCAAATTCACAGTCTATAATTAAATAACGCGCGTGGCTTAACTAATGATTTTCCTTATCATTGGTAAAATCACGTTCATTAGTTCACTAAAGACTGTGAGTGCGACCCTTATAGGCAGAATTTTAAAAAAATTACTTTTCTAAACGTTCCAAATTTGTATGAAAAATAACGAAAACTCGTTTGAAAAATATTTTTTTCATACAAATTTCAAAACAAAAATAGTGTTTGTAGTTACAAAATCCAGCCCTTAGAGTCTCACTCCTATATTCGTAAAATTTAAAATGAATTTGACATGTATTTTATTTCAAATTTTTCATAAACAATGTTTTTACTAAAATGTATTTCAAATTCATTTTATTTTTTATGAATATAGGGGTCAAAATTTAAAGTTGTTGATGAAATACGACTTTTTGGATCCTTTTCCACAAAAATGTTTTTAAAAATTAAATTTTGGCTAGTACTCGCATGGTCGGATCAGAACCGTTTTGTGTACTCGGATTGGACAAAATTAAGGAAGATATATCGACGGAGATCAGGAGTGATAGGGAACACGTCTGGCTCAATCTCCCTGGATTGATTGGAATGTATAACTAAAATCGTTTCATGTCCCTGAGCAAAAACAATCTAGGAATACTTACATGCTTCCTCACAGGCCATTGTAGACTGAAAAAATGTCTCAACAGACTTGGCGTTGAGAGTAGCAACATGTGGTGATTACGAAGATGAAATTCCAAAGCATATTCAGAAGGACTATGAAGCATTATGCCACAGCAGATATAGCCAATTGGGCAAGCACCTATTGGAGGATTGGGAACTGCCAACTCTAGAGCCACTGGCAATCCTGAGATACATCAAAAGAGTAGGTCTATATAAGGTACTCTAGCACCTTGCAGATGTGTTTCAGATTATCGTTAGCACCTGCCTTTACGGCTTATCTCACGGTAGTCTAAACACCGGGTGTAGGCAAGAGGCCAACTATCGCCCCCTTGCACCCTTTAGAATGAACCAATGTGCTCAATCCTCAAGGCAATTTTTGAATTTAGTTATCCCTGTACTATGTTCAAGTACCTTGCTGAGGTACTTTGAGCTATCTAAACTCTTCGCCGTAATAACTTTGTCAAAACAGTACTATCTGCTGTATGGCAACAGCACCTAGAATATTGCGTGGCTGACCACGTCACGTCAATAATATTAGCATTGATTTAACATTGGAAAGCCCAGAGTATTCTCCCATCGTTTTTGGTAGCAACTACAGCCACCACGTACATTTCTCCAGGTTATCACGCCACAAGTGTAGTTGCTTACACCAACAGCGAGGTCTCCAAGAGACTACCTCAACCATTGCCGGCACAGCTCAACCACTAATACGAGATGAACGCATGCCTGTGTCGCCAAAAATCCAGTGCGTAGTACGCACACACCAAAATCATCCCTTAAACCCCTTGGGTTAGGACGAACTCGGCGTTTTAGCAAAGGATCCTGACGACCGCTAAATACATTCTAAGCTTCAGAGCAGCTCGACTGTCGGGCGACCGGCACCCGTGGCACCAGAAGTAGCCTCTGGTTAGACCTCGAAGTTCCACCACAAAAAGCCATATCACCCCAGCTGGGGTCCCGGGATTGTCACACCCGTAGTCAAAAATTAACTCCCCTGAGGTGTGTAGCACCTGGTAGGGGATAAAATAGATCTACTTTGGTCTCAGTGTCTACTGTTTCCCGTTTGACTTGATTCATTCATTTAAAGAGCCTTCATTAAGCGCTGCTTATCGTTAAACAAAAATAAATCAAACGATCCTGTTCTGTAAATCCAATAGATTTGCAATCGCACGATTTTAAATATTTTTTTAGACTTTTTTTGATTTTTCAATTATATAGATTTTCAAATATCATACCTGAAAGAAAATTATCGTGTATGATTTTAAACACGTCTGCAGGACCATTATTAATTTTTTGAAAACGAGAAATTTTCTCCTATTCCGTTTACAGAACAGGGGCGAATGTGTGTAAGAGAAATTATCGAAAAATTGTATTCATTTGAAAGGCCCGTATTTCAATCGGAGCCAATGGACATCTTAGGAATATTCCTGCCGGTAGGGTGACTGTACCGAACTAGTGCGAAACGTCGCCCGAGCAGAACACCAAGTTCCATAAAACATTTTTATCCTTTGCATCATAGCTAGAATACTGATGTAGCTTGAATAATATGCACAGAGAAAAAACTTCCTTATAGAATCAAGAAGATTTTCTCTATGAACCGTTTTTAGGCTAAGGGGTATCCCACCAGAAAGAAGCGAGGATTTTTTCTTAGAGATTCCTTATTGTTTTCATGTGGTAAATCTTATTAATTTTATCAAGAAGAAAACCACATAAAATCAAGAAGAAATCTGATTATTCACAACTTTTTTTACTCAATTTCCGTTCTTTTTGGCACCAAAAAATAATCCATAGAGAAAAACTTCTTGATTCTATTAGGTTTTCTTATAAATTGTAAACTATAGGGATTTCTTATTGATTTTATTCGGTTGCCTTCTTGATTTTCTTAAAAAGGTTTTCTTCTTGATTCTATTAGGTTTTCTTATAAATTGTTAACTATAGGGATTTCTTATTGATTTTATTCGGTTGCCTTCTTGATTTTTTCAATAAGGTTTTCTTCTTTATTTTAGTAGGTTCCTATATGATTATGTGTAAGGCATCTTATTGATTTTTTTAATAAGGAAATCTTCTTGATTTTATGAGGTGTCTTGTTATTTCATATCTATAAATAGACATAAATACAATTTTGTTTATGATCTTTTTCATTTTTGAATAAGAATGTATGCACAATAATTTCAATGGTTATTCAGGCTGCTTGCTAGCATATTGGGTAGAGTGCTTGTCTATCAGGTAGAAGTTTGCTGGTTCAATACTTGGTGAGTAAGTTAGTTAAGAAAATAACATAATGTGTATGTATGTGTATAAATAAATAACATCTACAATATACTACATACATACATATGTATATGGTATAAAATTTAAATGAAAATACATAAGTACAGAGAATAAAGACGCAATTTTTTTTTATTTTTTATTGAAAAAATCAATAAGATAACCTCATAGAAACTACAAGATTTCTTCTTGATTTTTTTAAAAAGGTTTTTTCTATGAAATTGATAAGATTTCCTTATTGAAAACAAACTATAGAGATTTCTTATTAGTTTTGTTCTATTTTATGAGGTATTTAGCAGGCACTATTTTCTCTGTTTGGTTGCTTTTAATTGTAAAATGTCTAAAGTCCTTATTAGAAGTCGGTATTGGAAAACTCCTTATTGATAACATTAAATAGATAAGTATAAGTTCGATTCCTATTTATTACATTTTTATCTAAAATTTTAAATCACATTTAAAATGGTAAATCAATTTACTTCAGTCTAAAATAACTCCATTAAATATGTACTTTTTTATTATATTTTTTTTATAATTTTTCTTTCTTTTTTTTTTTTTGCCATATTTAGCAATATATTTTTCCCTTCTTTGACATAAAACCCTTGATTAAAAATGTACTCTAGAAATTAATACTAAATAACGTTTTATAAAATATTGTCTCTTCAAAATATCAATTGATAAACAGTTTAAGTAGATTAAGTGTTGTTGACTACTACACTTCCTTCAATTAAGTATCCCCTTCATACATACATCACACTGGTATTATCTCGTTGGCTGCCATCATCATCATCATCACCATCCTCTACACTTTGCTGTAGTAGTGTATTTGCTTGCGTGTGTGTGTGTCTGATGTGTGTGAATATGTGTGATTGTGCAGCTTTTTGTGTACCCCATCACTATCTTATTTATTGGTTTAATACCATCAGACAACAAGTAGATATTTTTTCTTTCTATTTTATATACTTTAGTGTAGATGCAGTAGCACTGTTAATCATTGAAGATTTTAGTGTTTATTTTGGATTGTCTAATTGAATTTAAGTTTATTGAGCGTAAAATTGTTTAACGATTAAACGTTTTATGTTGAGATTGTAACAAATTCATAGAATAAATTTGTACGCTTTTAAGCGATATTAATTTTTACTTGTAGTATAGACTCTTCTCGATCTTAAATTTTATATTTTAAGATAACTTGAGGAATATTTGTTAAGCTCAAATTAAATATACGAGTACATTAAATTACCAGGATTTTACTATCTTAGTGATAAAATACAACTGAGTTAAATTTAGCATCACCAGAAGTCCAATAGCCTAAACAAATTTTTAAAAGTTGCTGATATTTCTACAAACTTGAAAATTAAATCTATGCTACATTGCTGCATAATTTTAAACTCTCTAAAAATATCGTGTTATAAGTTGTATATGTAGTCGTTATCCAGATCTGCAATTTTTGTTGTTGCAATTTTTTACAACTCTGATTTGAAATTGCATAAGTGTCCATAGTAGGAAATTCTAGTTTTGCAATTAAGTATTAAAAAATTCTATTTCACAACAAATTTGCCTGAAAAATTAAGAATTTTTTTTTACCTTTTGTTACGTTTTGTGTTTTTCATACAACTGAACAAATAAAATAAAATAAAACGTCAAATACACCTACAATGTTTAAATTATTAACATTGAATTTAAAAACAAAAGAGAATTCCCGAGCCCATGAAACTGTGTAAACCCCCTCCCCCCCACCAATATTCTCACCCCTCTCACCAATAAACTCAAGAATTGCTGCAACAAAAATTGGAAGTTTGGACTAGGACGTACTTTGACAAGTCTTTATAAAATCAAGAGACCCTAAACCTAGCAAATTGGAGACAACTACAGAAAAGTAAGTATAGTTTTCAAATAAAATTTTTGGAGTCAGGAAAGACAGCAATGCTTAAAACCATTTCGACTTTAATTAATGCAATTTTTATTAAGCTCGAAGTCAGGAATAGGTGTATAAACCCCGCGTACCTCCGGGGTTTGTTTCAACTCGTTTTTTGCTCAAATATTCGGTTAAGAAACTGATTTCGATTTTCGTCTAGTAATGGTTCGATTATGGATGGCAACCGAACTTTAGTTTGCTTGCCAACTGATAAAGCAACTGAAATTAAAATTAGTATTATGTAAAACAACTTTCTTCAATTGCCTAAAAATTGTCGAATATATGATTATTCATTTCAATATTTTATTTTTATTTAACACATATGAAAACTAGTACGAATTTAAAGAAAATTTATTTATTGTTGACTTAACACGTCATAGTGTGGTAATTTTTTTTTTAGTATGATTATGAGAGTTGGGAAACTGAAAATAATATGAACAAAACTTCAAAGTATAAACTGTATTATTTATAAAAAAAAAATATTTTATTTTATAAGGGCTTTATAAAACAAATTTTCTATGTATGGCCTGAGAAATATAAGTGCTAGAAGGAAAATTGTTTAGTAATTAAAGTGTGCAAAAAACAATCCCCCTCACTGTGAATGGTGTCGTTGACGTCATATCAAGACGACAGCAAATATTGTCACCTGTCTACTCTTTATCGTTAACAATTGGCTCTTATTGACAATCTCGTACTAATCTCTAAGGTTTTGTAAATTAATGGAGCGTGTTAGCAGTAGTCAATTGTTCTCGACAAAAACTAGACACGTGACAATATTAACTGTCGTCTTGATGTGACGTCGACGACGCCATTCACAATTAGGGGAAATACTTTTCAAAACGAAGGTTAAATCGGTAAAATTATTTTTCGATGAAAAAAAGGACTACCAAACATGATATTTTTTAGACGGCACTTAAGAAACAACTGAAGTCTAAGATATGATCCATAAATCAGCTGCATGATACGTGTTGGTCTTATATTTATGTAAAGTTTTTTTAAACTAATTACAAAAATATACTGGTTTCCTTGATGACTAATTTTTTTATAATTCAAAAACCAGACAGTCTCTCCTGTAGCATAAAGCATGCAGAAAAGAAAGTAATTGACAAACCTTTAAAATGTTTACTTATTTAAGTACAAAATCACTTAGTAGTAAAAAATCAAACACTCCCATTTATGAATAAGCAAACAAAAAAAAAACATAGAATGATTTATGAAAAAAAACTCCTTACTTCTTTAACAAAACGAATTATCCAGACTTCGTTTTCTTTATAGAAAACGTTTGCATTAATTTGCTCATATACACCCGCTTTTAATTATTTTTCTCTCCCATCCAATGAAATATTTGCATAGCTACATATATATTTAATTTGAAAACTTACCTGTTGCTTCGTGATATAAATTGGTTTATTTAAAACCACCCACGTAACAGTTTCATGGCAGGCGGGTGCTGTAGTCGAACCATCATACGTCATATAATGATCAGTGTCCGGCAGTAAGCCACGTATGGATAAACGTTTAACAAATGCCTCATCGCCACCATAACGTATGCGATCTAAAGAATCTGTTAACATGCGTAATTCAGGATTCGATAAGTCACCCAGCTTTAAAATAATAAAAAAAACAAAGAAAAAGAAAGCAATTTTAATAACAAACATATTTCAATTCATTAAACTCTTTAGGTCTTAAGTAAACTGCACTAAATATTTGTCAATTATTTTTTAATGTTTTTTGCTTCCAATATTGACATTTTAATTACCTGCAGTAGTATCGAAACACCAACAATACCCTGAGCTCTATTTAATGCATCCGAAAAATTGTTGTATAATTGAGAATTATAACCAAATATTTGTATCTGCAAATTAAAGTAAAAAGGAAGAAGATACGAGTAATAAAAATGTAAACGATTTTGTTTGGTGTTTTTGCTTGCATGTTTGTTGTTGTCGAATGTTGTTGCATCATACATACATATAAAATAAATAGACCGACCCTTATAAATGAATAAATCCTGTTTTATTCACTCTTGCCTTAAATATATGTTCATATGATTGTTGTTGTTGTGTTGTTGTTGTTGCTACTTTTTTTTTACTGCATAAGATGTTTTAATTTATATTGACATTATGTTGAAGTATAAATCCAAATAATATCTTAATGTCGGTCACTACATGTGTAAAAAGTTTGAATCAAAATGTACGTATGTTTGCTTTCATGCAAACAAGTGAGTGTGAGTGTGAGTGTCGGTGTGATTGTGTCTGTAATGCAACACAGATACAACTACAATGCCAGGCTTACGAGAAAATGTTAAATAATCTTGTTTATTTGCAAAGAAAACCAGCAACTATAGAAATAAAATATAAAAATAACATTTTAATTCCAAGCAAAGGAACAAATTTCGTAGAATACTTTTCAGAAATGTGAGTTTTATACACTTTAGTATTTATTTTTCAGTTTTGGTTGTTTCAGCTATCTGAAAAGTGTGTATAATCATACCTGCCTGACTTACACATTCAAGCCAGTTCATATAACACTTTGTTTAAAACTTATTTTTAACTTAAAAAGGCACATTAAGAAATATATAAAAATAATTATTTATTTTAAATGTTCCCTCATCAATTAAATTTTAATTAAAGGGTCGATTACACTCTGCAATAGATAAAGACTTTTCGAAAAACACACGGACTGGACAGAATAGGCTCTAACTTAGTTTGGCAATTTTGGTGACCCAGTTTTTATTTGCCTTCAAAGATTTCGAAAATCGGTGCGGCTTTCAAAAAATTGGTGTTTTCAGATTTTGTAACAACAACTATTTCAGACTTGCTGATAGCTCCAAACTATATATCAAAACAATGTAGCTGAAATAAGTGAAAAAAAATGTAATTTTCTTCTTTGAAAAAAAAAATGTGCACGAAGAAATAATTTTATTAGTATAAAATATTCATAAGACTTATTTAGTAAACTTCTTAGCTAAGTTATTGTCATACATAATTAAGAATTGTCACCAAGTCCTTATTAGCTGTTAAGCAAAAACTGATTTGACGGCGCAGTGATTTTCGAAATTTTTGGAGGCCCATAAACATTTTTTTTTACCAAAATCGTTAAAATGAGTACTGGATTTCACTAACCTTTGGTAGTACTATCGAACGTATACTGTCAATATCGTGTGCATTTTTCATTGTTGCCCAGTGTGATGTATAGTAACTACGCTTCAGTTGCGTTGCTAGTTTGGAAAAAATAAGGTAGCCACGGTAATTGATAAACGAAATCTGGTGGTCTACTCTGTAATTCGAAACGAAAGAAAATTCTTTTGAATTTGTATCGTAATAACACGCAAATTCGAAAGCCTTTTCCTTCGTTTCGAATAACAGGGTAGAGCCCCTGACATTTTCAATAGATAACACTGATCGGCAAAATAAAAAAAAGTCTGTAGCAAAAACTTCATTATCAGGAAACCAGAAATATGCCTTAAATAAAGTGTCTTATGCGCATTTAATATGCAAAAACTTGAAAATATACACTTAAAACTCAAAAAATATGCTTTTAAAATATCATAAATAGATTTAGTTGGAAATTAAAATAAATTTTTAATTAAACAATTCGATAGCATATAAAATAAGACAAAAATAAAATAATTAAAAAATAAAACAATAAAAAATTTAATATAGAATAAAATTTTAACTTTAAATAAACTGTAAGCCATATCGTAAGACTGAAACATGCAAAAACATGCCTCAAAGGGTAAAATATGCAAAAATATGCACTAACAAATCGATGCCAAAATTCATAAAAAGTTCTGAAATGGATAAATATCTTTTCTCCGCACAAATACGTGTCACACAAGAAAAAACATACAATGGCATATTGAACGTTTCCCTGTTCATTATGTAATTTTAATAGTGTAGAATACAAATCCGTCTTCAATTGATTCTATCATATCTAGTTTTTGAGATATTCTTATTCAATTAAAAATACTGATATTGATATATTAAATACGTATTTATTATGACCAAATCAAAAAATATTACACATAAATGACTTCTTTGACATAAAGTGAAATCGAATACTAATTTAAAACAAAAAAATTAATAAATATTTTATATATCGCTTTTGTTTATAAGTTTTATCTGCTGTTTCACGATTGATTTCTCCCAGCAAAAATCAGTGAAAATTTGCCATTATATCTTCTTTCAATGTGCTCAATATTGCGGTAGAGCCTTTCACCATGCTCATCAGGCACTGTACCGCGGAAAAATTATTCTACTGTAATGTTAAATCAACATGAAATAATGTTATTTCAAAAGGAAACATTTTCTTTGATGATTACTGTAAATCATGTTGAATTAACATGAAATCAACATTATTTTCGTAGATTTTAATATAAAATTATTCTGTGCATTTATTTTTTTTTACTAATCATGCACTTGTCTATTTATTTGTCTTATTGTTTTCTATTTTAGACAAAATTTTTTTGGTTTGTTACTTTCAAGTGTATTTGTTAAATTTTGCTACATGCCTAAAGCTTGTATGGCACAATCGCCACAATGCACCGATTTTCGTCGGCTCACTGAAATAAAGTCATAAGCAATAAGATTAGTTTGCCTTATTTCTCAACTAATTGAAATATAAGGACATAATTGCTACACACTGCATTGGTAATAAAGCTATATAGACTTATTCCACAATTTATTGTGTAATAATTCAATTTTGACTAATTGCTTATGACTTTATTGCAGTAAGCCGACGAAGTACCGATTGTACTTCTGATAATTTTAAAGGAAAAAATAGTTTTAAGAAATATTTTTATTTTATAGCTATGCTATTTACGTGTGTCACGACACCTGAGCTAGGATGTAATTTTCGTAACAAAAATAATCAACACTATTAAAGTTCTAAATTTATTTTTGTTTTGATTTCTTTGTACTTAAATTTTAAGTCTTAAAACCAGAGTAGGAAAATAAGCGAAATTGTTTGATTTTGTTTTGTTTCGTTCTTTGAAGTGAATAAAAAAAAACAATGAGAAGGATTGCTCAATTTGTAATTAAATTGTTTTTGCACATGACATTACATTGCTAACAGCCGCCGGCGGCCATAAAAAATATATTAATTTAATTGTACGCCACTAGAAAAAAAAATAATGGGAACTAAATGGAAACGTTTTGAAATATTTGCAGCGAATTTGACATCATCATATAATATAATTTTATTGCATTGTTCTTTAATACATTCAGGGCAATTATGTAAAAAATTCCGCAGGAAATTTCTCCCTATTCCAATTAGAATTTTTTGTTTTCCCTATCATTTGCTATTAGTTGGAATTGTTCCCTGGGAGAAATTTTCTGCGGAATTTTTTACATAATTGCCCTGATTAAGTTTGTTTTATTCACATAGCTGAGCAGCATAGCTATACCCGGGTGTCCTAAGACACCTCTTTTCTTTTTTTTGTACTAATTTTGTTCAAAAGCTTAACTTTTTCACGTGTAAGCAAATTTTACTAAACCAAAGTAAATTTATAAGCATTATTAAGGCTTTCTTAAAGGTTTTTAAAACAGATTTTTATTCAAAACATAAAGAATTTTTGTTTAATATTTTTATAAACCACTTAAATCCTTTAAATTTATAAGAAGATCCGAGAACACAAGCATGTTTTATACATTTGAATAAATGAAATTAATCTGCATACAATAAAAATATATTTGTAGTTTTTACCTTCGATCATACACCCAAAATACTAACGTAAAATATACTTAGTTTACACGACATGCCTATCGGTTAAAGGAAATAAGAAACAAACCAGGTATGCATACACATATGAATGTGAACATACAGAATTTATATTTGCTTGACATACATTTGCCCAATATAATCCAAACTTTAAACAAAATACAAACAAATAACAACCACAAACTATGGTGTATGCGTTACATTCACAAAAGGACAACTACTGGCATATATGTACATAAGTAGTAGAGATGACCAGCATTCACGCAAGTGACGTAGCAGAGGAAGCACTAGTGTAGTAGTTTGTGAATGTTTGTTCTGATAATAATTTAGTAGATCCATACTACATGTGCATACTGCATAAAATTTTCCAACCAACTTATAATTAAAAATTCACTCTACGAAGCACTTAAGAGGGTCCTCGCAAAATCTAGGAAACCTCTAGTATCCAATAATAGTTGTTTTTGTCGCAAAACGAAATTGATAAAACTTAATGTAAAGCATATTGAAAACAAATTTTTTTGTGTGCTTTTTTGGTGCAATTTAATCCAAGTATTATAAATGTGTGTAGATGTACATATCTACATATATTTTTCTACATGTATTTAAGTGTATAAAAATATATTTCATATCTCCTTTTTTGCCGTTTATATTAAACATTTGCTTAAGAACAGAGAAAACCAATTTGCCAGCAATTCGCATGTTTGTGTGCAAGGTAGATTTTAATACAATTTGGGTTGATGAGAAGAGAGTTAAAAGCAACATGCTCTTGTGCAAAATAAAATCCAGGAAGGACATGTTAAGAATATAAAAATCAAAAATACTAAAAATGCATAAAATTGTAAGGTATGCGTATCTAAAAATGCATGAAATTGCTTAAGCTATTTTGTTTTATCTTTTCTGATAACCTTATTTATTGCATGCAAGGAATTTTAGCAGATTTAGTAGAAAATATAAATATTTCAAAAACACTTTCATAAAGTCAATTAAATTTTCTAAATACTACTCATTTGATATACCTATATACACACACAAAAAAATTATATGTATATTAAAATCTACGCAAACAAGCTTAATTTAACAATGTTTGGCAATGATTTTTGCTTCATATGTGTTTCATGTCAATTCCATAGAATTTCAAATAAAATTTTCCCTTTTCAAATAATTTTATTTCATGATTGATCTAATATGCCAGTACTTTTAAAGTAAACTGAAGGATCTTATAGAATAATAGTTATTTAAAGTTGAAAGAACGTGAATTTGAAACTGCAATAACTCGAAGAACCATGTTGAATCGAATCCATAACAAACTTAATCATTTTCTAGATACAAACTAAATAAATACTACCAAGAAATCGATTTTAATTCAACGTAATTTAATTGATCATTTAACATAACTGTCCACTAGCCAGCAGCGGGATGTTGTTTTGTCCGCTATTTACGAGCATAAAAACAAACAACAACAAAAAGGGAACAACTCTCACAACCGAGCACAATATCCAAAAAAGTACGAACTTATTAATTCTGGTACATAATGATTTTACATTGGTATATTTCCTGTGTATATATGTGACTGTGTGTATGGACGTGCTTGTATGAGTGTGTATGTTCTTTATGTATTAAGGTCAATTAAAATGTAAACAAACCTTGAAACCGGATATACACAATAATGACATATTTTTTGCTCAAGCAATATCTGGAGGCAGTTGTAGTACATTTATCTATTTCAGAACATTTCTTATATTTTTAACCGACTTCAACAAAAAGAAAGAGCCCTGCAGGAGATAAAACTAATGCCCAACTAGTATTTTAGTAGTACAGCAAACACTACCAGTAGTTTCCAACTGTAAACTTTCCTATAACATCTTAATGCTTAAATTAGCATTCAGTGGGTTTAGAAAACTACTAGTACCATTGGTACTAGTTTAGGACTAGTTTATTACCAGTTCTTTTGTAAAGAAAAATTCTATGGAATTGGGGATTTTATTCCTTTGTTACCCAGTCACAACTGCTAGTTAAAATTAGTCGTTATTTATGCAAATTCAAAAAAATAAAAGGATAATTATAATGATTTAATTATAATTATTTTTAGTTGAACCTAAAATTTTAATACCGAATATCAATTTTCATATAGTCCAAGGGCTCTGTTGGACAGTCAAAATATATTTTGCAATGTGGTGCCTTGGAGTTACTTGATGTACTAATACTCATCAGCATTAACGTTTTTGCACTAGTTCTTACTATTCCAGTAATTATACAATAGCTTTTAGGCAATTGTCGCCTACTTTCCTTCAGGGAGGTTATCAATTCGTCTGTATTTTTTATTTTATTTTTTGACATTGTTACTTCATAACTCGGTACATTTTAGACGGATTATAAAAATTCTTTTTATATCTGAGAGGGTATAGCTTCACATTGGTGTCATTTAAAAAAAGTGGGCGGAGAAACACCTACAATTTTTTTATTTGATATTCGAATTATTTGATTGCTGCGAAAGCTAGCAAACACCTTTGGTTCTTGTAATTACACAATTTTAAAGTTGAAAAAAGGGACGGGTCAACGCCCATTAAAATTTGTTATTATATTTCACGTGGTTCTACTTAACCAATTTTTACGAAACTTAACGCACACCTTGATCTCTAAAATAACACAATCTTGCATTTAAAAAAATTTGCGGAGTTACGCCCATTAAAATTTAATATTTACGGTCTAATTCATAACAAATATTTTATGTTTATTACAGGTTTATTTGACAAATTTCTTCTAGAAATATGTCAAATAAGCGCTTGATAAACCTGAAATATTTTTTTTTATGAATATGGCAGTTAATATTTTAAGTGCTTCTAGTTTGACGATTTAAAAAAAAACTTAACAAACACCTCAGCTCTAAAAAATAGACAATCTTCCATTTAAAAAAATGGGCGGAGAGAAGCCCATTAAAATGTCTTTTTCTTTACCAGTAGATTTAAATACTGCCAACAGGAGTCAGTTGTTCTCGAAAACAACTGACTCCTGTTGGCAGGCTAATGCCATTTACTAAAATTAAGGAAACGGAAATATATTGCCATTATCACAAAATTATTCTCGAGAGCGAGTAAACAAGCCCCAAGTTTTTGGTATTGTGTTCAATTGACGTTGATGTCGACAAATGGAATAAGGGTGATTCTGTTTCCTATCCCCAAGTGGGCTGTCCATATGAACGAAATGAATTATATCTTGAAAGCTTAGGAGTCAGAGTATTCAAATTTTGTATGGACTCTTTTGAGAGCAAGTTGCGAAGTAATTCTGGGGAGGGGCACCCTCTCACTAAATAATTAATAATAATCTTATGTATATCTTGAAAGCTATAGTCTTCACAGCAAGAGTGTTTTAATTTGTTATTTACCCTTTTGAGAGCAAGTTACGAAGTAGTTCAAAATATTTGCAGCGCATACCACCCGGGGAAGAGGCACCCACCGTACAAACTAAATAATAATAATGTTATATCTTAAAAGCTATAATAGCAAGAGTCTTCAAATTTGGTATGGACTCTTTTCAGAGCAAATGTTTGGTGTTTTGTTATTTTTATACTCCATCATCGTTCACAGCATACAAATTCCTTAGAAATAATATATGTGGCAAAGCAAAGGTTGCCGGGTCAGGTGGTATTTTATAAAAAATAATTAATACGCTCATAGAGAAATTTTGTACTTATACCGAATCATCTTTTAAATACATACTATAAATCAAATTGCATAAAAATTTTTATGCTTGTAGCGAACGAAAAAATTGGAAGTTATTCACCTTTGTACTATTTGTCGTCTTCTACACAACACAATGCCTATTTAAAACGTTTATTATCAATCCTTAATCCCGGTGACAGTACCAATATTTATCGATGACTATCAACATATCGAGCCTTATTTTCGATTTTATCGTAAGCGACAAAAATTAAATTTTTCAGGAGAAGGTTTTTTTTTAAATATTCAAATTTGTTTTTGTACGTTAATTGTCGCTTACGACAAAATTGCACAGCCTGTATCTTAAAAGTTATCAACAATTTTGCTATTTTGATAATTCTAAACTATGTGTAGGCCCATAAAGTTTTAATTTCAATAAAAAAGTCTATTTCCGATAACATGTCGCTAACGATAAAATCGAAAAAGGGCTCGATATGTGGTTGTGTCGGCTAATACTACTTTCCATTATTAATGGCATATGCCCTTCCTTACAATTAATTAAATGTACAATATTTGGAATAAAACTTCCACTTTTGCTTGCAAATCATAATTAAAACTCTTATTGCAAGAGCCTTTATTTAGGTATTTTTCCTCACCACCGCCTTCTTAAAACTGTAAAAAATCTTTAATATAATTTAACACCAACCCATAGGAAACGTATTAAAAAAATAGGACTTACAAATGATTTAATTTATAACATTTTCTCTGCCATTTGTCATATGACAATTGCAAAGTTTTGAAAAACGACATAATTTCTTGTTTGTCTAGTCATATATTTTTTTTTACAGCGACATAAAATGACATGCAAATCACAACCGGAAAAAGATATTCCTCAGCGCGAAAACAATACGAAGGCAAAGTGGCAATTGTAGGCAAAAAAAAGAAAAAACAACAGCTCACAAATATACAAAAGCATTATTAAAATAGTAAAATGTGCAAAGAATAAAACTCGTATCATAACAATGTCTGTGTGTTTGCTTCCAACAACTAGATAAACTATAAAACTACATTAAATCATAAGTTCTGGCAGCGAAAAGCAGACTTGTAAAAGCTGCTGTCTTATTTTATAACAAATTTGATTTTGTTTAGTCTTCGTATATTAAAAAGTTTAAAAAAATATATAAAAATTATAGTTGTGACACTATTGAAGTAAATGAGCGATATGTATGTATATATATTTTTTCTTTGTGCCTTTTTCACTCTTTGTCTTCGCTGGTAGTTGTTGCCATATTCTTAAGAAGAACTTGAAAAACAACAGTGCCGCGCCATTTTCTTGTGGCTGAGCACGAGCCCGATTTATATGCATGACTTTGCATCATATACATACATACATACATACATTTATAGTTTTGCATATAGTGATGGTTGTATGTGCACATGTAGAGCACAACGTTTTGCATAAAATTTATGGTTAAGTGAAATAATTAAAAGCAAAATACAAAAAAAAAAAATAAATAACTTGCAGTCATATCACAGCGAGTAGAGATAGAGTTTAGTTTGTGGATTTGTATCTTCTAGTAATATCATGTTACTCGCATTGTCAACATTTTGCTTTTTTTTGGTTTTTTTTTTTTTGTTATTCTTGGCAAAATGAGAATTTGTGTTGAAGAAATATGAGGAAAAAATAAAAATTAATTGAAATTCTAATTTGCTACAACTATTATGTAAAGGAGTGCTACTGGTTTCTTTGCGAAACAACTGCTGCTATTTAACCCCAATGAAATTTTGATGAAATAATGTAACAAAAGAAGCGGGAAGTCTGCCCCAAATAATAATGTTAATGGTAAAGAAAAAAAGTTTTTAGGTGGGCAAGATTTTAACACGAATATTGGTGCTGATTAATTTGGGATTTGCAGATTATAAAAATTGTTTGGCAATAATCTGGAGCCAAGGAAGCTGTATTTTAAATGATTAATATACAGTATATTCCTTATTTTATTAAAATAATATTGGGCCTTATTACTTTGTACTAGACTAAATAACATTGCAACATCTAGTACAAAATTGTCGTAGTCTTAGAGTCTGAACACAATGTAACGATAATTTATTGCGGTGCGGTTTTTCATACGATTTTGAAGTAAAAACCCGCAGTGTGGAACGGTATAAAATTAAAATCTATTTTATTTTCTCTGTGGACTTTCTTATTCTCTCAATTTTTGACTCTCTTTCTCTTTCTGATGTTGCCATAGTTTTTGAATAATTGGCGGTGTTCACAACATTATTGTGAACCACTGTGCATAAAAATATGTAATTCGAGCAAACAGATCATATATATTTAATTTTCTTTGCATTTTTCCTAGAAATTAAAAGCTTACGAAAAATTTTTAAGCACAATAAATATTTGTCAATTAAATCCCCAATAGGATACCCCAGCATTACGAGCGGTAGCCCAATTCTATTAAATAAAAAAAAACTCAAATTAAGCTTTTAAATAACAAAATAAATAACTACTGGCGTAGGTGGACATTTTCAATATGCACTTGCTTAAAGTATGTAAACCAACCAAGCTTATATTAAAGTAAGTGTATGATAAATGGGGTAAAGTAATGCACTGGACTATTGTAAGTGCAATTCACAGAGAAGCCGCAAATGTACAATTGCATGATTTTTCTTGTGTGACGTATTAATGAGTATATAAGATATTTATGCGTTTCGGAACTTTTTATGAATTTTGGCATTGATTTGGTAGTGCATATTTTTTCATATTTTACCCTTTATATCACGTTTTTGCATATTGCAGTCTTACATGCATATTTTTAGCATATTTTTTTAATTTTTAGAGCATATTAGACGTTTTTAGGGCATATTTTGATACTTAATAGAACTTTTTTTGCATATTACAGTCTTACACGCATATTTTTTAATTCTTAGAGCATATTAGACGCTTTTAGGACAAATTTTGATACTTTATAGACTTTTTTTGCATATTGCAGTTTTGCACGCATATTTTTTTTTTAATTTTTAGAACATATTAGACGCTTTTATGGCATATTTTGATACTTTAAAAACGTTTTTTTTAATTTTGATATGCTTACATGGCATCTATATCTTGGTTAATTTTTTTTTCTATTTTTTACCATCTAAATCTCATTTCCAATCTAAAAATTTTTCTTATATAACGTTTTTGTCATGGACGTTAGAATAGAATAAGGGCGGCGGGGGGGGAGATCTGGTATAAAGACCGGCACTGCGCCATCTGATAGATCGTTTGTACCATAAATCTGTGAATTAAATTAAAACCAATCTCTGTATGACTCTACTTACGAAAGTTCGTACAGATATTGTAGAAGTCATATAATACGAGTGCGGAACACTCACAAAGAATGTGTGCCGTCGTCTCGTCATCTTCCAAGCATAAACGACACAAGGGTGAACGAACTTGGTTACTTCGCCACAGAGGATAGTTCAGTCCAAAGTGACCAGAAAGCAAACCAGTAACAAGCCGTAAATTATTCCTGTTGAGGTTCAGGATGCCATTATATGTAAATGGATGCGTCAAAGCTTTGGCCTGCCTTAAACTAGGAGAAGACAGCCGCAATTGCTTAGTGATCGGAGTGTCTTCTTCTATAATCAGAGATGTTACAGTCGACCGACTTACGCCACAAAACGGCTATGGGCCCTTAAAAGCATCAGCAGAGTACCTCTTGGCCAGTTCATCCGCTTCTTCATTCGCTGGATGACCGCTGTGGCCAGGTATCCAATAAATGGAAACCTTGTTCCGTATGGTTAGCTTTTATAATGAGTCAAAGCACTCTAAAACTAGCCTGGAACCGAATTCCCATGAAAAGCTAGACTTAAGAGCTGCCTGACTATCGGAACACGCACGTTAGTTTGAATAAAAACTTTGGTTTTGCTATCTGTGACGGACTCTGCCCCGATTACATCAGTAGACGTTGAAAGAACATTGTGAATGTATAAAATATTATTTAGATGAGACAGGTAACGATTTTGATTTAAAAATATAGACCAATTATTTTTTGTTTATAAATAAAAAGCAACATAAAATTGGAACAAACAATTAACTGGAACAGGAAAAAATATTGACTGAAACTTTGAAAAAATTTTGGAAATAATTTTTTCTGTTTTCCTTTTATTTCATTTTAAGCCCGTATTTAAGTTATTGCTAATTTTAATTAATTCATTAATTTGAAAAATTTTCGACGTATGAGTATTATTTAATTTAAATACTACAACACTCATACGCCTTTAACAATTTTTCATTTTGCTTGCTTTCACAATACTGTTTCAAGTCAAAATAATACGATACGAGATAATTTGCTCAAAAGTGAAAACGAGAAAATCAAAACATTTCAAATCGTCAATTTCAAAAAAAAAAAAATTCTTTTAAATCCGGCTGCTAAAACAAATGATATCAATATTTCCTTCGAAAACACAAGAAAATGTATGTGAAGTAGTGAGTTAAAACTTACAAGGAACTTTGCAATTTTAATATTAAACCAAGTCAAGCCGTTGGCTTAGGAGAATGGCAGCTTTTATCATAAAAATAACTTGTTAAAATACATTGACAACTGCGCGTTAAAAAAGTTAATACATAGGCTTAAGCAAATGTTGAATATTTTCAGAACTCATAAAAATTGAGAGCAGGTTCTGAGAAATACTTATTTGAATTAACTATTTTTTACAGATTTAAAAATGTACACAATCGAATCATTCTTTATTGTAAATATTGAAATTTTTGTTCATTCTAAAAAAAGAAAAATAATTTTTTTTTTCGAATATTCGAATAATTATTGTTTGAATGACAATACTAGACAATACCAATAACGATATATTGTGGTATGTTGCAAAATTATATAAAAATAAAAAATTTCTTTTATCTTTCCTTGCGTAAATAAGATTTATTGTTCTCCAATTATCGTGTGTGCCCTTAATAAAAAAAAACTATTAAAAGAAGTACGTGGGTTAGAGAGTGGCTCACAAAGAGAAGAACTGATTGCGAATAAGAAAAAATATTCATGTTTGTCATGTAACTCCATATTTAAATTCAGAATAACATATTTTTATTTATAAGATTTACCATAACTAAAAAAATAGAAAAGAGCTGTCTTTGGACACCATGTTAGAGCTATGCTGTTTAGCTACATAAAACAAATTTCATGTGTTAAACAACTACGCAATAAAATTATTTGTATTATTAAAACCCTTTATTTAATATTCATAAAATTTATTGTGATTAAAATTCACTATAGTTCAATTAAAGTTAATATGTAGCACTAAAATTTATTTATTTTATTATTATGTGTAAAAAAAAATCGCCGCAAATATTTGTATGTGTGGACATTTAGCACCGTTGTATTATTTAATTTATTATTTATTTTATTTTACTAGTCATCCGGCATAAAAATAAATCTATAATGACATAAAGAGCATAGCTCTAAAATCATTTTAATTATGAAAAAAAACTGTTGTTCCATGGCCACATGAAAAAAATATATAATATATTGGCGGTTGCTTAACAACATTTACCAACATGATTACGAAGCTCCTGTATCTGACTTAAAGAGCATAGCTCTAAAATCATTTAATTTGTGAAAAAATGCCATTCAATGGCCACATAAGAATTTTTTTTTAATATTTTGGCGCATAATTGCCTAACAACCTTTCACATGATTACCGCAACAGGGTTTTATTTGATGGGCCAAATAAGCAGAAAATTAATATTGGTTGCCCAATGAGTCCCCTCTCCACCTTCATATATGTATTAGGGAGAAATCACTCACCCTTTATGGTTTCATTGTAAAAGCTAATACAAAAATTAAAAATTTTAAAAACCCCTGATATATCTAGAAAAGATGTCATATCTTCTAAGCGGCTGGACCGATTTTCTTCAAATATAGTTAAGAACCTTCTCGATCAAGTCACCTTACAAACAGAAACTAACTAAACTAAATCAAAATCGGGCAACCTGTTTGGGCTGTACGTGGACACGGGCAGACACACAGATACACAGATACACAGCCACACACTACAAACACCCATTTTTTTGGTCGGGGGTTAAAAATACTCTACATAAAAATTATGCTATGCTTTTATAAGGAAACCTTCCCCTAGACTCAACGAAAAAAAATTTGCTAACACAAAAAATAATAGGAAAAGATGCAAACATAAAAATGAAATGTGAGCCAAATTAATTTGTACCCAAAAAAAAAAAAAAATTACAAACACATTTATATAGATATAAACATGCTCACGTGTCGGTATGTACATTTCACCATCTCATCTCACTAAACAATGTTTAATAGAATATTAAATAGCCTCTGGGCCGCTAAACAAGAGTTGAGATAAAGATTGAGAAAAGAAATAAACACACAATTACCATATACTTAAAACAGATTCAACAAATACTTTTTATTATAAACACACACACACGCATATACACACACACAATCACATTCGCTTACACATTCCATCGTTTCATTAAAGTAAGCGACAGCATAGCTATTTAGCCAAGACGTACGAAAGAATCCTTTAACTTTTAATAGAAACATTAGCAACAGACATGATATTGTTATTTGTTGCCAAATAATGTTGAAATTAAAGAAAAAGAAAATAACAACAACAATTTTGGCTGTGGGTATGTTTTCATTCCTTTTTATGTTAAAGCTTTTGCTACTTTGAAACAAACTCTCCAAACATTTATGATATTTATAAGGAGGGCGACCAAGCAAACGTATTTGTTTGTTTGTGTTCATTTAATCTCTGTAAGTGATATCATGTATACTGAACTTGAAAGGCTCATTTAGCCGACTGACTTCATTCCTTTAAAGTATTTTGAGAGTATGCGAGTGTTTGCCAACGGATCTGGCGTTTAGCTAAATTAATGAATTCTTAATTGGTAATTTTAATTAATCCTGCTGTAAGGAATCTGACAAGATTGTTAGACACAATTCCGTTGCTAATAATAATATCCTAGTAATATTTACACAATTTGTTTTATATCCTCTTCCCCGAGAGATGATTATGGTTTTGTTTATTTTTGTTTTCTTACTTTAAGTATAAGTTTCCCTTTTTTGTTTGCTCTGTGTTGGAGCAAGATGAATATTGTTTAAGTACTTTCATCATAAATAATATTACAATTACTTATAAGAATGAATAACTTTAAATGATTAGAATATGTTTAACTAAATTTTCTAAGGGTTTGAGTTCATTTTTAGTTTTATGTATTTGTTTCTTTGTAACTAGAACAAAAGTTCTTTATTGAGTGTGAGTTTGAAGGTATTTATTTATAACATTTAAATCAGCGTCAATAACATTGTGTATTTAATGTATGTTTAAGCTTGTTATCTAGTTTAGCATGATTTTCGCGGTTGCTTTAGTTGGTTTTTGTGGTTGGCAAATTTAATCACCGCAAAACATGCAGGTATTTAGTTTAATTTTTGCACATGCACAGACACGTACAAAAAGTTATTGTAAATTAAAAAGCGTTTAATTAATTTGTTTTTATTTGATTTTTAGAGTTTAAGCGTATATATCTTATTGATGAATAAATAGGGGCTCGTTAATGAAGGAAAATAAATTTGTATGTGTTTGGAGAAAATTTAAATTATTTAAATATTTTCAAAAGCAAAGGAGTTTTGATAAAAAAAAATATTTTAAAGCTGCTCCATTCCGCATTTTATTTGGAATAGAAATATAAATTAAAAAAATCTTCTTCATTGTTGCTTTTCTTACAAATTGTATAATTTCCAAACCAACTGCCAACAAAATGGTATTGCAACTCACTCAAATGGTGAAAGCACAGTGTGACAAAAAAAAAACCTGAGAAGTGTTACTATTTTT
Source organism: Tachina lurida (assembly GCA_944452675.1). NCBI lineage: Eukaryota > Metazoa > Arthropoda > Insecta > Diptera > Tachinidae > Tachina > Tachina lurida. The sequence continues at coordinate 102,554,289 of OX101755.1, read as the reverse complement.
CTGTTAGGTATTGTCAAGTATAACAATAATCTGTATTTGAAATTTTCCAAACACCTCCAATATCTTGAGTTAGGGTTAAAAAGCCGGGTTTTCGTACCCGTAGGCACTTATCAACCTCTAACGAAGTTAAACATCAACCGATCTTAAATTTATAAACGTACTTAGAAAAAAGAGACTAAGACCTTTCGAACCATACATATCTCGTTTGAGTTTCTTTTAGATATATGTGTTTAATTTTTCAGCAAATATAATTTTTTTCGGGTTTTTTCGACACTGCTACTTTGGACTCGTTTTTAGGCAGTATTTTTGTACTGGAAACATACTGTTTATCGTGCCATAATCGCCAAAATAGTTTAAGCGACATCATTTTCGAACTTCATTTTTTGACCAAAATCAATTATTTGCGATCGTAAATAGTAGATTTTCGTAAAAAAAATTAAGTCCAAAAAATGTGTCGCTTAAGCTATTTTAGCGGTTAGGGCTCGTTATGACTTTATTTATAAAACATAATTGAATAAAGAGTAATTCGCAGGTTTGTTTTAAAAAATTCTCTAAAAATTTACTGAGTTATTAAACATTTTATTAGAAGACTTTTTGTTAAAAAAAAACTACCTGTATGATGTATTTCGCGTTCTATTTATATGCTTTCGGTATATCTTTCCAGGATGATGAAAAAACAGTTTAATAGACGCTTGTCAACACAGAGTACACAATTGGTATAACAGTGGTCGCCAAACTTTGGTCTTTCAGAAACACATTTTTCACACATAACAATTTTGTACTCTATATTGATATACATAAGACACAGTTTGTCAATGTGAGTTAAGTTATAAAGGCCGCTACGCAGGATATACTAGTAACAACCTTGCAGTAATTCGAAGTACCACAATGACGAATTTTCTTTAATGTTACTTAAGCTTTAGAATTATGAAAGCACCAATAAAAACAAGTAAGAGTGCTATATTCGGCTTTTCTAAATCTTATATATCCTTCACCGACATAAGCACAAAAGGTTAAAATTTACTAAAAGTAAGGATTGATTCAAAAGCTGAACTTCATCCTTCGCAATCATGTTTGCTATTGGGTGGAAGAAAATTAAATTCTAGAGCACTTATTGCTTGCAATGGGCTTATTTTATTGGCAGTGGGCGGTAAATGTCAAATAATTTTTAAAAATTGTGCGTACCGTGTTTAAAACTTAACTATTTCAGGTATAACCAGGTCTATGCAGACTTTTGTCTTATAAAAGTGTAACTTTGTTGTTTTTAATGTTAGAGACACATCCTTCTCTGAGTTCTTGAAGCAACATTCTACGATTTTTGGTATGGGTTCAAGTTAATTTAGGCTGCTAAATATTTTAGTTCAAACGTTATAACCAGGACTATAATCGTTGCTTTCGATAATTAGCTGATTCGATCATTTTTCAATCGAACAATGTAATAAAATGGTTCGATATCGAATGGCATAATCTTAAAAAACGTGATTCGATCACGTTTTCGAAAGCGACGATTAAACCTCAGATCTGTGCAGACCTATAAATAATTTTTTGGGGGCAGCTGATTGAAACCGTTTGGTATTTTGTATATGGGGCAATCCATTCAAATCGGACAGTTTAAAGAATATTATATTTTGATTTCTTTTATTTTGTACTGTATTGTATATATTATTTATAAATAAATAAGTTAGTTATTCAATAAGTATAAATCCGGAGTGGACACCATGCATCAAACGGTTGGTGATTACATTAGCCATTAGCATTGTTTTTCAATATGTAGGAAGTTGCGAGATTGGCTGTATTTGTCATTCATGACAAGTTGGCTCATGTCAAGCGAAACGATAGAAGACGTGTCTTCCTTATGAAACGGGCAGAACAGCTGGCAATCCCACACATGGAACAAGGGGCAACAAATTCAATTGTACAAGGCATACAATTAATTAAAGGTCAATTTTCGAACTTAGTTTTTTCCATAGAGCTGTAGGCCCACTGATATATGACCAACCAGGCCACGTCGTATCCTCTTCAAATCGACCATCATGGTCAATCTGCTATAAATTGGATAAAAAGCAGCGAAAAACACGTTTTCATTGCATGTCCTGCAAAAAGCATTCAAAAATTTTAGTTTTTTGCATATATTTTTGTATAGACAAATCGTTTGCTTGCAATGTGGAAACTACACACAAGTCTTCTTAAAGTTAAAAATATTATTACCAACTTCAGGTATTGTAGCATATATTTAAGTAATGTTTGTTATGCTGCTGTTTGTATATCACGAAATCCACAGAAAAGTCAACATTTTGTAAAACGTACGTTACGTTTTTTTTTCTTTCCATGGACAATTTAAAAAAAACCAATTGATGAAAACTTTATAAAATTTGAAAAGAATATGCAAAGGTTTTATAAATCGTTTTCTTTTTAGTTGGATCGTTGTAAAGCCAACTGTATTGTCACGCAAATGCTACACTTTCCCGTGGATTTCATGATATATAAAGGGTGGTTAAATTTTAAGGGTCGGCCACTTTACATAAGGCTTTTAATTTGTAAGTCCAAAGTAAATTAAAATGTCCACGCCTACAACAAAACGTATGTAAATTTGTATTCAACGCACTCTAATTAATCACTAATGTGAAAAACAAAGTTAATTTCTTTTATATTTGAATTTATTAAGCGACTGTATCGACGCTTCAAATTCTTATTTAGTAATGCTTACTTATTACTAAAATATTAAGGCTTATATACTACTTATGAGAAGATTCTAGATTTAGAATTGTATGGAAAATTATAAATTATATGTATACACATATGGTGGGAAATTAAAGTGAAATACAATCCACCCTTTAAATACACTGTGCTACAAAAGTTGAGAAAAAAAATATTCAGGGATTCTAATGTACCAATTCTGTTTTGTTGGAGTCCATGGATGACGAAAATATCGTTGGTTTTTTTAGGTCACTTCATAAAGTGATTTTATAACGGTAAATGTAGTGAAAAACGGGGTTTCTTAGCTTTTCAGTTTTAAACAGTTGTAACTTCTTTGTTTCCCAACGGATTTCTTTTAACTTTTCGTTGGTTAAAAGGCTCGAATATTATCTTTCAATAAAGATAATTTTTTTGTAAATCGACTAAGAAATGGCTAAGTTACAGTCGTTGAAGTGTACAAAAAATCCATTAAAAAGTATTCTTTTGTAACTCATAAGCAACTTATAGCCTGAGGAAAACAAAATAATACTTTTTTAATTGGTTTTTTGTACACTTCAACGACTGTAACTTAGCCATTTCTTAGTCGATTTACAAAAAATATATCTTTATTGAAAGATAATATTCAATTCTTTTCACCAACGAAAAGTTAAAAGAAATCCGTTGGGAAACAAAGAAGTTACAACTGAAAATCTAAGAAACCCCGTTTTTCACTACATTTACCGTTATAAAATCAGTTTATGAAGTGACCAAAAAAAACCAACGGTATTTTCGTCATCCATGGACTCCAACAAAATAGAATTGGTACACTAGAATCCCTGAATATTTTTTGTGTATCACAGTGATATTATTTCGTTCCCACAGCGGCGATTGTTTTGGTGCGGCAGATTGTGTGTGGCTATTTCAAGTGCCACACACTTCACAGCAATAGTAATTCTTTCTTTTATGCCGACATTGCACATTTGCACTTGGCCTTGAATATTTCTCAAGTGCAGCCAAACTGCATAACGACAAATTGTCAAACGATCACCGTTAGTATGAATTCAAGGTTAGTGCGATATTTGGCTCTTGAAATTATGCATGCAGGCACTTAAAATGATGAAAACAATTTGTGCTGTATTTAAAGGAATGTGATAATGGTACACTCTAGTCACTTTCGACATTATCTTTCATATACAAAATTGAATCGTCCTTATAACACGAATTCACTAAACAAAATTTTATGCACAATAAACTCTAATCACTTTTTATTTTATTTTGTTGCTGAAACCTGCATTTGGAATTTGCACCGTAATCACTGTAACAACTAGGGACTTTGTTAAACCATTTAAAAACCGCATGGTTTATTATGACGTAATTTGTTTTAGATAGATTAGAGCAAAAATAATTGCGAATTCGGAATATTAATGGACTTATGTATAATCAAAAACTGGCATGAAGTTAGCATAAGTGACAAGGTTTAACTTCATGTTGACGAGTTCCTTTATACAATTTGACATTAAAAATCGCCGATAAATGTACTTTTAACATACGATTATACTTTTGCATTAGTTTTAATATAAAATTATATGGCCATATTCAATTTTGCCACTTATGCTAACTTCATGCCAGTTTTTGATTATGCATAAGCCCGTAAGTTTTCAGGTTTGGGCAAAATATGAGATAATTTCCTATAGTGCATTGATGGAAGTTTAATAAAATTATCAGCAAGGCCATAACTGATATTACAAGAGCACCGAAATGAAATTGAAAGTTTATTTTCTATTTCCCCAAGAACCAACAGAAGCTCGTGCTTCAGTATCTGCTCAACTATAAATTTTATGTGTGCAAATGCCCTTGTAACAGAGAAAATTGCACAAATAAATCACTCAACATTTGTTACGATTTAAATGATTGTTTTCCCAGTCAATTCTAAGCAAATATTACCACTATTCTTGTTGCTACTACTCAAATATATTTCCGCTCGTTTGTCTATATAAATATTTAACCCAGTTAACAAATAAAATAAAATCAAATGCCAGAAGTCAAAAAAATATAAAAATATAGATACATATATACATATGTATATGGATATGTGTATATATGTACATATGTATGTGTTTGTGCTTAAGAAGAATAATACATAGAAAACAACTTATTTGAAATAAAAAATAAATAAAACTCTACAACCATTGACGACAGTGATTGTTATAATGTTCACATCAGCAACATAAACAAAAAGATAAAAGGAACAAGAGAACGGCAAATAATAGGAAAAACAGTGAATTTATAAAATCTATCCTACTTCAAAGTCTTTTTTCCCCTCAATTTCTTTTGTAGTCGTTTGTAATGATGTTTGCTATTTATATAAAAATCAAAGTCATTTAGAGCTGGTATGGTAAACCTGGGATACGCGAAAGGCAAAATGTAAAACGTTTTTCGTTTGTAAAATGTTTAAGTGAAATATTTCTCTGAAAGTGAGGAAAACGTGGCAACACGTTAGAAAGATATTGGCCGCCATGAATCTTGAATTAGCGACATATAGCACAAAGAGTGTCTAATGAATCGCGATGATATTGTCTGCTAGGACTCACTAATACAAGGACGCCTAACATACGAAATCAAGTTCAGTCATCTATTACATTTTGGACATTTATTACAAAAATTCAAATATGACACCATAATACAATAATACAGGTAACCGCGAAGCGCCAGCTGTTTTGCTTGTTTCGTGATGTGATCTGCCAAATTTTTTTTATGTTTTACCAATACACGCGCATAGTGGCTACCAAAGCTGTACTAATACAAACAAGATTTGCAAATACAAGAAAACATGCAATCATGTTTTACCAACACACGCGCACAGTGCCTATTGAAACTGTACTAATACAAACAAGCTTTGCAAAGAAAAGAGAAAATGCAAGTACAGTCTCTTGTTTTCTCCTGGTTTTTTGACAGTTCTCATCACAAAATAGCAATAAAAATTACTGTTGTTTTATTAGTTGTACATTTGTTGTAGATTCGCGGTAGAGTTCGACCGATTAATCGGCTTCGGCTTCGGCCTTCGGCCAAAAATTGGTAATCGGCCAACATTCGGCCTATGGCAAAAATCGGCCGATTAGCCGAAGCCGAATATTTTTCATTCCAAGCTTGAAAAATAACATTATTTTTGGTCGTTGCTCGCCGACAGTTTTTATTGTGTTTAACGTTTTGAAAGGGTTGCTTTGAAATACAACCCTGTTGCTTTCTATTTTCTTTTACTTGGACGTTCTTGTGGGTGATCATATGAAAAAGCCATCTAGAAATTGCAAAATAGTTTTATTTTTCTTGTTATGTATCCAATAGATATTACAGCTGTTTCAGTGATCTCAAAAAAGGAAACTTTTTTCTTAATTCATATAAAACAAGTATCATTTTTAAAATTTAAAACATTCGGCTTCGGCTTCGGTTTTGGCCGAAGTTTAGGATTTTAGCCGAAGTTCGGCTTCGGCTTCGGCCAAAAAAAACGCCTTCGGTCGATCTCTAATTCGCGGCTACCTGTATTATTATATCATGTATGACAATAAAGAAAATTCAGCAGCTGAATCATAATTTTCAGCGTTTGGCAGGATGAATCATGATGACTTTTGCCACTGGGCTATTGTCAAAGCACATACACACAAGCCAATGACTGATGACGTGATCGACATCTAAAATTGAGAAGCTGTCGGATTTGCTGAGAATTTCTGGATTTCGCTAACATTCCTGTGTTGCCAGTTTAGGGAATTTGTCCCCAAATTGGGGATTTTTTGAGATTGGGGATGAAAATTTCGTATTAAGGATGTGGGGATTTGTTGGGGATAATAACCAAATTTGAGGGGTTTTTTTTTAGATTTTTTATAACTGATGTGAACTAAGAAATATGCGTCTGGCAAGTCTAAAAATATGTGTTAGTATTCGTAGTGAGTGGTTGCTAATAAAGAAGAAGAATCAAGGCAGATTAACCGATAATGAACACTACCAAAACAAAAATACGCCACTAAATACAATACGACTTGTTGGAAGCACTTCTTAGAATAAACACACACTTTAAAAATAATTCAATTTGTTGAAACAAATTTAATCCTGCTGAAATGCTAAAGCTTTTTAAGTACTAAGTACAAAAAAGTTTCTGAGGCTGATGAATCAGAAAATTTCAATTCTGAAGTTTTTGAAATGGTAAACTTTGGTTAAAGTTTTTTTATACTTATGTATGTATTAGGGATGGGCAAAAAATATCGATATATCGAAATATTGATATTTGAAAAAATAAATATCGATATATATCGCCGATATTTCAAAAACCGAAATATCGATACATCGATTCTAATTTACGAGTATCGAGTTTCGATATTTTTAAGAGCTCTATAAATTTTAACGCTAGGATGTAGGCATGACTGCTAGTGATGCGAACAAAAAAATAGAGAAATTTCATAACAGAAAAGACGCATCTATAAGGTGACCCCACTAATCGAGCTGACGTTTATTTATTAACTAAGCTAAATGTCAAATTTGGTGTGGGTATAAGTCTCAAGGCAGAATTAGTTTTTACTTTCTGTTCTGTTACTAATCAGATGACTCTTTTTTGTTTATAGAAATCTTATACAAGCCGTTAGTTTTTCTCTTTCGTTATATTCTGTTTCGGTTCAACCTGTGAAAATCAAAAAACTATTAAGTAGTGTAATGTATGTAGTAGGTGTCAGCATAAGTAAAATAAAAACCTTTCGAATGGTTTAGGAATTTAGGAATTTGAAAAAATTAAATTTTTACCAGAAAAACATAAAACTATATTGAAACATATCAATGGACGATGAAAAACTCATCACTTTAGTTTCAAATTTATTACAGAAAAAGTAACAATTAAAACTTAGACACAGAACGACAACAGAAAGTAAAGACTAATGAAGCCTTAAGGAGCTCAATATCAGCTTTGGTTTTCTTCACTATTAGAGTTCATTAAAATTTAAGTTAGATAGTTTTTCGCGATTTCTCTAAATATTAAATCATTATTTAATGGATGCCTAGTACATATTTCTCGTATTCTGCAACGATGAAATTTGAAGTGTTCAACACTGAGCATTCATAAAACAATTATTAAGAGCATTATTTATAAAAATTATTAAAGCTTTCTATTTATTGAATAAATATGTTATTTTTGTCATTAGTTTGCAAATAAAATTAAAAAATTTTAATTTTTTTTCACAAAAGAAAAAAATTTGAATAAAAAAACTAATTTTGAGGATTTTTGGGGATGACAAATCAAAAATTTGGGATAAGCTCTGGAAAAAAAAACTAGCAACACTGTAACATTCTTTTGCAAGATTTGTGTTAAATTTATAACAGCAAAGTTAACATCGTGGTATTCCAGCAGTGAATAATTTAACATTGTGTGTTAGAAAGCTCTTAATATCAGTGTTGAGTGAGGAAAGTTAAGAATTTTGTAGTGGTGACTTTTTATTTAAATGGAGATATTATAACCTTAAATAATAATGTACTCGATGCAAAAGAATTATCGAATTTTTACTTTTTAATATTTGACCGTTTCCAATTATTATTAAATTTGTCATACTGTGCTGTTATTGTGTAATTTAATTTAAACAGGAAACTGTTTCAATTTGTTTGTATTCGTATGTTATAAAGATTATAAAGCGAAACATTTCATTCTATTCAAATTACATAATAATCCTTCTCCGCAGGTTGGCTACCACAGCATAAATATTATAACATCAGTTTATAAACAGAAGGATACATATTTATTTTGTCTAACATAATGATGAACATGTGTAAACAAATAACTTTCTTTCTTTGTTTTATTATAAACAAAAAATATATAAAAAATGAAACTCCCAACAAAACATACGAACAGAAAATGTTGCAAGTTATTTATTTTAACAAGTTTATATTGACATTTCCCTTGTCATATAACAGAAGGAAGATCATTGATATTTTAATTTAATCATCTCATTGGTAATAACTACTTACCTCAGCTGGAAAAGTATAACCATCAACACTATGCTCGGAGCCAAATTGATCATGTAGCCCATAGTGTATGTGTATTTCATGGAATCTATAACGGTACGACAGGGGTCCACCTGTTATATTTACCGGTGTTTGCATGCCATCATAATTCGCCACCGTATCATTACCTGCTGTAAAGATTATACTATGGCCTGTGTTGGTGATTAAACCGCTTATCTGAAATTAAAAATCAATTTTTTTTTAATTTATAATTTGAAATTCTTTTCACATTCACTTACTCTATGTTTGTCTATGTGTATTGTTCTTAAATTAGGATCAAATAATAAACGCTGAGGCTCCAAATTAACTGGTGATTGTCTTCGTCCTTTATTGCACAAAGACCATTCGGGATTAATCAAACCCCAAAAGGCGGGACCTGAAATTTAGTACAAAAGAAAATATCATGTATTAAAAGTTTGCTGGTCACAAAACAAACTGAATTTTTTTAGTTTAAAGATAAAACACGTTCAACGCATTTATGTGATTATAAATTATCACAACAAGTGGTTTTAGTAAAGCATCATTAACAATCACTTCCTACTGATAGTCTATAACTTTAACAAAGACTACAAATGCAATTTCCTTTTATACACAGAAAACTGCTGGGTCTCTTTCCATGCAAAATAAAAAACCCCCATTATATCGTCGCCTTTTTAAAATGTTGCATGGCGTCAAGCTCTATAATTCTTTGTATTCAAATTTTTAAATTTTTTTTTCTGCCCCCATTGATGTGTCTGTCTACCATGAATAAATTGATTATATTGGAAAAAAATTGTTTTTTTCTTCTCCAGTTCTAGTGGAAAAATCTTAAAAAATCAAATCACGTTCTCTACACTCTGTTTGATATTATGTGATAGAATTTCTAAGATACTTTGCATGGATACCAAAAAAAAAAAAAAAACAAATAAACGTATAAAATGTTTAAGTGCTTTTTGGATACTGAGTTGTTGTATTGTGTGCAGCATCATTCTTGTTATTGTAAAGCGAACGCTATAATATTCTTGAAGTATGCGAGTAGAAAATAATTTCAAATAAAACATGCTTATTTTGTTTGATAATTCTCCTTAAATTTAAAATCAATCGTGTTTATCATCAACTATTTAGTTTTAAGTAGTTTACAGTTTGTATAAATAGATGCAAAAAGTTCAAACGTGATTATGTCAGATTGAGTATTTAGAGTATCATCTCGTGAGGACTTTAGTAATAATAATATGTTTCTTTTTTCATTTAAAACGATTTCCTTTGAATTTTGTAGGAAAAACAAAACTTTTAAAAGTTGTCACATTTACGGACAAATTCTTCCCGCAATAGTGGAAACTGATTTCACTATGCAAGTAAATTCGTGAAAAACGCTTCCGCGTTATAACTTGCTCTATAATTGGAACCAATCTTTCGAGTTCCTATTGACTATGCATAGCATCAGAAGTAAAAGTATATGCGGCAATTAATTCGCGGCTCAATAAGAATTGTATTTCCAGCCACAAGTTTCAGTTCAGAGTTACTGTTAGAATCAATATTATGTTTCGAAAGAGTATCTGTCATGCTATCCCAAAAGGGTACTCCTTCTTTGTTTTTTTTTTTGCTGTAGTCCGTTTGTCTTTTACTAAAACACTAGTTTAAATATTCTAAAATTTTACATGCTCATTACATGACCTTACCATCAAAGTTTACTTTTGTCAATTCGATATTCAATTCTGGTTTTGTGATAATGTCAAATGAAGATAGTTTTTCTCACAAAGAAATTAAACGGTCTCTACATCATCCATTTTTCATACAAAAAAATAAAATTGGCTATACGTCGTCCATTTTTGATACATAATATCAGATGAGCTATACATCGTCCATTTTTTATGAAAAACATTAAATGGGCTATAAATTGTACATATTTCATACAAAAAAAATTAAATGGGCTAGCCCATAAAGAGTGGAGGATGTATAATCCATAATCTTTTTGCATTGAAAATGGACAATGTAAAGTATATTTAATTTTTTGCCGTGTACAGTCCATTTTATTTTTTCTATGAAAAATGGTCTATGTAAATAGAATCCATTTAATTTTTTGCACAACAGATAAACAATGTTTAGTCCATAGTTTGGTTCATAAAAAATGGATCATATATAAGTCCATTAAGTTTTTGTATAAAAATCGTCGATGTATAGTCGATTTAATTTTTTTTGCATGAAAAATGGACAATTTCTTTTTTGTTTGAAAAATGGACGATGTAATCGTATATTCATAAAATCTTTTTCATTAAAATTGACGATGTATAACTTGTTTAATTTGTGCATAAAAATAGACACTGTATTATAGCCCATTTAATTAATTGTGTGCAAAATTTTTTATTTTTATTGTTGATGAAAGATGGACGATTTATAGTGCATTTAATTTTTTCCATGAAAAATGGACCATGGATGTATAGTCCATTTAATTGTTTGCTTAAAACATGTACGATGAATAGTCCATTATATTTTTTCCAGATATATGAATAATGCATAGTTTATTTATTGTGTGCATAAAAATTGGACAAGATATATGGCCCATTAAATTTTTTATATAAAAACTGACCCATTAAATTTTTTATATAAAAAAATCTTTAACATAAAAAATTAACGATAAAATGGACTCTAATTTTAATGAAAAATAAACGATGTATAGTCGTGTACATTAGTGTACCCGGCAATCTACAGTAGTGCAGCTGGCATTGTACCCGACAGTGTACAGTAGTGCACCTGACAGTTCATAGTATACAGTAGTGCACCGTACAGTATGCGTGTATATATCTATTAAATATATGTATAGTCCATTATATGTATAGTCGATTAAATTTTTTTTCATTAAAATATCTTTTGTATGAAAAATTAAACTTAATTGATTAAAATTTTTGGGTAAAAAATTTATGATTTATAGTCCATTTGAGTTTTTGCATAAAAACTTTTTTTCATAAAAAATTAACGAAGTATTAAAATTTTTTCATAAAAATATTTCTTGAATGAAAAATAGAAGATGTATAGTTCATTAAATTTTTTTCACAAAAAATAAACTATCACTACTTTATTTGTTAAATAGTTTGCGAGAAAAATTAAATTTATAGCACATTTAATTTATTGCTTAAACAATGTTTTTATAAAAAATTAACGATTTTTATATAGTCCATTTAACTTTTTTCATAAAAATATTTTTTGCATGGAAAATTTACGATATATTTGCTCAATTCACAACCCATTGTAAGTGTAGTAGGTCGTCAAGTTGTACAATAGTTGTAAAATGTTGTAGGTAATTTCCATTGAAAAGTTTGCTACGACACCTACAACAACATTTATTAAATTTTTTGCATGAAAACAAGACGACGTATATAGTCTATTTAATTTTTTACATACGAAATGAACAAATTATAGTCCATTTAATTTTTTTATAAAAAATTTAAAAATGGACGATGTATAGTCCATTAAATTTTGTATATATAGTCAGTCTATTTAATTTTTTTTCATGAAAAATAGACGATGTATAGTCTATTTAATCTTTTGCATACGAAATGGACGATTTATAGTCGATTAAATTTTTTCATAAAAATTAAAAAAAAAGACGATGTAGTCCATTAAATTTTTTTCATAAAAAAATCTTTTGCATGAAAAATGGATGATGTATAGTTTATTAAATTCTTTGCACCAAAAGAAGACGACGTATATAGTCCACTTAAGTTTTTACATACGAAATGGACAAATTATAGTCAATTTAATTTTTTATAAAAATTTTAAAAATGGACGATGTATAGTCCATTACATTTTGTATATATAGCCGAATCGGACGATTTATAGTCGATAAAATTTTTTCATAAAAAATTGAAAAAAAGACAATGTATAGTCCATTAAATTTTTTTCATAAAAAATTTTTTTCATGAAAAATTGATGATGTATGGTTTATTAAATTCTTTGCACGAAAAGAAGACGACGTATATAGTCCACTTAAGTTTTTACATACGAAATGGACGAATTATAGTCAGTTTAATTTTTTATAAAAATTTTAAAAATGGACGATGTATAGTCCATTAAATTTTGTATATATAGCCAGTCCATTTAATTTTTTGCATGAAAAATAGACGATGTATAGTCTATATAATTGTTTGCATACGAATCGGACGATTTATAGTCGATTAAATTTTTTTCATAAAAAATTTTTTTTCATGAAAAATGGATGATGTATGGTTTATTAAATTCTTTGCACGAAAAGAAGACGACGTATATAGTCCACTTAAGTTTTTACATACGAAATGGACGAATTATAGTCAGTTTAATTTTTTATAAAAATTTTAAAAATGGACGATGTATAGTCCATTAAATTTTGTATATATAGCCAGTCCATTTAATTTTTTGCATGAAAAATAGACGATGTATAGTCTATATAATTGTTTGCATACGAATCGGACGATTTATAGTCGATTAAATTTTTTCATAAAAAATTGAAAAAAAGACGATGTATAGTCCATTAAATTTTTTTCATAAAAAATTTTTTTTCATGAAAAATGGATGATGTATGGTTTATTAAATTCTTTGCACGAAAAGAAGACGACGTATATAGTCCACTTAAGTTTTTACATACGAAATGGACGAATTATAGTCAGTTTAATTTTTTATAAAAATTTTAAAAATGGACGATGTATAGTCCATTAAATTTTGTATATATAGCCAGTCCATTTAATTTTTTGCATGAAAAATAGACGATGTATAGTCTATATAATTGTTTGCATACGAATCGGACGATTTATAGTCGATAAAATTTTTTCATAAAAAATTGAAAAAAAGACGATGTATAGTCCATTAAATTTTTTTCATAAAAAATTTTTTTTCATGAAAAATGGATGATGTATGGTTTATTAAATTCTTTGCACGAAAAGAAGACAACGTATATAGTCCACTTAAGTTTTTACATTTTTTTACAGTCCATTTAATTTTTTGCATGAAAAATAGACGATGTATAGTCTATATAATTGTTTGCATACGAATCGGACGATTTATAGTCGATAAAATTTTTTCACAAAAAATTGAAAAAAAGACGATGTATAGTCCATTAAATTTTTTTCATAAAAAATTTTTTTTTCATGAAAAATGGATGATGTATGGTTTATTAAACTCTTTGCACGAAAAGAAGACGACGTATATAGTCCACTTAAGTTTTTACATACGAAATGGACGAATTATAGTCAGCTTAATTTTTTATAAAAATTTTAAAAATGGACGATGTATAGTCCATTAAATTTTGTATATATAGCCAGTCCATTTAATTTTTTGCATGAAAAATAGACGATGTATAGTCTATATAATTGTTTGCATACGAATCGGACGATTTATAGTCGATTAAATTTTTTCATAAAAAAATTAAAAAAAAGACGATGTGTAGTCCATTAAATTTTTTTCATAAAAAATTTTTTTTCATGAAAAATGGATGATGTATGGTTTATTAAACTCTTTGCACGAAAAGAAGACGACGTATATAGTCCACTTAAGTTTTTACATACGAAATGGACGAATTATAGTCAGTTTAATTTTTTATAAAAATTTAAAAAATGGACGATGTATAGTCCATTAAATTTTGTATATATAGCCAGTCCATTTAACTTTTTGCATGAAAAATAGACGATGTATAGTCTATATAATTGTTTGCATACGAATCGGACGATTTATAGTCGATAAAATTTTTTCATAAAAAATTTTTTTTCATGAAAAATGGATGATGTATGGTTTTTTAAATTCTTTGCACGAAAAGAAGACGACGTTTATAGTCCACTTAAGTTTTTACATACGAAATGGACGAATTATAGTCAATTAAATTTTTTATAAAAATTTTAAAAATGGACGATGTATAGTCCATTAAATTTTGTATATATAGCCAGTCCATTTAATTTTTTGCATGAAAAATAGACGATGTATAGTCTATATAATTGTTTGCATACGAATCGGACGATTTATAGTCGATAAAATTTTTTCATAAAAAATTTAAAAAAAGACGATGTATAGTCCATTAAATTTTTTTCATAAAAAATTTTTTTTCATGAAAAATGGATGATGTATGGTTTATTAAACTATTTGCACGAAAAGAAGACGACGTATATAGTCCACTTAAGTTTTTACATACGAAATGGACGAAATATATACCAATTTAATTTTTTATAAAAATTTTAAAAATGGACGATGTATAGTCCATTAAATTTTGTATATATAGCCAGTCCATTTAATTTTTTGCATGAAAAATAGACGATGTATAGTCTATATAATTGTTTGCATACGAATCGGACGATTTATAGTCGATAAAATTTTTTCATAAAAAATTTAAAAAAAGACGATGTATAGTCCATTAAATTTTTTTCATAAAAAATTTTTTTTCATGAAAAATGGATGATGTATGGTTTATTAAATTCTTTGCACGAAAAGAAGACGACGTATATAGTCCACTTAAGTTTTTACATACGAAATGGACGAATTATAGTCAGTTTAATTTTTTATAAAAATTTTAAAAATGGACGATGTATAGTCCATTAAATTTTGTATATATAGCCAGTCCATTTAATTTTTTGCATGAAAAATAGACGATGTATAGTCTATATAATTGTTTGCATACGAATCGGACGATTTATAGTCGATTAAATTTTTTCATAAAAAAATGAAAAAAAAGGCGATGTATAGTCCATTAAATTTTTTTCATAAAAATTTTTTTTCATGAAAAATGGATGATGTATGGTTTATTAAATTCTTTGCAGGAAAAGAAGACGACGTATATAGTCCACTTAAGTTTTTACATACGAAATGGACGAATTATAGTCAGTTTAATTTTTTATAAAAATTTTAAAAATGGACGATGTATAGTCCATTAAATTTTGTATATATAGCCAGTCCATTTAATTTTTTGCATGAAAAATAGACGATGTATAGTCTATATAATTGTTTGCATACGAATCGGACGATTTATAGTCGATTAAATTTTTTCATAAAAAATTGAAAAAAAAGACGATGTATAGTCCATTAAATTTTTTTCATAAAAAATTTTTTTTCATGAAAAATGGATGATGTATGGTTTATTAAATTCTTTGCACGAAAAGAAGACGACGTATATAGTCCACTTAAGTTTTTACATACGAAATGGACGAATTATAGTCAGTTTAATTTTTTATAAAAATTTTAAAAATGGACGATGTATAGTCCATTAAATTTTGTATATATAGCCAGTCCATTTAATTTTTTGCATGAAAAATAGACGATGTATAGTCTATATAATTGTTTGCATACGAATCGGACGATTTATAGTCGATAAAATATTTTCATAAAAAATTGAAAAAAAGACGATGTATAGTCCATTAAATTTTTTTCATAAAAAATTTTTTTTCATGAAAAATGGATGATGTATGGTTTATTAAATTCTTTGCACGAAAAGAAGACAACGTATATAGTCCACTTAAGTTTTTACATTTTTTTACAGTCCATTTAATTTTTTGCATGAAAAATGGACGATGTATAGTCTATATAATTGTTTGCATACGAATCGGACGATTTATAGTCGATAAAATTTTTTCATAAAAAATTGAAAAAAAGACGATGTATAGTCCATTAAATTTTTTTCATAAAAAATTTTTTTTCATGAAAAATGGATGATGTATGGTTTATTAAACTCTTTTCACGAAAAGAAGACGACGTATATAGTCCACTTAAGTTTTTACATACGAAATGGACGAATTATAGTCAATTTAATTTTTTATAAAAATTTTAAAAATGGACGATGTATAGTCCATTAAATTTTGTATATATAGCCAGTCCATTTAATTTTTTCCATGAAAAATAGACGATGTATAGTCTATATAATTGTTTGCATACGAATCGGACGATTTATAGTCGATAAAATTTTTCACAAAAAATTGAAAAAATGACGATGTATAGTCCATTAAATTTTTTTCATAAAAAATTTTTTTTCATGAAAACTGGATGATGTATGGTTTATTACATTCTTTGCACGAAAAGAAGACGACGTATATAGTCCACTTAAGTTTTTACATACGAAATGGACGAATTATAGTCAATTAAATTTTTTATAAAAATTTTAAAAATGGACGATGTATAGTCCATTAAATTTTGTATATATAGCCAGTCCATTTAATTTTTTGCATGAAAAATAGACGATGTATAGTCTATATAATTGTTTGCATACGAATCGGACTATTTATAGTCGATTAAATTTTTTCATAAAAAAATTAAAAAAAAGACGGTGTATAGTCCATTAAATTTTTTTCATAAAAAATTTTTTTTCATGAAAAATGGATGATGTATGGTTTATTAAATTCTTTGCACGAAAAGAAGACGACGTATATAGTCCACTTAAGTTTTTACATACGAAATGGACGAATTATAGTCAATTTAATTTTTTATAAAAATTTTAAAAATGGACGATGTATAGTCCATTAAATTTTGTATATATAGCCAGTCCATTTAATTTTTTGCATGAAAAATAGACGATGTATAGTCTATATAATTGTTTGCATACGAATCGGACGATTTATAGTCGATAAAATTTTTTCATAAAAAAATTAAAAAAAGACGATGTATAGTCCATTAAATTTTTTTCATAAAAATTTTTTTTTCATGAAAAATGGATGATGTATGGTTTATTAAACTCTTTGCACGAAAAGAAGACGACGTATATAGTCCACTTAAGTTTTTACATACGAAATGGACGAATTATAGTCAATTTAATTTTTTATAAAAATTTTAAAAATGGACGATGTATAGTCCATTAAATTTTGTATATATAGCCAGTCCATTTAATTTTTTGCATGAAAAATAGACGATGTATAGTCTATATAATTGTTTGCATACGAATCGGACGATTTATAGTCGATAAAATTTTTTCATAAAAAATTAAAAAAAAGACGATGTATAGTCCATTAAATTTTTTTCATAAAAAATTTTTTTTCATGAAAAATGGATGATGTATGGTTTATTAAACTATTTGCACGAAAAGAAGACGACGTATATAGTCCACTTAAGTTTTTACATACGAAATGGACGAAATATATACCAATTTAATTTTTTATAAAAATTTTAAAAATGGACGATGTATAGTCCATTAAATTTTGTATATATAGCCAGTCCATTTAATTTTTTGCATGAAAAATAGACGATGTATAGTCTATATAATTGTTTGCATACGAATCGGACGATTTATAGTCGATAAAATTTTTTCATAAAAAATTTAAAAAAAGACGATGTATAGTCCATTAAATTTTTTTCATAAAAAATTTTTTTTCATGAAAAATGGATGATGTATGGTTTATTAAATTCTTTGCACGAAAAGAAGACCACGTATATAGTCCACTTAAGTTTTTACATTTTTTTACAGTCCATTTAATTTTTTGCATGAAAAATGGACGATGTATAGTCTATATAATTGTTTGCATACGAATCGGACGATTTATAGTCGATAAAATTTTTTCATAAAAAATTGAAAAAAAGACGATGTATAGTCCATTAAATTTTTTTCATAAAAAATTTTTTTTCATGAAAAATGGATGATGTATGGTTTATTAAACTCTTTTCACGAAAAGAAGACGACGTATATAGTCCACTTAAGTTTTTACATACGAAATGGACGAATTATAGTCAATTTAATTTTTTATAAAAATTTTAAAAATGGACGATGTATAGTCCATTAAATTTTGTATATATAGCCAGTCCATTTAATTTTTTCCATGAAAAATAGACGATGTATAGTCTATATAATTGTTTGCATACGAATCGGACGATTTATAGTCGATAAAATTTTTCACAAAAAATTGAAAAAATGACGATGTATAGTCCATTAAATTTTTTTCATAAAAAATTTTTTTTCATGAAAACTGGATGATGTATGGTTTATTACATTCTTTGCACGAAAAGAAGACGACGTATATAGTCCACTTAAGTTTTTACATACGAAATGGACGAATTATAGTCAATTAAATTTTTTATAAAAATTTTAAAAATGGACGATGTATAGTCCATTAAATTTTGTATATATAGTCAGTCCATTTAATTTTTTGCATGAAAAATAGACGATGTATAGTCTATATAATTGTTTGCATACGAATCGGACTATTTATAGTCGATTAAATTTTTTCATAAAAAAATTAAAAAAAAAGACGGTGTATAGTCCATTAAATTTTTTTCATAAAAAATTTTTTTTCATGAAAAATGGATGATGTATGGTTTATTAAATTCTTTGCACGAAAAGAAGACGACGTATATAGTCCACTTAAGTTTTTACATACGAAATGGACGAATTATAGTCAATTTAATTTTTTATAAAAATTTTAAAAATGGACGATGTATAGTCCATTAAATTTTGTATATATAGCCAGTCCATTTAATTTTTTGCATGAAAAATAGACGATGTATAGTCTATATAATTGTTTGCATACGAATCGGACGATTTATAGTCGATAAAATTTTTTCATAAAAAAATTAAAAAAAGACGATGTATAGTCCATTAAATTTTTTTCATAAAAATTTTTTTTTCATGAAAAATGGATGATGTATGGTTTATTAAACTCTTTGCACGAAAAGAAGACGACGTATATAGTCCACTTAAGTTTTTACATACGAAATGGACGAATTATAGTCAATTTAATTTTTTATAAAAATTTTAAAAATGGACGATGTATAGTCCATTAAATTTTGTATATATAGCCAGTCCATTTAATTTTTTGCATGAAAAATAGACGATGTATAGTCTATATAATTGTTTGCATACGAATCGGACGATTTATAGTCGATAAAATTTTTTCATAAAAAATTAAAAAAAAGACGATGTATAGTCCATTAAATTTTTTTCATAAAAAATTTTTTTTCATGAAAAATGGATGATGTATGGTTTATTAAACTATTTGCACGAAAAGAAGACGACGTATATAGTCCACTTAAGTTTTTACATACGAAATGGACGAAATATATACCAATTTAATTTTTTATAAAAATTTTAAAAATGGACGATGTATAGTCCATTAAATTTTGTATATATAGCCAGTCCATTTAATTTTTTGCATGAAAAATAGACGATGTATAGTCTATATAATTGTTTGCATACGAATCGGACGATTTATAGTCGATAAAATTTTTTCATAAAAAATTTAAAAAAAGACGATGTATAGTCCATTAAATTTTTTTCATAAAAAATTTTTTTTCATGAAAAATGGATGATGTATGGTTTATTAAATTCTTTGCACGAAAAGAAGACGACGTATATAGTCCACTTAAGTTTTTACATACGAAGTGGACGAATTATAGTCAGTTTAATTTTTTATAAAAATTTTAAAAATGGACGATGTATAGTCCATTAAATTTTGTATATATAGCCAGTCCATTTAATTTTTTGCATGAAAAATAGACGATGTATAGTCTATATAATTGTTTGCATACGAATCGGACGATTTATAGTCGATTAAATTTTTTCATAAAAAAATGAAAAAAAAGGCGATGTATAGTCCATTAAATTTTTTTCATAAAAATTTTTTTTCATGAAAAATGGATGATGTATGGTTTATTAAATTCTTTGCAGGAAAAGAAGACGACGTATATAGTCCACTTAAGTTTTTACATACGAAATGGACGAATTATAGTCAGTTTAATTTTTTATAAAAATTTTAAAAATGGACGATGTATAGTCCATTAAATTTTGTATATATAGCCAGTCCATTTAATTTTTTGCATGAAAAATAGACGATGTATAGTCTATATAATTGTTTGCATACGAATCGGACGATTTATAGTCGATTAAATTTTTTCATAAAAAATTGAAAAAAAGACGATGTATAGTCCATTAAATTTTTTTCATAAAAAATTTTTTTTCATGAAAAATGGATGATGTATGGTTTATTAAATTCTTTGCACGAAAAGAAGACGACGTATATAGTCCACTTAAGTTTTTACATACGAAATGGACGAATTATAGTCAGTTTAATTTTTTATAAAAATTTTAAAAATGGACGATGTATAGTCCATTAAATTTTGTATATATAGCCAGTCCATTTAATTTTTTGCATGAAAAATAGACGATGTATAGTCTATATAATTGTTTGCATACGAATCGGACGATTTATAGTCGATAAAATATTTTCATAAAAAATTGAAAAAAAGACGATGTATAGTCCATTAAATTTTTTTCATAAAAAATTTTTTTTCATGAAAAATGGATGATGTATGGTTTATTAAATTCTTTGCACGAAAAGAAGACAACGTATATAGTCCACTTAAGTTTTTACATTTTTTTACAGTCCATTTAATTTTTTGCATGAAAAATGGACGATGTATAGTCTATATAATTGTTTGCATACGAATCGGACGATTTATAGTCGATAAAATTTTTTCATAAAAAATTGAAAAAAAGACGATGTATAGTCCATTAAATTTTTTTCATAAAAAATTTTTTTTCATGAAAAATGGATGATGTATGGTTTATTAAACTCTTTGCACGAAAAGAAGACGACGTATATAGTCCACTTAAGTTTTTACATACGAAATGGACGAATTATAGTCAATTTAATTTTTTATAAAAATTTTAAAAATGGACGATGTATAGTCCATTAAATTTTGTATATATAGCCAGTCCATTTAATTTTTTCCATGAAAAATAGACGATGTATAGTCTATATAATTGTTTGCATACGAATCGGACGATTTATAGTCGATAAAATTTTTCACAAAAAATTGAAAAAATGACGATGTATAGTCCATTAAATTTTTTTCATAAAAAATTTTTTTTCATGAAAAATGGATGATGTATGGTTTATTACATTCTTTGCACGAAAAGAAGACGACGTATATAGTCCACTTAAGTTTTTACATACGAAATGGACGAATTATAGTCAATTAAATTTTTTATAAAAATTTTAAAAATGGACGATGTATAGTCCATTAAATTTTGTATATATAGCCAGTCCATTTAATTTTTTGCATGAAAAATAGACGATGTATAGTCTATATAATTGTTTGCATACGAATCGGACTATTTATAGTCGATTAAATTTTTTCATAAAAAAATTAAAAAAAAGACGGTGTATAGTCCATTAAATTTTTTTCATAAAAAATTTTTTTTCATGAAAAATGGATGATGTATGGTTTATTAAATTCTTTGCACGAAAAGAAGACGACGTATATAGTCCACTTAAGTTTTTACATACGAAATGGACGAATTATAGTCAATTTAATTTTTTATAAAAATTTTAAAAATGGACGATGTATAGTCCATTAAATTTTGTATATATAGCCAGTCCATTTAATTTTTTGCATGAAAAATAGACGATGTATAGTCTATATAATTGTTTGCATACGAATCGGACGATTTATAGTCGATAAAATTTTTTCATAAAAAAATTAAAAAAAGACGATGTATAGTCCATTAAATTTTTTTCATAAAAATTTTTTTTTCATGAAAAATGGATGATGTATGGTTTATTAAACTCTTTGCACGAAAAGAAGACGACGTATATAGTCCACTTAAGTTTTTACATACGAAATGGACGAATTATAGTCAATTTAATTTTTTATAAAAATTTTAAAAATGGACGATGTATAGTCCATTAAATTTTGTATATATAGCCAGTCCATTTAATTTTTTGCATGAAAAATAGACGATGTATAGTCTATATAATTGTTTGCATACGAATCGGACGATTTATAGTCGATTAAATTTTTTCATAAAAAAATGAAAAAAAGGCGATGTATAGTCCATTAAATTTTTTTCATAAAAAATTTTTTTTCATGAAAAATGGATGATGTATGGTTTATTAAATTCTTTGCACGAAAAGAAGACGACGTATATAGTCCACTTAAGTTTTTACATACGAAATGGACGAATTATAGTCAGTTTAATTTTTTATAAAAATTTTAAAAATGGACGATGTATAGTCCATTAAATTTTGTATATATAGCCAGTCCATTTAATTTTTTGCATGAAAAATAGACGATGTATAGTCTATATAATTGTTTGCATACGAATCGGACGATTTATAGTCGATTAAATTTTTTCATAAAAAAATGAAAAAAAGGCGATGTATAGTCCATTAAATTTTTTTCATAAAAAATTTTTTTTCATGAAAAATGGATGATGTATGGTTTATTAAATTCTTTGCACGAAAAGAAGACGACGTATATAGTCCACTTAAGTTTTTACATACGAAATGGACGAATTATAGTCAGTTTAATTTTTTATAAAAATTTTAAAAATGGACGATGTATAGTCCATTAAATTTTGTATATATAGCCAGTCCATTTAATTTTTTGCATGAAAAATAGACGATGTATAGTCTATATAATTGTTTGCATACGAATCGGACGATTTATAGTCGATAAAATTTTTTCATAAAAAATTGAAAAAAAGACGATGTATAGTCCATTAAATTTTTTTCATAAAAATTTTTTTTTCATGAAAAATGGATGATGTATGGTTTATTAAATTCTTTGCACGAAAAGAAGACGACGTATATAGTCCACTTAAGTTTTTACATACGAAATGGACGAATTATAGTCAATTTAATTTTTTATAAAAATTTTAAAAATGGACGATGTATAGTCCATTAAATTTTGTATATATAGCCAGTCCATTTAATTTTTTGCATGAAAAATAGACGATGTATAGTCTATATAATTGTTTGCATACGAATCGGACGATTTATAGTCGATTAAATTTTGTCATAAAAAAATTAAAAAAGACGATGTATATATAGTCCATTAAATTTTTTTCATAAAAAATTTTTTTTCATGAAAAATGGATGATGTATGGTTTATTAAATTCTTTGCACGAAAAGAAGACGACGTATATAGTCCACTTAAGTTTTTACATACGAAATGGACGAATTATAGTCAATTTAATTTTTTATAAAAATTTTAAAAATGGACGATGTATAGTCCATTAAATTTTGTATATATAGCCAGTCCATTTAATTTTTTGCATGAAAAATAGACGATGTATAGTCTATATAATTGTTTGCATACGAATTGGACGATTTATAGTCGATAAAATTTTTTCGTCAAAAATTGAAAAAAGACGATGTATAGTCCATTAAATTTTTTTCATAAAAATTTTTTTTTCATGAAAAATGGATGATGTATGGTTTATTAAATTCTTTGCACGAAAAGAAGACGACGTATATAGTCCACTTAAGTTTTTACATACGAAATGGACGAAATATATACCAATTTAATTTTTTATAAAAATTTTAAAAATGGACGATGTATAGTCCATTAAATTTTGTATATATAGCCAGTCCATTTAATTTTTTGCATGAAAAATAGACGATGTATAGTCTATATAATTGTTTGCATACGAATCGGACGATTTATAGTCGATTAAATTTTGTCATAAAAAAATTAAAAAAAGACGATGTATAGTCCATTAAATTTTTTTCATAAAAAATTTTTTTTCATGAAAAATGGATGATGTATGGTTTATTAAATTCTTTGCACGAAAAGAAGACGACGTATGTAGTCCACTTAAGTTTTTACATACGAAATGGACGAAATATATACCAATTTAATTTTTTATAAAAATTTTAAAAATGGACGATGTATAGTCCATTAAATTTTGTATATATAGCCAGTCCATTTAATTTTTTGCATGAAAAATAGACGATGTATAGTCTATATAATTGTTTGCATACGAATCGGACGATTTATAGTCGATTAAATTTTTTCATAAAAAAATGAAAAAAAAGGCGATGTATATATAGTCCATTAAATTTTTTTCATAAAAAATTTTTTTTCATGAAAAATGGATGATGTATGGTTTATTAAATTCTTTGCACGAAAAGAAGACGACGTATATAGTCCACTTAAGTTTTTACATACGAAATGGACGAATTATAGTCAGTTTTATTTTTTATAAAAATTTTAAAAATGGACGATGTATAGTCCATTAAATTTTGTATATATACCCAGTCCATTTAATTTTTTGCATGAAAAATAGACGATGTATAGTCTATATAATTGTTTGCATACGAATCGGACGATTTATAGTCGATAAAATTTTTTCATAAAAAATTGAAAAAAAGACGATGTATAGTCCATTAAATTTTTTTCATAAAAAATTTTTTTTCATGAAAAATGGATGATGTATGGTTTATTAAACTCTTTGCACGAAAAGAAGAAGACGTATATAGTCCACTTAAGTTTTTACATACGAAATGGACGAATTATAGTCAATTTAATTTTTTATAAAAATTTTAAAAATGGACGATGTATAGTCCATTAAATTTTGTATATATAGCCAGTCCATTTAATTTTTTGCATGAAAAATAGACGATGTATAGTCTATATAATTGTTTGCATACGAATCGGACGATTTATAGTCGATTAAATTTTTTCATAAAAAAATTAAAAAAAAGACGATGTATAGTCCATTAAATTTTTTTCATAAAAAATTTTTTTTCATGAAAAATGGATGATGTATGGTTTATTAAATTCTTTGCACGAAAAGAAGACGACGTATATAGTCCACTTAAGTTTTTACATACGAAATGGACGAATTATAGTCAATTTAATTTTTTATAAAAATTTTAAAAATGGACGATGTATAGTCCATTAAATTTTGTATATATAGCCAGTCCATTTAATTTTTTGCATGAAAAATAGACGATGTATAGTCTATATAATTGTTTGCATACGAATTGGACGATTTATAGTCGATAAAATTTTTTCGTAAAAAATTGAAAAAAGACGATGTATAGTCCATTAAATTTTTTTCATAAAAATTTTTTTTTTCATGAAAAATGGATGATGTATGGTTTATTAAATTCTTTGCACGAAAAGAAGACGACGTATATAGTCCACTTAAGTTTTTACATACGAAATGGACGAATTATAGTCAATTTAATTTTTTATAAAAATTTTAAAAATGGACGATGTATAGTCCATTAAATTTTGTATATATAGCCAGTCCATTTAATTTTTTGCATGAAAGATAGACGATGTATAGTCTATATAATTGTTTGCATACGAATCGGACGATTTATAGTCGATAAAATTTTTTCATAAAAAATTTAAAAAAAGACGATGTATATATTAATTATACATATATAATTATATTATATATTAAATTTTTTTTATAAAAAATTTTTTTTCATGAAAAATGGATGATGTATGGTTTATTAAACTCTTTGCACGAAAATAAGACGACGTATATAGTCCACTTAAGTTTTTACATACGAAATGGACGAATTATAGTCAATTTAAAAATGGATGATGTATGGTTTATTAAATTCTTTGCACGAAAAGAAGACGACGTATATAGTCCACTTAAGTTTTTACATACGAAATGGACGAATTATAGTCAATTTAATTTTTTATAAAAATTTTAAAAATGGACGATGTATAGTCCATTAAATTTTGTATATATAGCCAGTCCATTTAATTTTTTGCATGAAAAATAGACGATGTATAGTCTATATAATTGTTTGATACGAATCGGACGATTTATAGTCGATAAAATTTTTTCATAAAAAATTTAAAAAAAGACGATGTATAGTCCATTAAATTTTTTTCATAAAAAATTTTTTTTCATGAAAAATGGATGATGTATGGTTTATTAAATTCTTTGCAGGAAAAGAAGACGACGTATATAGTCCACTTAAGTTTTTACATACGAAATGGACGAATTATAGTCAGTTTAATTTTTTATAAAAATTTTAAAAATGGACGATGTATAGTCCATTAAATTTTGTATATATAGCCAGTCCATTTAATTTTTTGCATGAAAAATAGACGATATATAGTCTATATAATTGTTTGCATACGAATCGGACGATTTATAGTCGATAAAATTTTTTCATAAAAAATTGAAAAAAAGACGATGTATAGTCCATTAAATTTTTTTCATAAAAAATTTTTTTTCATGAAAAATGGATGATGTATGGTTTATTAAATTCTTTGCACGAAAAGAAGACGACGTATATAGTCCACTTAAGTTTTTACATACGAAATGGACGAAATATATACCAATTTAATTTTTTATAAAAATTTTAAAAATGGACGATGTATAGTCCATTAAATTTTGTATATATACCCAGTCCATTTAGTTTTTTGCATGAAAAATAGACGATGTATAGTCTATATAATTGTTTGCATACGAATCGGACGATTTATAGTCGATAAAATTTTTTCATAAAAAATTGAAAAAAAGACGATGTATAATAGTCCATTAAATTTTTTTCATTAAAAATTTTTTTTCATTAAAAATGGATGATGTATGGTTTATTAAATTTTTTGCACGAAAAGAAGACGACGTATATAGTCCACTTAACTTTTTACATACGAAATGGACGAATTATAGTCAATTTAATTTTTTATAAAAATTTTAAAAATGGACGATGTATAGTCCATTAAATTTTGTATATATAGCCAGTCCATTTAATTTTTTGCATGAAAAATAGACGATGTATAGTCTATATAATTGTTTGCATACGAATCGGACGATTTATAGTCGATAAAAATTTTTCATAAAAAATTGAAAAAAAGACGATGTATAGTCCATTAAATTTTTTTCATAAAAAATTTTTTTTCATGAAAAATGGATGATGTATGGTTTATTAAATTCTTTGCACGAAAAGAAGACGACGTATATAGTCCACTTAAGTTTTTACATACGAAATGGACGAAATATATACCAATTTAATTTTTTATAAAAATTTTAAAAATGGACGATGTATAGTCCATTAAATTTTGTATATATAGCCAGTCCATTTAATTTTTTGCATGAAAAATAGACGATGTATAGTCTATATAATTGTTTGCATACGAATCGGACGATTTATAGTCGATTAAATTTTTTCATAAAAAATTGAAAAAAAGACGATGTATAGTCCATTAAATTTTTTTCATAAAAAATTTTTTTTCATGAAAAATGGATGATGTATGGTTTATTAAATTCTTTGCACGAAAAGAAGACGACGTATATAGTCCACTTAAGTTTTTACATACGAAATGGACGAAATATATACCAATTTAATTTTTTATAAAAATTTTAAAAATGGACGATGTATAGTCCATTAAATTTTGTATATATAGCCAGTCCATTTAATTTTTTGCATGAAAAATAGACGATGTATAGTCTATATAATT
The DNA here is from genome assembly GCA_944452675.1 of Tachina lurida. Taxonomy (NCBI): domain Eukaryota; kingdom Metazoa; phylum Arthropoda; class Insecta; order Diptera; family Tachinidae; genus Tachina; species Tachina lurida. The sequence goes on along the minus strand of OX101755.1, from coordinate 102,526,455 downwards.
GTTTGCATACGAATCGGACGATTTATAGTCGATTAAATTTTTTCATAAAAAATTTAAAAAAAGACGATGTATATATAGTCCATTAAATTTTTTTCATAAAAATTTTTTTTCATGAAAAATGGATGATGTATGGTTTATTAAATTCTTTGCACGAAAAGAAGACGACGTATATAGTCCACTTAAGTTTTTACATACGAAATGGACGAATTATAGTCAATTTAATTTTTTATAAAAATTTTAAAAATGAACGATGTATAGTCCATTAAATTTTGTATATATAGCCAGTCCATTTAATTTTTTGCATGAAAAATAGACGATGTATAGTCTATATAATTGTTTGCATACGAATCGGACGATTTATAGTCGATTAAATTTTTTCATAAAAAATTGAAAAAAAGACGATGTATAGTCCATTAAATTTTTTTCATAAAAAATTTTTTTTCATGAAAAATGGATGATGTATGGTTTATTAAATTCTTTGCACGAAAAGAAGACGACGTATATAGTCCACTTAAGTTTTTACATACGAAATGGACGAAATATATACCAATTTAATTTTTTATAAAAATTTTAAAAATGGACGATGTATAGTCCATTAAATTTTGTATATATACCCAGTCCATTTAGTTTTTTGCATGAAAAATAGACGATGTATAGTCTATATAATTGTTTGCATACGAATCGGACGATTTATAGTCGATAAAAATTTTTCATAAAAAATTGAAAAAAAGACGATGTATAGTCCATTAAATTTTTTTCATAAAAAATTTTTTTTCATGAAAAATGGATGATGTATGGTTTATTAAATTCTTTGCACGAAAAGAAGACGACGTATATAGTCCACTTAAGTTTTTACATACGAAATGGACGAAATATATACCAATTTAATTTTTTATAAAAATTTTAAAAATGGACGATGTATAGTCCATTAAATTTTGTATATATAGCCAGTCCATTTAATTTTTTGCATGAAAAATAGACGATGTATAGTCTATATAATTGTTTGCATACGAATCGGACGATTTATAGTCGATTAAATTTTTTCATAAAAAATTGAAAAAAAGACGATGTATAGTCCATTAAATTTTTTTCATAAAATTTTTTTTTTCATGAAAAATGGATGATGTATGGTTTATTAAATTCTTTGCACGAAAAGAAGACGACGTATATAGTCCACTTAAGTTTTTACATACGAAATGGACGAATTATAGTCAATTTAATTTTTTATAAAAATTTTAAAAATGAACGATGTATAGTCCATTAAATTTTGTATATATACCCAGTCCATTTAATTTTTAGCATGAAAAATAGACGATGTATAGTCTATATAATTGTTTGCATACGAATCGGACGATTTATAGTCGATTAAATTTTTTCATAAAAAATTTAAAAAAAGACGATGTATATATAGTCCATTAAATTTTTTTCATAAAAAATTTTTTTTCATGAAAAATGGATGATGTATGGTTTATTAAATTCTTTGCACGAAAAGATGACGACGTATATAGTCCACTTAAGTTTTTACATACGAAATGGACGAATTATAGTCAGTTTAATTTTTTATAAAAATTTTAAAAATGGACGATGTATAGTCCATTAAATTTTGTATATATAGCCAGTCCATTTAATTTTTTGCATGAAAAATAGACGATGTATAGTCTATATAATTGTTTGCATACGAATCGGACGATTTATAGTCGATAAAATTTTTTCATAAAAAATTGAAAAAAAGACGATGTATAGTCCATTAAATTTTTTTCATAAAAAATTTTTTTTCATGAAAAATGGATGATGTATGGTTTATTAAACTCTTTGCACGAAAAGAAGACGACGTATATAGTCCACCTAAGTTTTTACATACGAAATGGACGAATTATAGTCAGTTTAATTTTTTATAAAAATTTTAAAAATGGACGATGTATAGTCCATTAAATTTTGTATATATAGCCAGTCCATTTAATTTTTTGCATGAAAAATAGACGATGTATAGTCTATATAATTGTTTGCATACGAATCGGACGATTTATAGTCTATAACATTTTTTCATAAACAATGAAAAAAAGACGATGTATAGTCCATTAAATTTTTTTCATAAAAATTTTTTTTTCATGAAAAATGGATGATGTATGGTTTATTAAACTCTTTGCACGAAAAGAAGACGACGTATATAGTCCACTTAAGTTTTTACATACGAAATGGACGAATTATAGTCAGTTTAATTTTTTATAAAAATTTTAAAAATGGACGATGTATAGTCCATTAAATTTTGTATATATAGCCAGTCCATTTAATTTTTTGCATGAAAAATAGACGATGTATAGTCTATATAATTGTTTGCATACGAATCGGACGATTTATAGTCGATAAAATTTTTTCATAAAAAATTGAAAAAAAGACGATGTATAGTCCATTAAATTTTTTTCATAAAAAATTTTTTTTCATGAAAAATGGATGATGTATGGTTTATTAAATTCTTTGCACGAAAAGAAGACGACGTATATAGTCCACTTAAGTTTTTACATACGAAATGGACGAATTATAGTCAATTTAATTTTTTATAAAAATTTTAAAAATGGACGATGTATAGTCCATTAAATTTTGTATATATAGCCAGTCCATTTAATTTTTTGCATGAAAAATAGACGATGTATAGTCTATATAATTGTTTGCATACGAATCGGACGATTTATAGTCGATTAAATTTTTTCATAAAAAATTGAAAAAAGACGATGTATAGTCCATTAAATTTTTTTCATAAAAAATTTTTTTTCATGAAAAATGGATGATGTATGGTTTATTAAATTCTTTGCACGAAAAGAAGACGACGTATATAGTCCACTTAAGTTTTTACATACGAAATGGACGAACTATAGTCAATTTAATTTTTTATAAAAGTTTTAAAAATGGACAATGTATAGTCCATTAAATTTTGTATATATAGCCAGTCCATTTAATTTTTTGCATGAAAAATAGACGATGTGTAGTCTATATAATTGTTTGCATACGAATCGGATGATTTATAGTCGATAAAATTTTTTCATAAAAAATTTAAAAAAAGACGATGTATAGTCCATTATATTTTTTTCATAAAAAATTTTTTTTCATAAAAAATGGATGATGTATGGTTTATTAAATTCTTTGCACGAAAAGAAGCCGACGTATGTAGTCCACTTAAGTTTTTACATACGAAATGGACGAATTATAGTCAGTTTAATTTTTTATAAAAATTTTAAAAATGGACGATGTATAGTCCATTAAATTTTGTATATATAGCCAGTCCATTTAATTTTTTGCATGAAAAATAGACGATGTATAGTCTATATACTTGTTTGCATACGAATCGGACGATTTATAGTCGATAAAATTTTTTCATAAAAAATTGAAAAAAAGACGATGTATAGTCCATTAAATTTTTTTCATAAAAAATTTTTTTTCATGAAAAATGGATGATGTATGGTTTATTAAATTCTTTGCACGAAAAGAAGACGACGTATATAGTCCACTTAAGTTTTTACATACGAAATGGACGAAATATATACCAATTTAATTTTTTATAAAAATTTTAAAAATGGACGATGTATAGTCCATTAAATTTTGTATATATAGCCAGTCCATTTAATTTTTTGCATGAAAAATAGACGATGTATAGTCTATATAATTGTTTGCATACGAATCGGACGATTTATAGTCGATTAAATTTTTTCATAAAAAATTGAAAAAAAGACGATGTATAGTCCATTAAATTTTTTTCATAAAAAATTTTTTTTCATGAAAAATGGATGATGTATGGTTTATTAAATTCTTTGCACGAAAAGAAGACGACGTATATAGTCCACTTAAGTTTTTACATACGAAATGGACGAAATATATACCAATTTAATTTTTTATAAAAATTTTAAAAATGGACGATGTATAGTCCATTAAATTTTGTATATATAGCCAGTCCATTTAATTTTTTGCATGAAAAATAGACGATGTATAGTCTATATAATTGTTTGCATACGAATCGGACGATTTATAGTCGATTAAATTTTTTCATAAAAAATTTAAAAAAAGACGATGTATATATAGTCCATTAAATTTTTTTCATAAAAATTTTTTTTCATGAAAAATGGATGATGTATGGTTTATTAAATTCTTTGCACGAAAAGAAGACGACGTATATAGTCCACTTAAGTTTTTACATACGAAATGGACGAATTATAGTCAATTTAATTTTTTATAAAAATTTTAAAAATGAACGATGTATAGTCCATTAAATTTTGTATATATAGCCAGTCCATTTAATTTTTTGCATGAAAAATAGACGATGTATAGTCTATATAATTGTTTGCATACGAATCGGACGATTTATAGTCGATTAAATTTTTTCATAAAAAATTGAAAAAAAGACGATGTATAGTCCATTAAATTTTTTTCATAAAAAATTTTTTTTCATGAAAAATGGATGATGTATGGTTTATTAAATTCTTTGCACGAAAAGAAGACGACGTATATAGTCCACTTAAGTTTTTACATACGAAATGGACGAAATATATACCAATTTAATTTTTTATAAAAATTTTAAAAATGGACGATGTATAGTCCATTAAATTTTGTATATATACCCAGTCCATTTAGTTTTTTGCATGAAAAATAGACGATGTATAGTCTATATAATTGTTTGCATACGAATCGGACGATTTATAGTCGATAAAAATTTTTCATAAAAAATTGAAAAAAAGACGATGTATAGTCCATTAAATTTTTTTCATAAAAAATTTTTTTTCATGAAAAATGGATGATGTATGGTTTATTAAATTCTTTGCACGAAAAGAAGACGACGTATATAGTCCACTTAAGTTTTTACATACGAAATGGACGAAATATATACCAATTTAATTTTTTATAAAAATTTTAAAAATGGACGATGTATAGTCCATTAAATTTTGTATATATACCCAGTCCATTTAATTTTTTGCATGAAAAATAGACGATGTATAGTCTATATAATTGTTTGCATACGAATCGGACGATTTATAGTCGATTAAATTTTTTCATAAAAAATTGAAAAAAAGACGATGTATAGTCCATTAAATTTTTTTCATAAAATTTTTTTTTTTCATGAAAAATGGATGATGTATGGTTTATTAAATTCTTTGCACGAAAAGAAGACGACGTATATAGTCCACTTAAGTTTTTACATACGAAATGGACGAATTATAGTCAATTTAATTTTTTATAAAAATTTTAAAAATGAACGATGTATAGTCCATTAAATTTTGTATATATACCCAGTCCATTTAATTTTTAGCATGAAAAATAGACGATGTATAGTCTATATAATTGTTTGCATACGAATCGGACGATTTATAGTCGATTAAATTTTTTCATAAAAAATTGAAAAAAAGACGATGTATATATAGTCCATTAAATTTTTTTCATAAAAAATTTTTTTTCATGAAAAATGGATGATGTATGGTTTATTAAATTCTTTGCACGAAAAGATGACGACGTATATAGTCCACTTAAGTTTTTACATACGAAATGGACGAATTATAGTCAGTTTAATTTTTTATAAAAATTTTAAAAATGGACGATGTATAGTCCATTAAATTTTGTATATATAGCCAGTCCATTTAATTTTTTGCATGAAAAATAGACGATGTATAGTCTATATAATTGTTTGCATACGAATCGGACGATTTATAGTCGATAAAATTTTTTCATAAAAAATTGAAAAAAAGACGATGTATAGTCCATTAAATTTTTTTCATAAAAAATTTTTTTTCATGAAAAATGGATGATGTATGGTTTATTAAACTCTTTGCACGAAAAGAAGACGACGTATATAGTCCACCTAAGTTTTTACATACGAAATGGACGAATTATAGTCAGTTTAATTTTTTATAAAAATTTTAAAAATGGACGATGTATAGTCCATTAAATTTTGTATATATAGCCAGTCCATTTAATTTTTTGCATGAAAAATAGACGATGTATAGTCTATATAATTGTTTGCATACGAATCGGACGATTTATAGTCTATAACATTTTTTCATAAAAAATGAAAAAAAGACGATGTATAGTCCATTAAATTTTTTTCATAAAAATTTTTTTTTTCATGAAAAATGGATGATGTATGGTTTATTAAACTCTTTGCACGAAAAGAAGACGACGTATATAGTCCACTTAAGTTTTTACATACGAAATGGACGAATTATAGTCAGTTTAATTTTTTATAAAAATTTTAAAAATGGACGATGTATAGTCCATTAAATTTTGTATATATAGCCAGTCCATTTAATTTTTTGCATGAAAAATAGACGATGTATAGTCTATATAATTGTTTGCATACGAATCGGACGATTTATAGTCGATAAAATTTTTTCATAAAAAATTTAAAAAAAGACGATGTATAGTCCATTAAATTTTTTTCATAAAAAATTTTTTTTCATGAAAAATGGATGATGTATGGTTTATTAAATTCTTTGCACGAAAAGAAGACGACGTATATAGTCCACTTAAGTTTTTACATACGAAATGGACGAATTATAGTCAATTTAATTTTTTATAAAAATTTTAAAAATGGACGATGTATAGTCCATTAAATTTTGTATATATAGCCAGTCCATTTAATTTTTTGCATGAAAAATAGACGATGTATAGTCTATATAATTGTTTGCATACGAATCGGACGATTTATAGTCGATTAAATTTTTTCATAAAAAATTGAAAAAAGACGATGTATAGTCCATTAAATTTTTTTCATAAAAAATTTTTTTTCATGAAAAATGGATGATGTATGGTTTATTAAATTCTTTGCACGAAAAGAAGACGACGTATATAGTCCACTTAAGTTTTTACATACGAAATGGACGAACTATAGTCAATTTAATTTTTTATAAAAGTTTTAAAAATGGACAATGTATAGTCCATTAAATTTTGTATATATAGCCAGTCCATTTAATTTTTTGCATGAAAAATAGACGATGTGTAGTCTATATAATTGTTTGCATACGAATCGGATGATTTATAGTCGATAAAATTTTTTCATAAAAAATTGAAAAAAAGACGATGTATAGTCCATTATATTTTTTTCATAAAAAATTTTTTTTCATAAAAAATGGATGATGTATGGTTTATTAAATTCTTTGCACGAAAAGAAGCCGACGTATGTAGTCCACTTAAGTTTTTACATACGAAATGGACGAATTATAGTCAGTTTAATTTTTTATAAAAATTTTAAAAATGGACGATGTATAGTCCATTAAATTTTGTATATATAGCCAGTCCATTTAATTTTTTGCATGAAAAATAGACGATGTATAGTCTATATACTTGTTTGCATACGAATCGGACGATTTATAGTCGATAAAATTTTTTCATAAAAAATTGAAAAAAAGACGATGTATAGTCCATTAAATTTTTTTCATAAAAATTTTTTTTTCATGAAAAATGGATGATGTATGGTTTATTAAATTCTTTGCACGAAAAGAAGACGATGTATATAGTCCACTTAAGTTTTTACATACGAAATGGACGAATTATAGTCAATTTAATTTTTTATAAAAATTTTAAAAATGGACGATGTATAGACCATTAAATTTTGTATATATACCCAGTCCATTTAATTTTTTGCATGAAAAATAGACGATGTATAGTCTATATAATTGTTTGCATACGAATCGGACGATTTATAGTCGATAAAATTTTTTCATAAAAAAATTAAAAAAAAGACGATGTATAGTCCATTAAATTTTTTTCATAAAAAATTTTTTTTCATGAAAAATGGATGATGTATGGTTTATTAAATTCTTTGCACGAAAAGAAGACGACGTATATAGTCCACTTAAGTTTTTACATACGAAATGGACGAATTATAGTCAGCTTAATTTTTTATAAAAATTTTAAAAATGGACGATGTATAGTCCATTAAATTTTGTATATATAGCCAGTCCATTTAATTTTTTGCATGAAAAATAGACGATGTATAGTCTATATAATTGTTTGCATACGAATCGGACGATTTATAGTCGATAAAATTTTTTCATAAAAAATTTAAAAAAAGACGATGTATAGTCCATTAAATTTTTTTCATAAAAAATTTTTTTTCATGAAAAATGGATGATGTATGGTTTATTAAATTCTTTGCACGAAAAGAAGACGACGTATATAGTCCACTTAAGTTTTTACATACGAAATGGACGAAATATATACCAATTTAATTTTTTATAAAAATTTTAAAAATGGACGATGTATAGTCCATTAAATTTTGTATATATACCCAGTCCATTTAATTTTTTGCACGAAAAATAGACGATGTATAGTCTATATAATTGTTTGCATACGAATCGGACGATTTATAGTCGATAAAATTTTTTCATAAAAAATTGAAAAAAAGACGTATAGTCCATTAAATTTTTTTCATAAAAAATTTTTTTTCATGAAAAATGGATGATGTATGGTTTATTAAATTTTTTGCACGAAAAGAAGACGACGTATATAGTCCACTTAAGTTTTTACATACGAAATGGACGAATTATAGTCAATTTAATTTTTTATAAAAATTTTAAAAATGGACGATGTATAGTCCATTAAATTTTGTATATATAGCCAGTCCATTTAATTTTTTGCATGAAAAATAGACGATGTATAGTCTATATAATTGTTTGCATACGAATCGGACGATTTATAGTCGATAAAATTTTTTCATAAAAAATTGAAAAAAAGACGATGTATAGTCCATTAAATTTTTTTCATAAAAATTTTTTTTTCATGAAAAATGGATGATGTATGGTTTATTAAATTCTTCGCACGAAAAGAAGACGACGTATATAGTCCACTTAAGTTTTTACATACGAAATGGACGAATTATAGTCAATTTAATTTTTTATAAAAATTTTAAAAATGAACGATGTATAGTCCATTAAATTTTGTATATATACCCAGTCCATTTAATTTTTTGCATGAAAAATAGACGATGTATAGTCTATATAATTGTCTGCATACGAATCGGACGATTTATAGTCGATTAAATTTTTTCATAAAAAATTGAAAAAAAGACGATGTATATATAGTCCATTAAATTTTTTTCATAAAAAATTTTTTTTCATGAAAAATGGATGATGTATGGTTTATTAAATTTTTTGCACGAAAAGAAGACGACGTATATAGTCCACTTAAGTTTTTACATACGAAATGGACGAATTATAGTCAATTTAATTTTTTATAAAAATTTTAAAAATGGACGATGTATAGTCCATTAAATTTTGTATATATAGCCAGTCCATTTAATTTTTTGCATGAAAAATAGACGATGTATAGTCTATATAATTGTTTGCATACGAATCGGACGATTTATAGTCGATTAAATTTTTTCATAAAAAAATTAAAAAAAAGGCGATGTATAGTCCATTAAATTTTTTTCATAAAAATTTTTTTTTCATGAAAAATGGATGATGTATGGTTTATTAAATTCTTTGCACGAAAAGAAGACGACGTATATAGTCCACTTAAGTTTTTACATACGAAATGGACGAATTATAGTCAGTTTAATTTTTTATAAAAATTTTAAAAATGGACGATGTATAGTCCATTAAATTTTGTATATATAGCCAGTCCATTTAATTTTTTGCATGAAAAATAGACGATGTATAGTCTATATAATTGTTTGCATACGAATCGGACGATTTATAGTCGATAAAAATTTTTCATAAAAAATTGAAAAAAAAAGATGTATAGTCCATTAAATTTTTTTCATAAAAATTTTTTTTTCATGAAAAATGGATGATGTATGGTTTATTAAATTCTTTGCACGAAAAGAAGACGACGTATATAGTCCACTTAAGTTTTTACATACGAAATGAACGAATTATTATAGTCAATTTAATTTTTTATAAAAATTTTAAAAATGGACGATGTATAGTCCATTAAATTTTGTATATATACCCAGTCCATTTAATTTTTTGCATGAAAAATAGACGATGTATAGTCTATATAATTGTTTGCATACGAATCGGACGATTTATAGTCGATTAAATTTTTTCATAAAAAATTGAAAAAAAGACGATGTATATATAGTCCATTAAATTTTTTTCATAAAAAATTTTTTTTCATGAAAAATGGATGATGTATGGTTTATTAAATTCTTTGCACGAAAAGAAGACGACGTATATAGTCCACTTAAGTTTTTACATACGAAATGGCCGAATTATAGTCAGTTTAATTTTTTATAAAAATTTTAAAAATGGACGATGTATAGTCCATTAAATTTTGTATATATAGCCAGTCCATTTAATTTTTTGCATGAAAAATAGACGATGTATAGTCTATATAATTGTTTGCATACGAATCGGACGATTTATAGTCGATAAAATTTTTTCATAAAAAATTGAAAAAAAGACGATGTATAGTCCATTAAATTTTTTTCATAAAAATGTTTTTTTCATGAAAAATGGATGATGTATGGTTTATTAAACTCTTTGCACGAAAAGAAGACGACGTATATAGTCCACTTAAGTTTTTACATACGAAATGGACGAATTATAGTCAGTTTAATTTTTTATGAAAATTTTAAAAATGGACGATGTATAGTCCATTAAATTTTGTATATATAGCCAGTCCATTTAATTTTTTGCATGAAAAATAGACGATGTATAGTCTATATAATTGTTTGCATACGAATCGGACGATTTATAGTCGATTAAATTTTTTAATAAAAAAATGAAAAAAAAGGCGATGCATAGTCCATTAAATTTTTTTCATAAAAATTTTTTTTCATGAAAAATGGATGATGTATGGTTTATTAAATTCTTTGCAGGAAAAGAAGACGACGTATATAGTCCACTTAAGTTTTTACATACGAAATGGACGAATTATAGTCAGTTTAATTTTTTATAAAAATTTAAAAAATGGACGATGTATAGTCCATTAAATTTTGTATATATACCCAGTCCATTTAATTTTTTGCATGAAAAATAGACGATGTATAGTCTATATAATTGTTTGCATACGAATCGGACGATTTATAGTCGATAAAGTTTTTTCATAAAAAATTGAAAAAAAGACGATGTATAGTCCATTAAATTTTTTTCATAAAAAATTTTTTTTCATGAAAAATGGATGATGTATGGTTTATTAAATTCTTTGCACGAAAAGAAGACGACGTATATAGTCCACTTAAGTTTTTACATACGAAATGGACGAAATATATACCAATTTAATTTTTTATAAAAATTTTAAAAATGGACGATGTATAGTCCATTAAATTTTGTATATATAGCCAGTCCATTTAATTTTTTGCATGAAAAATAGACGATGTATAGTCTATATAATTGTTTGCATACGAATCGGACGATTTATAGTCGATTAAATTTTTTCATAAAAAAATGAAAAAAAAGGCGATGTATATATAGTCCATTAAATTTTTTTCATAAAAAATTTTTTTTCATGAAAAATGGATGATGTATGGTTTATTAAATTTTTTGCACGAAAAGAAGACGACGTATATAGTCCACTTAAGTTTTTACACACGAAATGGACGAATTATAGTCAATTTAATTTTTTATAAAAATTTTAAAAATGGACGATGTATAGTCCATTAAATTTTGTATATATAGCCAGTCCATTTAATTTTTTGCATGAAAAATAGACGATGTATAGTCTTTATAATTGTTTGCATACGAATCGGACGATTTATAGTCGATTAAATTTTTTCATAAAAAAATGAAAAAAAAGGCGATGTATACGAAATGGACGAATTATAGTCAATTTAATTTTTTATAAAAATTTTAAAAATGAACGATGTATAGTCCATTAAATTTTGTATATATACCCAGTCCATTTAATTTTTTGCATGAAAAATAGACGATGTATAGTCTATATAATTGTCTGCATACGAATCGGACGATTTATAGTCGATTAAATTTTTTCATAAAAAATTGAAAAAAAGACGATGTATAGTCCATTAAATTTTTTTCATAAAAAATTTTTTTTCATGAAAAATGGATGATGTATGGGTTATTAAATTCTTTGCACGAAAAGAAGACGACGTATATAGTCCACTTAAGTTTTTACATACGAAATGGACGAATTATAGTCAGTTTAATTTTTTATAAAAATTTTAAAAATGGACGATGTATAGTCCATTAAATTTTGTATATATAGCCAGTCCATTTAATTTTTTGCATGAAAAATAGACGATGTATAGTCTATATAATTGTTTGCATACGAATCGGACGATTTATAGTCGATAAAATTTTTTCATAAAAAATTGAAAAAAAGACGATGTATAGTCCATTAAATTTTTTTCATAAAAAATTTTTTTTCATGAAAAATGGATGATGTATGGTTTATTAAATTCTTTGCACGAAAAGAAGACGACGTATATAGTCCACTTAAGTTTTTACATACGAAATGGACGAGTTATAGTCAGTTTAATTTTTTATAAAAATTTTAAAAATGGACGATGTATAGTCCATTAAATTTTGTATATATAGCCAGTCCATTTAATTTTTTGCATGAAAAATAGACGATGTATAGTCTATATAATTGTTTGCATACGAATCGGACGATTTATAGTCGATAAAATTTTTTCATAAAAAATTGAAAAAAAGACGATGTATAGTCCATTAAATTTTTTTCATAAAAATTTTTTTTTCATGAAAAATGGATGATGTATGGTTTATTAAATTTTTTGCACGAAAAGAAGACGACGTATATAGTCCACTTAAGTTTTTACATACGAAATGGACGAATTATAGTCAATTTAATTTTTTATAAAAATTTTAAAAATGGGCGATGTATAGTCCATTAAATTTTGTATATATAGCCAGTCCATTTAATTTTTTGCATGAAAAATAGACGATGTATAGTCTATATAATTGTTTGCATACGAATCGGACGATTTATAGTCGATTAAATTTTTTCATAAAAAAATTAAAAAAAAACGATGTATAGTCCATTAAATTTTTTTCATAAAAATTTTTTTTTCATGAAAAATGGATGATGTATGGTTTATTAAATTCTTTGCACGAAAAGAAGACGACGTATATAGTCCACTTAAGTTTTTACATACGAAATGGACGAATTATAGTCAATTTAATTTTTTATAAAAATTTTAAAAATGGACGATGTATAGTCCATTAAATTCTGTATATATAGCCAGTCCATTTAATTTTTTGCATGAAAAATAGACGATGTATAGTCTATATAATTGTTTGCATACGAATCGGACGATTTATAGTCGATAAAATTTTTTCATAAAAAATTGAAAAAAAAAGATGTATAGTCCATTAAATTTTTTTCATAAAAAATTTTTTTTCATGAAAAATGGATGATGTATGGTTTATTAAATTCTTTGCACGAAAAGAAGACGACGTATATAGTCCACTTAAGTTTTTACATACGAAATGGACGAATTATATCCAGTTTAATTTTTTATAAAAATTTTAAAAATGGACGATGTATAGTCCATTAAATTTTTTATATATAGCCAGTCCATTTAATTTTTTGCATGAAAAATAGACGATGTATAGTCTATATAATTGTTTGCATACGAATCGGACGATTTATAGTCGATAAAATTTTTTCATAAACAATTGAAAAAAAGACGATGTATAGTCCATTAAATTTTTTTCATAAAAAATTTTTTTTCATGAAAAATGGATGATGTATGGTTTATTAAATTCTTTGCACGAAAAGAAGACGACGTATATAGTCCACTTAAGTTTTTACATACGAAATGGACGAATTATAGTCAATTTAATTTTTTATAAAAATTTTAAAAATGGACGATGTATAGTCCATTAAATTTTGTATATATAGCCAGTCCATTTAATTTTTTGCATGAAAAATAGACGATGTATAGTCTATATAATTGTTTGCATACGAATCGGACGATTTATAGTCGATTAAATTTTTTCATAAAAAAATTAAAAAAAAGGCGATGTATAGTCCATTAAATTTTTTTCATAAAAAATTTTTTTTCATGAAAAATGGATGATGTATGGTTTATTAAACTCTTTGCACGAAAAGAAGACGACGTATATAGTCCACTTAAGTTTTCACATACGAAATGGATGAATTATAGTCAATTTAATTTTTTATAAAAATTTTAAAAATGGACGATGTATAGTCCATTAAATTTTGTATATATAGCCAGTTCATTTAATTTTTTGCATGAAAAATAGACGATGTATAGTCTATATAATTGTTTGCATACGAATCGGACGATTTATAGTCGATAAAATTTTTTCATAAAAAATTGAAAAAAAGACGATGTATAGTCCATTAAATTTTTTTCATAAAAAATTTTTTTTCATGAAAAATGGATGATGTATGGTTTATTAAATTCTTTGCACGAAAAGAAGACGACGTATATAGTCCACTTAAGTTTTTACATACGAAATGGACGAATTATAGTCAATTTAATTTTTTATAAAAATTTTAAAAATGGACGATGTATAGTCCATTAAATTTTGTATATATACCCAGTCCATTTAATTTTTTGCATGAAAAATAGACGATGTATAGTCTATATAATTGTTTGCATACGAATCGGACGATTTATAGTCGATAAAATTTTTTCATAAAAAATTGAAAAAAAGACGATGAGTCCATTAAATTTTTTTCATAAAAAATTTTTTTTCATGAAAAATGGATGATGTATGGTTTATTAAATTCTTTGCACGAAAAGAAGACGACGTATATAGTCCACTTAAGTTTTTACATACGAAATAGACGAATTATAGTCAGTTTAATTTTTTATAAAAATTTTAAAAATGGACGATGTATAGTCCATTAAATTTTGTATATATAGCCAGTCCATTTAATTTTTTGCATGAAAAATAGACGATGTATAGCCGATATAATTGTTTGCATACGAATCGGACGATTTATAGTCGATAAAATTTTTTCATAAAAAATTGAAAAAAAGACGATGTATAGTCCATTAAATTTTTTTCATAAAAATTTTTTTTTCATGAAAAATGGATGATGTATGGTTTATTAAATTTTTTGCACGAAAAGAAGACGACGTATATAGTCCACTTAAGTTTTTACATACGAAATGGACGAAATATATACCAATTTAATTTTTTATAAAAATTTTAAAAATGGACGATGTATAGTCCATTAAATTTTGTATATATACCCAGTCCATTTAATTTTTTGCATGAAAAATAGACGATGTATAGTCTATATAATTGTTTGCATACGAATCGGACGATTTATAGTCGATAAAATTTTTTCATAAAAAATTGAAAAAAAGACGATGTATAGTCCATTAAATTTTTTTCATAAAAAATTTTTTTTCATGAAAAATGGATGATGTATGGTTTATTAAATTTTTTGTACGAAAAGAAGACGACGTATATAGTCCACTTAAGATTTTACATACGAAATGGACGAATTATAGTCAATTTAATTTTTTATAAAAATTTAAAAAATGGACGATGTATAGTCCATTAAATTTTGTATATATAGCCAGTCCATTTAATTTTTGCATGAAAAATAGACGATGTATAGTCTATATAATTGTTTGCATACGAATCGGACGATTTATAGTCGATTAAATTTTTTCATAAAAAATTGAAAAAAAGACGATGTATAGTCCATTAAATTCTTTTCATAAAATTTTTTTTTTCATGAAAAATGGATGATGTATGGTTTATTAAATTCTTTGCACGAAAAGAAGACGACGTATATAGTCCACTTAAGTTTTTACATACGAAATGGACGAATTATAGTCAATTTAATTTTTTATAAAAATTTTAAAAATGGACGATGTATAGTCCATTAAATTTTGTATATATACCCAGTCCATTTAATTTTTTGCATGAAAAATAGACGATGTATAGTCTATATAATTGTTTGCATACGAATCGGACGATTTATAGTCGATTAAATTTTTTCATAAAAAAATTAAAAAAAAAACGATGTATAGTCCATTAAATTTTTTTCATAAAAATTTTTTTTCATGAAAAATGGATGATGTATGGTTTATTAAATTCTTTGCACGAAAAGAAGACGACGTATATAGTCCACTTAAGTTTTTAGATACGAAATGGACGAATTATAGTCAGTTTAATTTTTTATAAAAATTTTAAAAATGGACGATGTATAGTCCATTAAATTTTGTATATATAGCCAGTCCATTTAATTTTTTGCATGAAAAATAGACGATGTATAGTCTATATAATTGTTTGCATACGAATCGGACGATTTATAGTCGATAAAATTTTTTCATAAAAAATTGAAAAAAAGACGATCCATTATATTTTTTTCATAAAAATTTTTTTTTCATGAAAAATGGATGATGTATGGTTTATTAAATTCTTTGCACGAAAAGAAGACGACGTATATAGTCCACTTAAGTTTTTACATACGAAATGGACGAATTATAGTCAATTTAATTTTTTATAAAAATTTTAAAAATGGACGATGTATAGTCCATTAAATTTTGTATATATACCCAGTCCATTTAATTTTTTGCATGCAAAATAGACGATGTATAGTCTATATAATTGTTTGCATACGAATCGGACGATTTATAGTCGATTAAATTTTTTCATAAAAAAATTAAAAAAAAAACGATGTATAGTCCATTAAATTTTTTTCATAAAAATTTTTTTTCATGAAAAATGGATGATGTATGGTTTATTAAATTCTTTGCACGAAAAGAAGACGACGTATATAGTCCACTTAAGTTTTTAGATACGAAATGGACGAATTATAGTCAGTTTAATTTTTTATAAAAATTTTAAAAATGGACGATGTATAGTCCATTAAATTTTGTATATATAGCCAGTCCATTTAATTTTTTGCATGAAAAATAGACGATTTATAGTCTATATAATTGTTTGCATACGAATCGGACGATTTATAGTCGATAAAATTTTTTCATAAAAAATTGAAAAAAAGACGATGTATAGTCCATTAAATTTTTTTCATAAAAAATTTTTTTTCATGAAAAATGGATGATGTATGGTTTATTAAATTCTTTGCACGAAAAAAAGACGACGTATATAGTCCACTTAAGTTTTTACATACGAAATGGACGAATTATAGTCAGTTTAATTTTTTATAAAAATTTTAAAAATGGACGATGTATAGTCCATTAAATTTTGTATATATAGCCAGTCCATTTAATTTTTTGCATGAAAAATAGACGATGTATAGCCTATATAATTGTTTGCATACGAATCGGACGATTTATAGTCGATAAAATTTTTTCATAAAAAATTGAAAAAAAGACGATTATAGTCCATTAAATTTTTTTCATAAAATTTTTTTTTTCATGAAAAATGGATGATGTATGGTTTATTAAATTTTTTGCACGAAAAGAAGACGACGTATATAGTCCACTTAAGTTTTTACATACGAAATGGACGAAATATATACCAATTTAATTTTTTATAAAAATTTTAAAAATGGACGATGTATAGTCCATTAAATTTTGTATATATACCCAGTCCATTTAATTTTTTGCATGAAAAATAGACGATGTATAGTCTATATAATTGTTTGCATACGAATCGGACGATTTATAGTCGATAAAATTTTTTCATAAAAAATTGAAAAAAAGACGATGTATAGTCCATTAAATTTTTTTCATAAAAAATTTTTTTTCATGAAAAATGGATGATGTATGGTTTATTAAATTCTTTGCACGAAAAGAAGACGACGTATATAGTCACTTAAGTTTTTACATACGAAATGGACGAATTATAGTCAATTTAATTTTTTATAAAAATTTTAAAAATGGACGATGTATAGTCCATTAAATTTTGTATATATAGCCAGTCCATTTAATTTTTTGCATGAAAAATAGACGATGTATAGTCTATATAATTGTTTGCATATGAATCGAACGATTTATAGTCGATAAAATTTTTTCATAAAAAATTGAAAAAAAGACGATGTATAGTCCATTAAATTCTTTTCATAAAAATTTTTTTTTCATGAAAAATGGATGATGTATGGTTTATTAAATTCTTTGCACGAAAAGAAGACGACGTATATAGTCCACTTAAGTTTTTACATACGAAATGGACGAATTATAGTCAATTTAATTTTTTATAAAAATTTTAAAAATGGACGATGTATAGTCCATTAAATTTTGTATATATACCCAGTCCATTTAATTTTTTGCATGAAAAATAGACGATGTATAGTCTATATAATTGTTTGCATACGAATCGGACGATTTATAGTCGATAAAATTTTTTCATAAAAAATTGAAAAAAAGACGATGTATTAATTAAATTTTTTTCATAAAAAATTTTTTTTCATGAAAAATGGATGATGTATGGTTTATTAAACTCTTTGCACGAAAAGAAGACGACGTATATAGTCCACTTAAGTTTTTACATACAAAATGGACGAATTATAGTCAATTTAATTATTTATAAAAATTTTAAAAATGGACGATGTATAGTCCATTAAATTTTGTATATATAGCCAGTCCATTTAATTTTTTGCATGAAAAATAGACGATGTATAGCCTATATAATTGTTTGCATACGAATCGGACGATTTATAGTCGATAAAATTTTTTCATAAAAAATTGAAAAAAAGACGATGTATAGTCCATTAAATTTTTTTCATAAAATTTTTTTTTTCATGAAAAATGGATGATGTATGGTTTATTAAATTTTTTGCACGAAAAGAAGACGACGTATATAGTCCACTTAAGTTTTTACATACGAAATGGACGAAATATATACCAATTTAATTTTTTATAAAAATTTTAAAAATGGACGATGTATAGTCCATTAAATTTTGTATATATACCCAGTCCATTTAATTTTTTGCATGAAAAATAGACGATGTATAGTCTATATAATTGTTTGCATACGAATCGGACGATTTATAGTCGATAAAATTTTTTCATAAAAAATTGAAAAAAAGACGATGTATAGTCCATTAAATTTTTTTCATAAAAAATTTTTTTTCATGAAAAATGGATGATGTATGGTTTATTAAATTTTTTGTACGAAAAGAAGACGACGTATATAGTCCACTTAAGATTTTACATACGAAATGGACGAATTATAGTCAATTTAATTTTTTATAAAAATTTAAAAAATGGACGATGTATAGTCCATTAAATTTTGTATATATAGCCAGTCCATTTAATTTTTGCATGAAAAATAGACGATGTATAGTCTATATAATTGTTTGCATACGAATCGGACGATTTATAGTCGATAAAATTTTTTCATAAAAAATTGAAAAAAAGACGATGTATAGTCCATTAAATTCTTTTCATAAAATTTTTTTTTTCATGAAAAATGGATGATGTATGGTTTATTAAATTCTTTGCACGAAAAGAAGACGACGTATATAGTCCACTTAAGTTTTTACATACGAAATGGACGAATTATAGTCAATTTAATTTTTTATAAAAATTTTAAAAATGGACGATGTATAGTCCATTAAATTTTGTATATATACCCAGTCCATTTAATTTTTTGCATGAAAAATAGACGATGTATAGTCTATATAATTGTTTGCATACGAATCGGACGATTTATAGTCGATTAAATTTTTTCATAAAAAAATTAAAAAAAAAAACGATGTATAGTCCATTAAATTTTTTTCATAAAAATTTTTTTTCATGAAAAATGGATGATGTATGGTTTATTAAATTCTTTGCACGAAAAGAAGACGACGTATATAGTCCACTTAAGTTTTTAGATACGAAATGGACGAATTATAGTCAGTTTAATTTTTTATAAAAATTTTAAAAATGGACGATGTATAGTCCATTAAATTTTGTATATATAGCCAGTCCATTTAATTTTTTGCATGAAAAATAGACGATGTATAGTCTATATAATTGTTTGCATACGAATCGGACGATTTATAGTCGATAAAATTTTTTCATAAAAAATTGAAAAAAAGACGATCCATTATATTTTTTTCATAAAAATTTTTTTTTCATGAAAAATGGATGATGTATGGTTTATTAAATTCTTTGCACGAAAAGAAGACGACGTATATAGTCCACTTAAGTTTTTACATACGAAATGGACGAATTATAGTCAATTTAATTTTTTATAAAAATTTTAAAAATGGACGATGTATAGTCCATTAAATTTTGTATATATACCCAGTCCATTTAATTTTTTGCATGAAAAATAGACGATGTATAGTCTATATAATTGTTTGCATACGAATCGGACGATTTATAGTCGATTAAATTTTTTCATAAAAAAATTAAAAAAAAAACGATGTATAGTCCATTAAATTTTTTTCATAAAAATTTTTTTTCATGAAAAATGGATGATGTATGGTTTATTAAATTCTTTGCACGAAAAGAAGACGACGTATATAGTCCACTTAAGTTTTTAGATACGAAATGGACGAATTATAGTCAGTTTAATTTTTTATAAAAATTTTAAAAATGGACGATGTATAGTCCATTAAATTTTGTATATATAGCCAGTCCATTTAATTTTTTGCATGAAAAATAGACGATTTATAGTCTATATAATTGTTTGCATACGAATCGGACGATTTATAGTCGATTAAATTTTTTCATAAAAAAATGAATAAAAGACGATGTATATATAGTCCATTAAATTTTTTTCATAAAAAATTTTTTTTCATGAAAAATGGATGATGTATGGTTTATTAAATTCTTTGCACGAAAAAAAGACGACGTATATAGTCCACTTAAGTTTTTACATACGAAATGGACGAATTATAGTCAGTTTAATTTTTTATAAAAATTTTAAAAATGGACGATGTATAGTCCATTAAATTTTGTATATATAGCCAGTCCATTTAATTTTTTGCATGAAAAATAGACGATGTATAGCCTATATAATTGTTTGCATACGAATCGGACGATTTATAGTCGATAAAATTTTTTCATAAAAAATTGAAAAAAAGACGATTATAGTCCATTAAATTTTTTTCATAAAAAATTTTTTTTTCATGAAAAATGGATGATGTATGGTTTATTAAATTTTTTGCACGAAAAGAAGACGACGTATATAGTCCACTTAAGTTTTTACATACGAAATGGACGAAATATATACCAATTTAATTTTTTATAAAAATTTTAAAAATGGACGATGTATAGGCCATTAAATTTTGTATATATACCCAGTCCATTTAATTTTTTGCATGAAAAATAGACGATGTATAGTCTATATAATTGTTTGCATACGAATCGGACGATTTATAGTCGATAAAATTTTTTCATAAAAAATTGAAAAAAAGACGATGTATAGTCCATTAAATTTTTTTCATAAAAAATTTTTTTTCATGAAAAATGGATCATGTATGGTTTATTAAATTCTTTGCACGAAAAGAAGACGACGTATATAGTCACTTAAGTTTTTACATACGAAATGGACGAATTATAGTCAATTTAATTTTTTATAAAAATTTTAAAAATGGACGATGTATAGTCCATTAAATTTTGTATATATAGCCAGTCCATTTAATTTTTTGCATGAAAAATAGACGATGTATAGTCTATATAATTGTTTGCATACGAATCGGACGATTTATAGTCGATTAAATTTTTTCATAAAAAATTGAAAAAAAGACGATGTATAGTCCATTATATTTTTTTCATAAAAATTTTTTTTTCATGCAAAATGGATGATGTATGGTTTATTAAATTCTTTGCACGAAAAGAAGACGACGTATATAGTCCACTTAAGTTTTTACATACGAAATGGACGAATTATAGTCAATTTAATTTTTTATAAAAATTTTAAAAATGGACGATGTATAGTCCATTAAATTTTGTATATATACCCAGTCCATTTAATTTTTTGCATGAAAAATAGACGATGTATAGTCTATATAATTGTTTGCATACGAATCGGACGATTTATAGTCGATTAAATTTTTTCATAAAAAAATTAAAAAAAAAACGATGTATAGTCCATTAAATTTTTTTCATAAAAAATTTTTTTTCATGAAAAATGGATGATGTATGGTTTATTAAACTCTTTGCACGAAAAGAAGACGACGTATATAGTCCACTTAAGTTTTTACATACGAAATGGACGAATTATAGTCAATTTAATTTTTTATAAAAATTTTAAAAATGGACGATGTATAGTCCATTAAATTTTGTATATATAGCCAGTCCATTTAATAGTCCATTAAATTTTTTTCATAAAAATTTTTTTTTCATGAAAAATGGATGATCTATGGTTTATTAAATTCTTTGCAGGAAAAGAAGACGACGTATATAGTCCACTTAAGTTTTTACATACGAAATGGACGAATTATAGTCAGTTTAATTTTTTATAAAAATTTTAAAAATGGACGATGTATAGTCCATTAAATTTTGTATATATAGCCAGTCCATTTAATTTTTTGCATGAAAAATAGACGATGTATAGTCTATATAATTGTTTGCATACGAATCGGACGATTTATAGTCGATTAAATTTTTTCATAAAAAAATGAAAAAAAAGGCGATGTATAGTCCATTAAATTTTTTTCATAAAAATTTTTTTTTCATGAAAAATGGATGATGTATGGTTTATTAAATTCTTTGCACGAAAAGAAGACGACGTATATAGTCCACTTAAGTTTTTACATACGAAATGGACGAATTATAGTCAATTTAATTTTTTATAAAAATTTTAAAAATGAACGATGTATAGTCCATTAAATTTTGTATATATACCCAGTCCATTTAATTTTTTGCATGAAAAATAGACGATGTATAGTCTATATAATTGTTTGCATACGAATCGGACGATTTATAGTCGATTAAATTTTTTCATAAAAAATTGAAAAAAAGACGATGTATATAGTCCATTAAATTTTTTTCATAAAAAATTTTTTTTCATGAAAAATGGATGATGTATGGTTTATTAAACTCTTTGCACGAAAAGAAGACGACGTATATAGTCCACTTAAGTTTTTACATACGAAATGGACGAATTATAGTCAATTTAATTTTTTATAAAAATTGTAAAAATGGACGATGTATAGTCCATTAAATTTTGTATATATAGCCAGTCCATTTAATTTTTTGCATGAAAAATAGACGATGTTTAGTCTATATAATTGTTTGCATACGAATCGGACGATTTATAGTCGATTAAATTTTTTCATAAAAAAATTAAAAAAAAGACGATGTATAGTCCATTAAATTTTTTTCATAAAAAATTTTTTTTCATGAAAAATGGATGATGTATGGTTTATTAAATTCTTTGCACGAAAAGAAGACGACGTATATAGTCCACTTAAGTTTTTACATACGAAATGGACGAATTATAGTCAATTTAATTTTTTATAAAAATTTTTAAAATGGACGATGCATAGTCCATTAAATTTTGTATATATAGCCAGTTCATTTAATTTTTTGCATGAAAAATAGACGATGTATAGTCTATATAATTGTTTGCATACGAATCGGACGATTTATAGTCGATTAAATTTTTTCATAAAAAAATTAAAAAAAAGACGATGTATAGTCCATTAAATTTTTTTCATAAAAAATTTTTTTTCATGAAAAATGGATGATGTATGGTTTATTAAATTCTTTGCACGAAAAGAAGACGACGTATATAGTCCACTTAAGTTTTTACATACGAAATGGACGAATTATAGTCAATTTAATTTTTTATAAAAATTTTTAAAATGGACGATGTATAGTCCATTAAATTTTTTATATATAGCCAGTCCATTTAATTTTTTGCATGAAAAATAGACGATGTATAGTCTATATAATTGTTTGCATACGAATCGGACGATTTATAGTCGATAAAATTTTTTCATAAAGAATTGAAAAAAAGACGATGTATAGTCCATTATATTTTTTTCATAAAAAATTTTTTTTTTCATAAAAAATGGATGATGTATGGTTTATTAAATTTTTTGCACGAAAAGAAGACGACGTATATAGTCCACTTAAGTTTTTACATACGAAATGGACGAATTATAGTCAATTTAATTTTTTATAAAAATTTTTAAAATGGACGATTAAATTTTGTATATATAGCCAGTCCATTTAATTTTTTGCATGAAAAATAGACGATGTATAGTCTATATAATTGTTTGCATACGAATCGGACGATTTATAGTCGATAAAATTTTTTCATAAAAAATTGAAAAAAAGACGATGTATATATAGTCCATTAAATTTTTTTTCATAAAAAATTTTTTTTCATGAAAAATGGCTTATGTATGGTTTATTACATTCTTTGCACGAAAAGAAGACGACGTATATAGTCCACTTAAGTTTTTACATACGAAATGGACGAATTATAGTCAATTTAATTTTTTATAAAAATTTTAAAAATGGACGATGTATAGTCCATTAAATTTTGTATATATAGCCAGTCCATTTAATTTTTTGCATGAAAAATAGACGATGTATAGTCTATATAACTGTTTGCATACGAATTGGACGATTTATAGTCCATAAAATTTTTTCATAAAAAATTGAAAAAAAGACGATGTATAGTCCATTAAATTTTTTTCATAAAAAATTTTTTTTCATGAAAAATGGATGATGTATGGTTTATTAAATTCTTTGCACGAAAAGAAGACGACGTATATAGTCCACTTAAGTTTTTACATACGAAATGGACGAATTATAGTCAATTTAATTTTTTATAAAAATTTTTAAAATGGACGATGTATAGTCCATTAAATTTTGTATATATAGCCAGTTCATTTAATTTTTTGCATGAAAAATAGACGATGTATAGTCTATATAATTGTTTGCATACGAATCGGACGATTTATAGTCGATAAAATTTTTTCATAAAAAAAATTAAAAAAAAACGATGTATAGTCCATTAAATTTTTTTCATAAAAAATTTTTTTTCATGAAAAATGGATGATGTATGGTTTATTAAATTCTTTGCACGAAAAGAAGACGACGTATATAGTCCACTTAAGTTTTTACATACGAAATGGACGAATTATAGTCAATTTAATTTTTTATAAAAATTTTTAAAATGGACGATGTATAGTCTATTAAATTTTGTATATATAGCCAGTCCATTTAATTTTTTGCATGAAAAATAGACGATGTATAGTCTATATAATTGTTTGCATACGAATCGGACGATTTATAGTCGATAAAATTTTTTCATAAAGAATTGAAAAAAAGACGATGTATAATAGTCCATTATATTTTTTTCATAAAAAATTTTTTTTTCATAGAAAATGGATGATGTATGGTTTATTAAATTCTTTGCACGAAAAGAAGACGACGTATATAGTCCACTTAAGTTTTTACATACGAAATGGACGAATTATAGTCAATTTAATTTTTTATAAAAATTTTAAAAATGGACGATGTATAGTCCATTAAATTTTGTATATATACCCAGTCCATTTAATTTTTTGCATGAAAAATAGACGATGTATAGTCTATATAATTGTTTGCATACGAATCGGACGATTTATAGTCGATTAAATTTTTTCATAAAAAAATTAAAAAAAAGACGATGTATAGTCCATTAAATTTTTTTCATAAAAATTTTTTTTTCATGAAAAATGGATGATGTATGGTTTATTAAATTCTTTGCAGGAAAAGAAGACGACGTATATAGTCCACTTAAGTTTTTACATACGAAATGGACGAATTATAGTCAGTTTAATTTTTTATAAAAATTTTAAAAATGGACGATGTATAGTCCATTAAATTTTGTATATATAGCCAGTCCATTTAATTTTTTGCATGAAAAATAGACGATGTATAGTCTATATAATTGTTTGCATACGAATCGGACGATTTATAGTCGATAAAATTTTTTCATAAAAAATTGAAAAAAAGACAATGTATAGTCCATTAAATTTTTTTCATAAAAAATTTTTTTTCATGAAAAATGGATGATGTATGGTTTATTAAATTCTTTGCACGAAAAGAAGACGACGTATATAGTCCACTTAAGTTTTTACATACGAAATGGACGAATTATAGTCAATTTAATTTTTTATAAAAATTTTAAAAATGGACGATGTATAGTCCATTAAATTTTGTATATATAGCCAGTCCATTTAATTTTTTGCATGAAAAATAGACGATGTATAGTCTATATAATTGTTTGCATACGAATCGGACGATTTATAGTCGATAAAATTTTTTCATAAAAAATTTAAAAAAAGACGATGTATAGTCCATTAAATTTTTTTCATAAAAAATTTTTTTTCATGAAAAATGGATGATGTATGGTTTATTAAACTCTTTGCACGAAAAGAAGACGACGTATATAGTCCACTTAAGTTTTTACATACGAAATGGACGAATTATAGTCAATTTAATTTTTTATAAAAATTGTAAAAATGGACGATGTATAGTCCATTAAATTTTGTATATATAGCCAGTCCATTTAATTTTTTGCATGAAAAATAGACGATGTATAGTCTATATAATTGTTTGCATACGAATCGGACGATTTATAGTCGATTAAATTTTTTCATAAAAAAATTAAAAAAAAGACGATGTATAGTCCATTAAATTTTTTTCATAAAAAATTTTTTTTCATGAAAAATGGATGATGTATGGTTTATTAAATTCTTTGCACGAAAAGAAGACGACGTATATATTCCACTTAAGTTTTTACATACGAAATGGACGAATTATAGTCAATTTAATTTTTTATAAAAATTTTTAAAATGGACGATGTATAGTCCATTAAATTTTGTATATATAGCCAGTCCATTTAATTTTTTGCATGAAAAATAGACGATGTATAATCTATATAATTGTTTAAATACGAATCGGACGATTAATAGTCGATTAAATTTTTTCATAAAAAAATTAAAAAAAAGACGATGTATAGTCCATTAAATTTTTTTCATAAAAAATTTTTTTTCATGAAAAATGGATGATGTATGGTTTATTAAATTCTTTGCACGAAAAGAAGACGACGTATATAGTCCACTTAAGTTTTTACATACGAAATGGACGAATTATAGTCAATTTAATTTTTTATAAAAATTTTTAAAATGGACGATGTATATTCCATTAAATTTTGTATATATAGCCAGTCCATTTAATTTTTTGCATGAAAAATAGACGATGTATAGTCTATATAATTGTTTGCATACGAATCGGACGATTTATAGTCGATAAAATTTTTTCATAAAGAATTGAAAAAAAGACGATGTATAGTCCATTACATTTTTTTCATAAAAAATTTTTTTTTCATAAAAAATGGATGATGTATGGTTTATTAAATTCTTTGCACGAAAAGAAGACGACGTATATAGTCCACTTAAGTTTTTACATACGAAATGGACGAATTATAGTCAATTTAATTTTTTATAAAAATTTTAAAAATGGACGATGTATAGTCCATTAAATTTTGTATATATAGCCAGTCCATTTAATTTTTTGCATGAAAAATAGACGATGTATAGTCTATATAATTGTTTGCATACGAATCGGACGATTTATAGTCGATAAAATTTTTTCATAAAGAATTGAAAAAAAGACGATGTATAGTCCATTACATTTTTTTCAGAAAATTTTTTTTTTTCATAAAAAATGGATGATGTATGGTTTATTAAATTCTTTGCACGAAAAGAAGACGACGTATATAGTCCACTTAAGTTTTTACATACGAAATGGACGAATTATAGTCAATTTAATTTTTTATAAAAATTTTAAAAATGGACGATGTATAGTCCATTAAATTTTGTATATATAGCCAGTCCATTTAATTTTTTGCATGAAAAATAGACGATGTATAGTCTATATAATTGTTTGCATACGAATCGGACGATTTATAGTCGATAAAATTTTTTCATAAAAAATTGAAAAAAAAGACGATGTATAGTCCATTAAATTTTTTTCATAAAAAATTTTTTTTCATGAAAAATGGATGATGTATGGTTTATTAAATTCTTTGCACGAAAAGAAGACGACGTATATAGTCCACTTAAGTTTTTACATACGAAATGGACGAATTATAGTCAATTTAATTTTTTATAAAAATTTTAAAAATGGACGATGTATAGTCCATTAAATTTTGTATATATAGCCAGTCCATTTAATTTTTTGCATGAAAAATAGACGATGTATAGTCTATATAATTGTTTGCATACGAATCGGACGATTTATAGTCGATTAAATTTTTTCATAAAAAAATTAAAAAAAAGACGATGTATAGTCCATTAAATTTTTTTCATAAAAAATTTTTTTTCATGAAAAATGGATGATGTATGGTTTATTAAATTCTTTGCACGAAAAGAAGACGACGTATATAGTCCACTTAAGTTTTTACATACGAAATGGACGAATTATAGTCAATTTAATTTTTTATAAAAATTTTTAAAATGGACGATGTATAGTCCATTAAATTTTGTATATATAGCCAGTCCATTTAAGTTTTTGCATGAAAAATAGACGATGTATAGTCTATATAATTGTTTGCATACGAATCGGACGATTTATAGTCGATAAAATTTTTTCATAAAAAATTGAAAAAAAGACGATGTATATATAGTCCATTATATTTTTTTCATAAAAATTTTTTTTCATGAAAAATGGATGATGTATGGTTTATTAAATTCTTTGCACGAAAAGAAGACGACGTATATAGTCCACTTAAGTTTTTACATACGAAATGGACGAATTATAGTCAATTTAATTTTTTATAAAAATTTTTAAAATGGACGATGTATAGTTCATTAAATTTTGTATATATACCCAGTCCATTTAATTTTTTGCATGAAAAATAGACGATGTATAGTCTATATAATTGTTTGCATACGAATCGGACGATTTATAGTCGATTAAATTTTTTCATAAAAAATTGAAAAAAGACGATGTATAGTCCATTAAATTTTTTTCATAAAAAATTTTTTTTCATGAAAAATGGATGATGTATGGTTTATTAAATTCTTTGCACGAAAAGAAGACGACGTATATAGTCCACTTAAGTTTTTACATACGAAATGGACGAATTATAGTCAATTTAATTTTTTATAAAAATTTTAAAAATGGACGATGTATAGTCCATTAAATTTTGTATATATAGCCAGTCCATTTAATTTTTTGCATGAAAAATAGACGATGTATAGTCTATATAATTGTTTGCATACGAATCGGACGATTTATAGTCCATTAAATTTTTTTCATAAAAAATGTTTTTTCATGAAAAATGGATGATGTATGGTTTATTAAATTCTTTGCACGAAAAGAAGACGACGTATATAGTCCACTTAAGTTTTTACATACGAAATGGACGAATTATAGTCAGTTTAATTTTTTATAAAAATTTTAAAAATGGACGATGTATATATAGTCCATTAAATTTTGTATATATAGCCAGTCCATTTAATTTTTTGCATGAAAAATAGACGATGTATAGTCTATATAATTGTTTGCATACGAATCGGACGATTTATAGTCGATAAAATTTTTTCATAAAAAATTGAAAAAAAGACGATGTATAGTCCATTAAATTTTTTTCATAAAAATTTTTTTTTCATGAAAAATGGATGATGTATGGTTTATTAAATTCTTTGCACGAAAAGAAGACGACGTATATAGTCCACTTAAGTTTTTACATACGAAATGGACGAATTATAGTCAATTTAATTTTTTATAAAAATTTTAAAAATGGACGATTATAGTCCATTAAATTTTGTATATATAGCCAGTCCATTTAATTTTTTGCATGAAAAATAGACGATGTATAGTCTATATAACTGTTTGCATACGAATTGGACGATTTATAGTCCATAAAATTTTTTCATAAAAAATTTAAAAAAAGACGATGTATAGTCCATTATATTTTTTTCATAAAAAATTTTTTTTCATAAAAAATGGATGATGTATGGTTTATTAAATTCTTTGCACGAAAAGAAGACGACGTATATAGTCCACTTAAGTTTTTACATACGAAATGGACGAATTATAGTCAATTTAATTTTTTATAAAAATTTTAAAAATGGACGATGTATAGTCCATTAAATTTTGTATATATAGCCAGTCCATTTAATTTTTTGCATGAAAAATAGACGAATTATAGTCTATATAATTGTTTGCATACGAATCGGACGATTTATAGTCGATAAAATTTTTTCATAAAAAATTGAAAAAAAAGACGATGTATATATAGTCCATTAAATTTTTTTCATAAAAAAATTTTTTCATGAAAAATGGCTGATGTATGGTTTATTACATTCTTTGCACGAAAAGAAGACGACGTATATAGTCCACTTAAGTTTTTACATACGAAATGGACGAATTATAGTCAATTTAATTTTTTATAAAAATTTTAAAAATGGACGATGTATAGTCCATTAAATTTTGTATATATAGCCAGTCCATTTAATTTTTTGCATGAAAAATAGACGATGTATAGTCTATATAACTGTTTGCATACGAATTGGACGATTTATAGTCCATAAAATTTTTTCATAAAAAATTTAAAAAAAGACGATGTATAGTCCATTATATTTTTTTCATAAAAAATTTTTTTTCATAAAAAATGGATGATGTATGGTTTATTAAATTCTTTGCACGAAAAGAAGACGACGTATATAGTCCACTTAACTTTTTACATACGAAATGGACGAATTATAGTCAATTTAATTTTTTATAAAAATTTTAAAAATGGACGATGTATAGTCCATTAAATTTTGTATATATAGCCAGTCCATTTAATTTTTTGCATGAAAAATAGACGATGTATAGTCTATATAACTGTTTGCATACGAATCGGACGATTTATAGTCGATAAAATTTTTTCATAAAAAATTTAAAAAAAGACGATGTATAGTCCATTATATTTTTTTCATAAAAAATTTTTTTTCATAAAAAATGGATGATGTATGGTTTATTAAATTCTTTGCACGAAAAGAAGACGACGTATATAGTCCACTTAAGTTTTTAGATACGAAATGGACGAATTATAGTCAGTTTAATTTTTTATAAAAATTTTAAAAATGGACGATGTATAGTCCATTAAATTTTGTATATATAGCCAGTCCATTTAATTTTTTGCATGAAAAATAGACGATGTATAGTCTATATAATTGTTTGCATACGAATCGGACGATTTATAGTCGATAAAATTTTTTCATAAAAAATTGAAAAAAAGACGATGTATAGTCCATTAAATTTTTTTCATAAAAAATTTTTTTTCATGAAAAATGGATGATGTATGGTTTATAAAATTCTTTGCACGAAAAGAAGACGACGTATATAGTCCACTTAAGTTTTTACATACGAAATGGACGAATTATAGTCAATTTAATTTTTTATAAAAATTTTAAAAATGGACGATGTATAGTCCATTAAATTTTGTATATATAGCCAGTCCATTTAATTTTTTGCATGAAAAATAGACGATGTATAGTCTATATAACTGTTTGCATACGAATCGGACGATTTATAGTCGATAAAATTTTTTCATAAAAAATTTAAAAAAAGACGATGTATAGTCCATTATATTTTTTTCATAAAAAATTTTTTTTCATAAAAAATGGATGATGTATGGTTTATTAAATTCTTTGCACGAAAAGAAGACGACGTATATAGTCCACTTAAGTTTTTACATACGAAATGGACGAATTATAGTCAATTTAATTTTTTATAAAAATTTTAAAAATGGACGATGTATAGTCCATTAAATTTTGTATATATAGCCAGTCCATTTAATTTTTTGCATGAAAAATAGACGATGTATAGTCTATATAATTGTTTGCATACGAATCGGACGATTTATAGTCGATAAAATTTTTTCATAAAAAATTGAAAAAAAGACGATGTATAGTCCATTAAATTTTTTTCATAAAAAATTTTTTTTCATGAAAAATGGATGATGTATGGTTTATTAAATTCTTTGCACGAAAAGAAGACGACGTATATAGTCCACTTAAGTTTTTACATACGAAATGGACGAATTATAGTCAATTTAATTTTTTATAAAAATTTTAAAAATGGACGATGTATAGTCCATTAAATTTTGTATATATAGCCAGTCCATTTAATTTTTTGCATGAAAAATAGACGATGTATAGTCTATATAATTGTTTGCATACGAATCGGACGATTTATAGTCGATAAAATTTTTTCATAAAAATTTGAAAAAAAGACGATGTATAGTCCATTAAATTTTTTTCATAAAAAATTTTTTTTCATGAAAAATGGATGATGTATGGTTTATTAAATTCTTTGCACGAAAAGAAGACGACGTATATAGTCCACTTAAGTTTTTACGTACGAAATGGACGAATTATAGTCAATTTAATTTTTTATAAAAATTTTAAAAATGGACGATGTATAGTCCATTAAATTTTGTATATATAGCCAGTCCATTTAATTTTTTGCATGAAAAATAGACGATGTATAGTCTATATAACTGTTTGCATACGAATCGGACGATTTATAGTCGATAAAATTTTTTCATAAAAAATTTAAAAAAAGACGATGTATAGTCCATTATATTTTTTTCATAAACAATTTTTTTTCATAAAAAATGGATGATGTATGGTTTATTAAATTCTTTGCACGAAAAGAAGACGACGTATATAGTCCACTTAAGTTTTTACATACGAAATGGACGAATTATAGTCAATTTAATTTTTTATAAAAATTTTAAAAATGGACGATGTATAGTCCACTAAATTTTGTATATATACCCAGTCCATTTAATTTTTTGCATGAAAAATAGACGATGTATAGTCTATATAATTGTTTGCATACGAATCGGACGATTTATAGTCGATAAAATTTTTTCATAAAAAATTTAAAAAAAGACGATGTATAGTCCATTAAATTTTTTTGATAAAAAATTTTTTTTCATGAAAAATGGATGATGTATGGTTTATTACATTCTTTGCACGAAAAGAAGACGACGTATATAGTCCACTTAAGTTTTTACATACGAAATGGACGAATTATAGTCAATTTAATTTTTTATAAAAATTTTAAAAATGGACGATGTATTGTCCATTAAATTTTGGATATATACCCAGTCAATTTAATTTCTTGCATGAAAAATAGACGATGTATAGTCTATATAATTGTTTGCATACGAATCGGACGATTTATAGTCGATAAAATTTTTTCATAAAAAATTGAAAAAAAGACGATGTATAGTCCATTAAATTTTTTTCATAAAAAATTTTTTTTCATGAAAAATGGATGATGTATGGTTTATTAAATTCTTTGCACGAAAAGAAGACGACGTATATAGTCCACTTAAGTTTTTACATACGAAATGGACGAATTATAGTCAATTTAATTTTTTATAAAAATTTTAAAAATGGACGATGTATAGTCCACTAAATTTTGTATATATACCCAGTCCATTTAATTTTTTGCATGAAAAATAGACGATGTATAGTCTATATAATTGTTTGCATACGAATCGGACGATTTATAGTCGATAAAATTTTTTCATAAAAAATTTAAAAAAAGACGATGTATAGTCCATTAAATTTTTTTGATAAAAAATTTTTTTTCATGAAAAATGGATGATGTATGGTTTATTACATTCTTTGCACGAAAAGAAGACGACGTATATAGTCCACTTAAGTTTTTACATACGAAATGGACGAATTATAGTCAATTTAATTTTTTATAAAAATTTTAAAAATGGACGATGTATTGTCCATTAAATTTTGTATATATACCCAGTCAATTTAATTTCTTGCATGAAAAATAGACGATGTATAGTCTATATAATTGTTTGCATACGAATCGGACGATTTATAGTCGATAAAATTTTTTCATAAAAAATTGAAAAAAAGACGATGTATAGTCCATTAAATTTTTTTCATAAAAAATTTTTTTTCATGAAAAATGGATGATGTATGGTTTATTAAATTCTTTGCACGAAAAGAAGACGACGTATATAGTCCACTTAAGTTTTTACATACGAAATGGACGAATTATAGTCAATTTAATTTTTTATAAAAATTTTAAAAATGGACGATGTATAGTCCATTAAATTTTGTATATATACCCAGTCCATTTAATTTTTTGCATGAAAAATAGACGATGTATAGTCTATATAATTGTTTGCATACGAATCGGACGATTTATAGTCGATAAAATTTTTTAATAAAAAATTGAAAAAAAGACGATGTATAGTCCATTAAATTTTTTTCATAAAAAATTTTTTTTCATGAAAAATGGATGATGTATGGTTTATTAAATTCTTTGCACGAAAAGAAGACGACGTATATAGTCCACTTAAGTTTTTACATACGAAATGGACGAATTATAGTCAATTTAATTTTTTATAAAAATTTTAAAAATGGACGATGTATAGTCCATTAAATTTTGTATATATACCCAGTCCATTTAATTTTTTGCATGAAAAATAGACGATGTATAGTCTATATAATTGTTTGCATACGAATCGGACGATTTATAGTCGATAAAATTTTTTCATAAAAAATTGAAAAAAAGACGATGTATAGTCCATTAAATTTTTTTCATAAAAATTTTTTTTTCATGAAAAATGGATGATGTATGGTTTATTAAATTCTTTGCACGAAAAGAAGACGACGTATATAGTCCACTTAAGTTTTTACATACGAAATGGACGAATTATAGTCAATTTAATTTTTTATAAAAATTTTAAAAATGGACGATGTATAGTCCATTAAATTTTGTATATATAGCCAGTCCATTTAATTTTTTGCATGAAAAATAGGCGATGTATAGTCTATATAATTGTTTGCATACGAATCGGACGATTTATAGTCGATAAAATTTTTTCATAAAAAATTGAAAAAAAAGACGATGTATAGTCCATTAAATTTTTTTCATAAAAAATTTTTTTTCATGAAAAATGGATGATGTATGGTTTATTAAATTCTTTGCATGAAAAGAAGACGACGTATATAGTCCACTTAAGTTTTTACATACGAAATGGACGAATTATAGTCAATTTAATTTTTTATAAAAATTTTAAAAATGGACGATGTATAGTCCATTAAATTTTGTATATATACCCAGTCCATTTAATTTTTTGCATGAAAAATAGACGATGTATAGTCTATATAATTGTTTGCATACGAATCGGACGATTTATAGTCGATAAAATTTTTTAATAAAAAATTGAAAAAAAGACGATGTATAGTCCATTAAATTTTTTTCATAAAAAATTTTTTTTCATGAAAAATGGATGATGTATGGTTTATTAAATTCTTTGCACGAAAAGAAGACGACGTATATAGTCCACTTAAGTTTTTACATACGAAATGGACGAATTATAGTCAATTTAATTTTTTATAAAAATTTTAAAAATGGACGATGTATAGTCCATTAAATTTTGTATATATACCCAGTCCATTTAATTTTTTGCATGAAAAATAGACGATGTATAGTCTATATAATTGTTTGCATACGAATCGGACGATTTATAGTCGATAAAATTTTTTCATAAAAAATTGAAAAAAAGACGATGTATAGTCCATTAAATTTTTTTCATAAAAAATTTTTTTTCATGAAAAATGGATGATGTATGGTTTATTAAATTCT